>CM072519.1:26958332-27030832 GCA_036898135.1 Oncomelania hupensis
TCCTGACTGTAACGTAATGTCCTCTGTATTTATAGGTGTTTGTGTTGGATACGATTGTGTGCTCTCGATCTCCCTCTCACATCAACCCACCTCCCTCCCTTTTCGGGGTAGGCATCATGGGTGGCACTTGCTGTGCAGAATCCTTTGGTGTGGCCATTGGGTTATGCAGGACAAGGCGACACAACATACCTTCTCCCCGCCTGACCATTCGTCTTCTGCTTTTGGTGGTGAGCAGGACTCCATTGTCGGCAGGCATTTTATGCAGGTTCGTGGCAGTGACCTGCAGAGAGTGTTGAGGCACTAGTAGCCGACAATCCGGTTTACTATCAACACGCCTCCCCGCCTTGCAAGGCAACAATTTTTATGTCTCGCTTGCGAGGGATAAGTGAAAAATATAGTTCGGGTTGGGCCGTGTTCTCAAGGTCGTGGCTGAGAGGCGAGAGTCAAATGCTCCGCTCGGCTACAAGTGGTGCACAACGACCGGGAACAGGATGATGCTGGACCACGGGGTAACTGTTTAGGGCAGTTATTCATTGTTGAGTCAATGAATGGTGACTGACTGGGCGTAGTCAGTGGTGGTTCCAGACCTGTTTCGAACTGAGAAACCATGAGTTGAGCTGTGGGATTTGTGGCGGAATGGGAGGCAACTGTTCACGTTTTGGAGAGATTGTCTCCCTTCCATTTGTAGCAACAATTTGTATGTCCTTCTTACGAGGGATAAATGAAAATTAGCAGTTTGGGTCGGGCCGTGTTCTCGAGGTCATGGCCGAGAAACGGGAGTCAAATACTCCGCTCGGCTACAAGTTCCATTCATTGGCGTAATACTAATCTGTACTTGAGGGGATATTAAGTTTACTAAGAGCCAAGATTTTGTTTTCGGGTACTGCCACTCCATAGAATCCAGTGTTGTTTAAAGCACTTTCATAATCCTACTATAGAGTGAGCAGCCTTGTAAAGAGCGGTTAACAGGTGCTTTATTATTGGACCGATCATTTAAATATCGGTCGGTCAAAACCAAAAGGCTGCTAAATGTGATCGAATATTAAGCGTATTATGCCTAAATCACATTAGAATCTGACCTCAGGCACTCGCGGTGGACTTATAAAAACGCGTGGAGCGGCAAGGAATCGAGGTGTCCTTAGGGTACGAATCCTTGTTTGTTTTTTGATCCAGACTTATGTGGGCCTATTTCAAACTCATCGGTCTGTCGAACGTCCGGTCGGTCCGTTGCACGCCGTATCTCAAGCACTACTGAATGGATTTTGTTCCATTTTCATAGAAACTTTATTTGGTTATTGGCCAGCTTCGTCGCTTTTAATCTTCAGTCCAGGCAGTTTTACTAATATAATAATATCATTTCACTAGTATCCCTTTTGGTTTTGAGCGTTTTGGTTTTGATGCATGCTTTACCAACGTAAATTTGGCTCTCAGGCACATGGCTTTTCTAATATAATTAATTATTATCTGACGGTCGATGACTGACGCTTAGATGAAATTAATAAATGAATGTGCCCTCAGCACGTTTACAAAAGGGCAAGAGACTTGACAGCCCATGATGCCAACTAGGCAATACTATACTACACTGAACTATACTACACTGTACTACACTACACCACACCACACTACACCACACCACACTACACCACACCACACCACACTACACCACACCACACCACACCACACCACTGCTTCCACTATACTATACTATACTATACTATACTATACTATACTATACTATACTATACTATACTATACTATACTATACTATACTATACTATACTATACTATACTATACTATACTATACTATAAGCTAACTGTACTGTACTATACTATCCTATCCCATCCTATCCCGTAACTCGGAGGTCGTAGGGGCACCACAGATGATCGTTTAACCAACGTACTCCATCTTTCTCTGTCCTCAGCAACCCTGATGGTTTCGCTCAGTGTCAAACCAATCCATTATCGAATGTTGTCCTCCCACCTCTTTTTCGGTCTCCCTCTTCTTCTACCTCCGTGCACTGTGCCTTGCAGGATGGTCTATACTATACTATACTATACTATACTATACTATACTATACTATACTATACTATACTATACTATACTATACTATACTATACTATACTATACTATACTATACTATACTACGCTACGCTACGCTATACTAAACTATTAAGCTTATTATACTATTACACTTCTCGTATGAGGAAACTTTCCACCTGGACATTTCTCCCCCTCCCCCATCCCTGACTTCCCCCCCCCCCCTCCGAATTCTTCCACCCGGAAAGTATTTTCTCCCATCCCCCCTGACTTTTTCGCCCTGGGACTCCTTTCCCCTCCTCCCCCCCCCCCCCCCCCGTAACTCTTTTTTCCCTAAAACATTTTCCCCCGTTACAATATTTTTTTTAAATAAACTTGCAAAATCTCAATACTGTTGCTGGAAAAAAATTGACAGCCCGCGTGTGCCTGTGAATTTTATCTAGACTCAGCAGGGGAACTCACTCGCGCTAAACATTTCCACCCCTTTACAAAATTTAATTGGTCGCACATTTCTATGTGACAACTTAGCAGTGTTAGCCACTGTAATTGACTACCACGAAGGTCAAGACCATTGGAGTCGTTTTGTTGCTACATATGTTTTGCTCAATATCTTAAAAACACGGCTGAAGTGATTTTGAGTTTTCTGGATTGCATACAATGTTTCCTTTTATACGCTTTTAGATGTGCATATTTGTGTAAATGTACTTGTTTTAAAACAAAGATGTTGAATTAAAAGTTGAAATCACACATGTGTGAGGATAAACATTTTAACCAAGAAATGTAAAGTAAAAAAAAACTGGGGAAAACGTCGCAGGGGAAAACAATAAAACAACAGGAGGAAAAGTCCTAGGGGGAAAGAGTCCCAGGGGGAAAGAGTCACGGAGGAAAAGAGTCCCAGAAGGGCGGGGGGGGGGGAGGGGGGGAAGTCCCAGTGGGATAAAGTGTGGGGTGAAAAAGTCCGGGTTGAAATAGAAATACTCTACTATACTATAATGCAAATAAAAATACACAATGTCTACTAATACATGTATGAACAGAACAATATAGTGCGTCTCTTCCCAAATAAGCCAGGAACATGCTAGAGTTGAAAACACTAAAAGGCGTGACCGTCTCTATTAAATAAAACAGCTGGCATTCAACAAAGCCCGGTGAATTTATGTCGTAAGTTCTCAAGTAAGCTTTAAAGCTTACTTTTTATTAATTTCAAAGGTTGGATCACTGACTGTACAGTAGAGTAGATTTTAATAACCTAATATCAAAGCGAGGACGGGTTCTTGTGAGGGCAAAGCAGCATTATTGTATGCTTGTACAAGATCAGATAGCACGTTTCCAAAATCGTATATGACACGTTGATCTTCCAGTATAGTTTGAATAAATCTGACATTGTCTGTCTTTGTGACGCCTGGCAGATTTTATTGTATGAGTGTGTACTGTAATTATCTTATTTATGATAATTAAAATGGTACTGAAGCGTGAAGACGAGTTTAGGCCTTTGTGTGACGGATTGTGTGTGTTTTGTGCGTGTGTTTCTTTCATCATCATCATCATCATCATCATCATCATCATCATCATCATCATCATCATCATCATCATCATCATCATCATCATCATCATCATCATCATCATCATCACAAGTCCTCTCCGTTTCAGAATAACCACAACGGAATTCTGTTGGTAAAGTTTTGTTGTTGTTGTTGATGTTGTTCTCCTCTTTCTTTTAATGATTATACTACTACTACTACTACTACTACTACTACTACTACTACTACTACTACTACTACTACTACTACTACTACTACTACTACTACTACTACATGTTCCTATCCTATCCTATTCCGTAACCTCGAAGGTCGTGGGGGCACCACAAATGATCGTTTAACCAGCGTACTCCACCTTTCTCTGTTCTCAGCAACCCTCATGGTTTCGCTCAGTGTCAAGCCAGTCCATTCTCGAATGTTATCCTCCCACCTCTTTTTATGTCTCTCTTCTGCCTTCTTGCACCGTGCCTTGCAGGATGGTCTTTGCAAGATCTGATGATCTGGTGACGTGGCCATACCATCGGAGTTTGCGTTTCTTTACCACTGTGAGCAGGTCATCGTGTTGTCCAATGGCTTGTGTGATGGTCTGTCGGACTGCGTCGTTGGTGATGAGCCAGGTATAGGAAATGCCCAGAAGTCTTCTGTAGCACCGCATCTCCATGCTTTGTATTCTTCGTTGTAGATCTGCTGTGTGGGTCCATGTTTCGCAAGCGTATAGGAAGATGTAGATGACAAGGGAGCGCAGCAATCTTACCTTTAAATGAAGACTGATGGTCCAGTCTTTCCAAATGGGCTTCAACCTTGCCAGGGCAGCAGTTGTTTGTGCGAGCCTGGAGAGGACTTCTTGTCGGGACCCATTCTCTAATACAATGGCTCCTAAATATTTGAAGCTATGCACTGTGCATGTGTTACGTTGAGGGATTGGCCATGGACTTTGATGTCCGTATTGATGCCATTGGTGTTGTTGGTCATCATTTTGGTCTTCTCTGCACTTATTTCCATTCCATAGGCTCTGGATGTAGTGTCAAGCCTCTTTACCAACTGTTCAAGTTATTGTTCCTCTCCAGCCAATCCATCAATGTCATCCGCAAAACGAAGGTTGGAGATTGCTCTACCCCATATGCTGACTGTGCATTTGTGATCTGCAAGGGCATCTGACATGATGCGCTCTAGGAAGATGTTGAAGAGTATTGGAGAGAGTAGGCATCCTTGACGCATACCGATTGTTGTTCTGAACAAGTTTCAGATGGCGCTGTTATGGAGGACTGCACTGGTAGCCTTGTCATACAGGCTTTTGATGACTTCAATAATTTTAGGGCTGGTGTTGTACACTCTTATGGTTGCCCACAGAGCTGCATGCCAAACTCGATCAAGCACCTTCTTGAAGTCTACGAACACATGATATAGATGTTGTTGATGCTGTAGGTATTTCTCGCAGATTATTCTGAGGTTAAAAATATGTTCAGTGGTACTTCGCCCTGCCCCGAATCCTGCTTATTCATCAGCTATGATTTATTCAGCTTGGGGTTTCAACCTGTTGAGTATTATTTTCAGGAGGACCTTGCTGGGATTGCTGATGAGGCTTATGTAGCGGTAATTTTCACACTCGTGAAGATTACTCCTTTTTTTGGAAGAGCGATGAAAAGCGTCTGGGTCCATGGTGTAGGCCACTCCCCACTCTGCCAGATCTTGTTACAAATAATGGTGATGGCGTCAATAATCGCTTCTCCTCCTGTTGAAGCAGTTCCGCGGGTATGCTGTCCACTCCCCCTGACTTCCCTTTCTTCAGCGATTGCACTGCTGCCTCAACTTCTTCTCTGAGAATTGGGACGATTTCTTCTTCTTTTCTGTTCTCGGGACATGCTAGAACCGATGAGTCTCCGTTTGGTGTGTGGTTGTAAAGGTCAGAGCAGTACTCTGTCCATCTGTCAAAGACTTCTTGTTCTTCTATAAGGCATATGCAAGAATTGCTTTGGATTGTGGAGACCTTGGGCTGTTTAACACTTGTCAGCCTCTTCACAGTCTGGTAGGCCGTCTTGCTTTTGCTCTTGTTCAGACTGTCCTCTATTTCCTGGCATTGATCTTTTATCCAGTTCTCCATTGCTGTGCGCATGCCTTTTCGGATGTTATTGTTGATTTTTCGGTAGGCATAAGCTCCCTGTGAGGTGTTCTGTTTCTGTTTCATCTCTCTTCGTTTATTACTCAGATCCAAAAGTTCAGGTGTGATCCACGGCTTCTTCTTTGGTCGGTGCTTGTCAAAGATCTCCGTAGCGGCATCTATCACAGCGGAGTTGATGGTAAATGTCATGGTGTTAATATCTACTTCACCACCTCCCAACATGAGCAGTGGTGCAAATTTCCCTCCAATTGTGGCCTAAAATATTTCTGCCACCTCCGAGTTTTGCAGTTTGTCCAGGTCGAACTTTATTCTAGTGCACTTTGCTGTTTTTACTCTCTTTAAGTGGAGCCGGAAAGACATCATCACGAGATCGTGGTCACTTCCGATGTCTGCGCCTGGAAAAGTGCGTGTCCTGCCAACGTTGATGTTTGATCTGAAGCATTTCTTGACCATGATGTAGTCGATCTGGTTGTGATGCTCCCCGCCGGGTTTGTGCCATGTCCATCGTCTGGATTTTTTGTGGAGACCAAGCGTGTTTGCCAGTATCAGATTGTTGAATCTGGCAAACTCCAAGAGTCTCAGACCCCTGTCATTTGTCTCGTTGTTGCAGAGTGGGGTCCACATGTTTCTCTCTAGTTGTGGTGCGCATCTTGGCCAACCTTGGCATTCCAGTCGCTTTCCATTATGACTATGTCCTTCTTCGGCACTTGGTCATGGACAGCCTGTAGATTTTCATAGAAATCCTCCACTTCGCTGTCGGCATAGTCTGATGTTGAGGCATAGGCCTGAATGACGGTGATGTTGAAAGAGCTGCTTTCAGACGGATGGTAATGAGTCTACTGGAGACAGGGCGGCAACCAATGACAGTGGCTAGAATGTTCTCGTGGACCAAGAATCCAACGCCGTGCTCGTGCCTGTCATCTCTACAGCTGAAATAAAGCTTGTGGCCTTTGTCGGTAGTTGTTTCACCCAGGCCTTTTCAGCGCAGTTCGCTGATACCTAAAACGTTCCACCGATAGTGGTCTAGCTCGTGGGCCAGTTCTTCTAATTTTCGGTTAGGGTCCTGACATTCCAGGTTCATATGACGATGTTGTTTCTGATGCGAATCTTGCTAAGTTGTCCATCAGTAGCACACTTATCACCTCCGTCCTGGTGGCCAACGGAAGGCGCGGTCCTTGGTGACCCGGGCAACGACCGATCCGGTATGGAGTAAATGGTTTTATTCATCATGCAGTGTGTCTTGGGCAAGAAAGACCTTGCAGGGCCCAATCCTCTCCAGGCTGTTGGTCACAGCCGATATCCACGAATACAGGATGGCTCGCCTTGGCGCCGAGCATGTGGTCGTTGAACCTGTAGCAACATGAGGTTTCTCCATCCTGGACGGTGACTTCTGTGTAGAAGACTTTCGCCCAGTGATGCCGTGCTGACATCACCCCTGTTAGTCGCCTCTTACGACACGCCGGGAAACGTTGGGTCTATTCTATTCAGTGCCCGAACCCACAGGGCGTTATTATTATTATTATTATTATTATTATTATTATTATTATTATTATTATTATTATTATTATTATTATTATTATTATTATTATTATTATTATTATTATTATTATTATTATGCTTTGCGTGCAGACAACACCGCAGAAGACTCGTCGGACAGCACGCAGAAAGCGCTCATCACCGTCGCTGTGTTGGGAGGCGCCTGCGTCATCGCCATCATCGTCGCAAAGATCATCGACTACTGCTACGACCACCACGTATCCATCAGCGACGACGCCAGCGACATCAGCGAGAACACGAGGGACCTGATCCGGCTAAGGTTAATGGTGTCAACCTGGAATGGGCTGGGTAACAGGAAGGAGAGGTCGGAGGAAGAAAGGGCTGAAGTCACCTTAAAGCAGAAAAAGGTGAGGTATAACTCAACAGGTGTAGGAGGAGAAGATGGTGGTGGTGGTTGGTGGGGGGGGAGGTAGAGAGGAAGATAAGAGTGATGATGTGAAGGTGGTGATGGGTGGTGGTGATGACGATGATGATGATGATGATGATGATGATGATGATGATGATGATGATGATGATGATGATGATGATGATGATGATGATGATGTAAGGTGTGATGATGATGTAAAACATAATACTGCCCTTAATTTTGTTTTTCACCCACCCCGGCCCCATTATTCCTTTATATTCTTTGTATGCCTTATCCTACGTTGATTTTCAAGTATCAGCACGACTAGTACCAATGGTCTTGTGTACGGGATGGTTTTATCTACTCTGATGCCACGAGCTTGAAATAATCCCTGTATAATTTTATTTTTGACTGTACTTTCTTTCAGTTCAACATTTTAATTTGTACTTTTCTGGTATTCTTATCCCCTCCACCCCCACCCCCTTATAGCAAGTAGTCCTATATGAAATTATTCTGGTATTTATATATTTGTTTATCATTGTACGTTTTCTCCATTCATAATTTAAATTTGTATTTTTAATGGTGTTCTTATCCATCCTAAAAGCATGTTGACCAGAAATTATGTGGTAGTATTATAGTGTTATAGTAGTGGTTATATATTTTGTTACGATTTGAGTTTTCTTCCATTCCAAATGTAAAATGCATTTTATTCTTTGTATTCTTTCTCTGCCGTTCTTCCTTCAGTGGGGTTGTTTCTTGCCATTTTGCAAGGAGGCTATTTCTGATGATCTATCATCCTTTGAAGAAGTTCGTAAGGTATGAAAGGACACCTTTGATGTTGTATATTTTACGTATGTCTACACAATGTTTTGCATGTTTTTTCCCAACTATTAAATATTTTTGTTGCATTCATTTGTGATCTTAAACTTAAAGAAACTTTGAAGTAACATTTGCATTAAAAATTATTTACGTTCATATGTATATTGTTAGTTTTTATGGTATGTTTGTATGTCCACGCATGAGAACAAAATTATCTAAAATCACGAGTACGTGAATAGATATAGGCTTAACACTATTGAATGTGGTGTGCCGTTGCAGAATTACTTCATCTGTACACTACAGTTGCTCTGTCCTAAACCTTATTAAAGGTTGTGATCTGTCGGGTAACATTTAAACGCCAGTCGTTCTCTTTTCACTTTGATCTAAACAGATTTGATATTTTATTGGGAACAATCACACCGCTGTGTGCATAATTATTGTCCTAGCACTTATTCAAATGTGAGTAAACAACGATGCTGGCATTTTTTCATGCTGTAACTGTAGACCCGCAGATTTAGTTTTTCATGTCGTTTTACTTATACAATCAAATATTTTGACAAATTGTGCACTTTATTATCAACCAGGCTTGTCAAAATTGTCAGTTAGGAGGTGTCACAATTTCCGTTTTATCTGTAATATATATGCTGTCTTATTTTGCATGCTTATTTGTTCTTTCTCTTTCTTTCTTTCTTTCTTTCTTTCTTTCTTTCTTTCTTTCTTTCTTTCTTTCTTTCTTTCTTTCTTTCTTTCTTTCTTTCTTTCTTTCTTTCTTTCTTTCTTTCTTTCTTTCCATCTTTTCTACTTTCTTTCTTTCTTTCTTTAGCTCTTTCTATTTTTTCCTTGAAACCTCAGTTGACAGGCCGAGTTGGCAATTTATTTTTCTTTTTTTTTTAAGTTTGTTTATTATTTACTTATCTTTATTTTTTTCTCCCTCAGGCCTTCTTCATCTGTTCCTTTTTTTACACTTTAATATTTACTTTTAAACAATGTGTTCTCTTCAAACTTGAACTACATGATAAATGGAAAAGCAAATTGTAAAGTACTTTGTGACAGATAAACATTGTTCATATGCTATGAAAGCTATTAAGTATAGTAGTCAGTAACAGTTAAATGGTAGTTTCACTGGTTTTGAAGATACTAGGTCTGTTCCTTTGTTTAAGTAAGGCTACTTTAATATACTACCATCTTTATGCCATTTTCACTTTTTTTTTTCAAGAAGGAACCACTGCCTGGCGAGATTTTTGCAAACTTAGAAGAGGTAAGATTAATAGGCCTGCTTTTTAGTTACACGTTGTACAATTTAAAACAAACGCGCCTTGAGCAGTTCTAGAGTTGAAAAAGCGCTGTTTGAAACAATTCATAATGTCATGGTGAAGCGGTCAAATTTTAGACGTTAATTAATAAATTAATAATAATAATAATAATAATAATAATAATAATAATAATAATAATAATAATAATAATAATAATAATAATAATAATAATAATAATAATAATAATAATGTTTGAACTCTCTGACTCTTTCTAGTCCGTTGGGCCTTTTAAGGCACGATTATTAAATATGATTGAATATTGGGAGCTACTGACTACGTAACTTGTCCTGATCGTAAATGTGTTCTTCCTCTATCTTTCCTGCCCACCTATACTCAAAGGAGTCTAATCCAGATGAAACGCCAAGTCTAGATGTCGCATGTTGGCAGGTACGCATTAATACACGTATACTCATGCAAGCGCACGCGTGCTCGCACACACACACACACAAACACACACACACACACCAACACACACACACACACACACACTCTCTCTCTCTCTCTCTCTCTTGTTCTTGTATAGTGCGCTTCTTATTAACACGAACGTCTCAACTTCGCCGTTAAACCTGAACTCTCAGAAAATAAATATACCCACCTGCTAAACATACGAGCAGAATATCACGCTTTTAACGATTCAGTCACACAGTCTTTTCCTCCTTATTCTTAAATCATGATTGGGAATTTTCACACATCAAAATAACTTTTCATGGTTCGGATTTTCATTATTGTGATTTCGATGTTTGCTCGTTCGATTCGATTTTTGTATTGTAACCCTGTTCTTATTGAATCGACAATTAGCCTAAAGCATTCAAAACATTCATTCTTTGCATAACTCTTCTTCTTTCTAAAACCATACAACAAAAACATACAAACACATGTTCACAAAATCGTTCATTTTATCTTTTTTCACGTTTCTTTGAAAGCTGTTTTAAAAGAAACATGTTTTAAATTTGTTTTATGTCAACCCAAGTATCTTTAGCACATTTTATTGAAATATATTGTATCTTTAGAAATCTTTATTTTGGATTTAAAGATAAATATATTTTAAAAATATTATTTTTATTGTTGTTTTGCATCTCAAGGAATTTGAAGGAAACGGTGTTATCGAGTCTACGAGAACGCTGTCAGCAAAACAGAGGAAGGTGATATCTGTGTCGTCACGTGGATTTTAACATACGCGCGCTGTGATGGATAACATTCTGCTGTTGTTTTGCTTGATGTTTTGACTACCTATACCTTGTTTGAGTCATGACAATGGTAATCCGCTCTCACGCCCTAACCCCCGCCACCATCCCCTCCACCTCCCCACCACTCCTTATCTTATTTTGCTGTAAAATGTACCTATGTGTGCTATATGAAGCTGCTAACATGGCATAAAGACACTGTGCTATTGAAGTGTTTAACATGAACACTCAGGTGTTTTGCTCTTTTACCAACCGCGCGCTGTTGTTGGCAGTTTAACGTTTTGTTTTGCAAGATTATTTTTACGAACTACATTTGGTTGTTTTGCAGTTCCACCAGCAGCAGCTTTGTACATAATTTGTCGTTTAGGGATGGTGTGCTGACTGTTGTTTGTATTGTATTGGTGTGCATTGCTTTTTGCGGACAATCCAGTCTGTTGTGTTATAAAGTTTTGGTTTCAACGTTTTTGCTGATTTGTACTGTTTGTACACTGTACTTCCGTACGGTTTTGTTTAGAGCTGTTGGTTACAGTTGCTGCTGTTTCCAGAACTTTCGTTGGTTTTGCGGGCTGTTACAATAATTATTGGCAGTTTGTTGTTTTGCACGTTTTTATTTGTTTTCTCCAGTTTACTGGTGTTATTGTCGACTTCTGTTGTTTGCGGTTTGTTGTTTTGAACGGGTTTGACAATGATTGGTGTTGTTTGGAAGGTGTTTGTTACAATTTTGTTTGTTGTTTCCGCTTTCATGTATTGCAAGGTTGTGCTTACTGATGTTGTTAGCAGATTGTTGCATTGCAAGATTAATGCCGGATGTGGTAGATTGTATTTTCTTGTTTAGCAAAATTTTGGTGACTCATCTTGTTCCAGGTTACACCCTCCACCCTCCTCTCCCTTCCCCAAGGGTCTGCCAATTACTGTGGTTTAATTTGTTGTTTCACAAGGTGGTACTTTGCCAAATGTTGTTTGCAATATGTTATCCTTTTTTTAAATTAATTAATTAATTCATTAATAACTAATGGACTTATGTTGTATTTCCTGATGTGTGTAACTCTATACTATTGTTAATGAGAATCGCCACAATATCACATTATTACTAATGGTTGCTTGTGTCGGTTATTGGTTTGTGTTCTGTGCTATGCTGTGTGTGTGTGTGTGTGCGTGGGTGTGTGTGTGTGTGTGAGAGAGAGAGAGAGAGAGAGAGGGAGAATTTCGGATAATAATGTTACATTTTATTATATTGGTAGTGTCGTGCATTAGAATTTCATAAATAACGTTAGCCGTTAGTTTATCAGATTTGCATTCTTACAGTTGTATAATTATGGATACGATTTTCCTGGTGAATTCTGCAATCATTTAGTCGCATCAAAATAACTAATAGAAATTGATTCGTTTCTGGTTCAGAACTTGCAGTTAAACCTGCTATTAATGTCACGGTGAAAGTCACGTGGTGTAAGGTTAGTTAAGACGCTTTGGATTGGAAAATAACAATTTTAATTTTGCAATATTCTTGTCGTGTGGTGTGGTGGTTTGCTGGGAGAAGATGGAAAGTTGGTAAGAAAGGTATCTGCGCCTAACAATTTTAATAGTAAAGACATATTCAAGTAATAATAACATTACAGGTCCTGTATAAGCCTAATTTTTGTGTTTTTATATAACACATGCGTTCATTTCAGTATGAATAGTCCTGTAACATATAATAAAAGATTGGTTATATTGTCTGTCCCACAGCTGATAGGAATATGGTCAGCGAAGGCGAAGGAATCGCGCATGATTGCTGAACAGAGGCGGGCCGAGGACCTCGCCAAGCAACAGCTGGAAGCGGCCAAAAACGGCAACGCTATCGCCAAAACCGACAGCGCTGCTGCCAACGACGGCAGCAACCACATAGAGGGCAATAAGAACAGCGCCAAAAACGACAGCAGACTCGATAAGGATACAGGTCATCATGACTTCATCATCAGAGTGGAGAAATCTACAGAAGACGGGAAACTGACGACCTCGTTAGTGCCTGCTGAAGAGGATGATGTGGAGGCCCTTCGTGAAGACCCCACACACTTGCATCCCTCTGCTGCTTTTTCTCCAGTGCATTCTGCTGCTTCTTCTCCCGTGCATCATCGCTTTGACGGAGCTGGCGATGGTACCACTCTGTCTATTGCTGATGAAACAAGCGACAGAGGCAGGAATAATAGTAGAAATCAAAGACATGGGCTATCTCTGTCAGACGGCAGGGGAACAGAAACTGAGTCTCAAAGTGCACGATCGCTGTCTCCGCCTCCAGCCTCTTCTACCCCCCGGGTACAGTTTCCTAACGGGCCTGGCGATCTTCAGCGGACGTTGTCCGGACTGGATAGCTCTGAGTGCCCGACACTGAATATTGACTCCGATGTGGTGGTAGTAGCCATGTGCGCTTCAGGTAACACTGCTAACCGGAACACTGCTAGCAAAAACCAAGCTGGAGATAGTAGTTCGCCGGAAAGAGTGAAGGACAACAGTAAATCCAACAGCAGCGTTGCCAGTAAAAGTAAAAAAGACAACAACAAAATGAAACAAACAAACGGCAATAACAATTCCCCTGCTAAATCTAAAAGCAGGAATAGCAGTATTAACAATTCTCCAGTGAAAGGTAACACTACGAACAGTAATAACGCTTCTCCTGCGGAAAGCAACAGTATCAGGAACGCACCGACTAAACCAAAGCCACCCAATGCTACAAAAGATAAAACCTACGGTAAATCAAATGCAAAGACCGCTTCACCAAACAGCAGCAACAACAACACCAGGACAGTTTCTACAAATAACAAAAACAACGCAAATACCAATATTACAAGCAATAACAGTCCGTCGAAAAGTTCTGAGTTGGCCAGCGATCCCAAGCAGCTCAACAGCGATGTTGGGCCAGTGCTAGGATCCAGTGGTCACTCAGACGCGCCTGACACTTTCAGATCTGAAGACGAAGCAGCGATAGCAGCGGTGACTGGCAAAGATGAGCCGGCTAGGGCTGATTCTGAACACAAGGATGACTCGTCCAGCAAGTCTTTCGATGCAGAGGCGAGTCAAAACAGATCTCAATCAAGGAAGACTTTAGGCCCAAGTTCAGTAGAGCCTAGGTCTTCAGAACCTAAAGATTCTTCGGCAATATTTGAATGTGATACGAAGGTTGTTACCAACGACTCTGGCACCAAGAATGTAGTGTCAAGCTCTTTATCCCCGGTGAAAGGGTCTAACATCGTTAAAACTGGCGAACTTCCTCCGGTGGAAATCACCAAAAATGGCGGCCCAGTTGCCAATGGTGTGTGTTCTACAACTAAATTTGAACCTATTACTACGCAGCCTGTTGCTACCCAAGAGAGAAAAAGTAGAAGAAAAAGTACCGAAAAGCGCGAAAAAGGGAACATTCCCTTGAGCAATAGTAGTATTTCTGGAAATTCTAGACCTGGGTCGTCGCTGGCGAAGATTTTCAAAAGTATTGTGTTTCCTACTGAACAGAAAGAGACGACCTCTCAAAATAACGCCAAGACGACAGGTAACGGTGGTGTAGATGAAAATAATGATGATAGTGTACAAGAGGAAAGAAGACGAGGTCTTCGCGGTGATGTTGAAGATTATGGCGGACGTTCGCGTTCGCACGACCCATCAGAGAAAACGCCTGTATCGTATATAAAGTACGACAGGCATGGTAACAGCAAAGAAGCTGTAGATACCAATGCTAATGATGGTGTTGGAATTATGGCTAGTGGTGTGGATAACAGATGGAAGCATGACTTAGACCAAGGTGGTAGTAGTAATACCAGCAAAAACAACAACCCACCATCTTTTACCAGATCCAAAACGACCATTTTACCATCTTCCGTATACGGGAACGCTACTAAAGGGGTTGTCATCAGCAGAGGAGGATGGGGCAGTAAAAGCAGCAAGAACGCTAGCTCCAATACTCCTAGTCTCTCTCGCTCTCCAAGCAAAATGGGGGAATTCGGAGGAGACAGGAGCCCCTCTCCAGCGAAGATGGCGGTCAACTCCCCGACCTACACGCCCAACCCAGAGACGGAGGCCGCCTACGCCAACCACAACGGCGACCTCACCAACAAGGGCAAACCACGACCCAAGTCGTTTAGCACGAAGGACGAGTACACAGGTCACAACATACCGCCCAAGCTAGCCAATAGTGTGGCCGTGTACAACAGAGCGACTGAAGACTTACAGGTAACCCATCATTGATGTATCTAGTTAAATCTATGTGGTGATCATAAAAGTTTAATTTATTGTTACACATTGGCTTTTACACTTGCTTATCACATCGTCGTCATCACCAGATCAACACCGCGTCACTTTCACCCAAGTCATTATCATTATCATCACTGTTACACCACGACCTTCAGGGCTCGAAATTAGCGGGGGCCCGGGGCCAAAAACCCGCAAAGTTGATTTCGGGCTCGGAAAGTTGAAAAACTAAGGGCCCGCTTGGCCCGCAAAATAATTCGTCTGTTACAGTTAGCTCTACTCGGCGGTTTCGTATTTGGGCCAAGGGAAGCAACCCACACTAGTGCCCTAAATTTGGACAAAAAAAAAAACAGAGAAAAGAAGCAAAAACCCTTTAATTTTGCACTCAAAAGTTTAATATACACTTCAATATCTTTTTAATGTAATAAACAAAAGGCTATGGCACAACATAAGCGCAAAATGTCCATCTTTGCAAGTACGAAAGTATGGCTACATATCGTCGCCATACAGTTGCTAAAACAATCGGCGATGACGTATTTTCCAATTTTTGGGAAGCGAAAGACGCCAGAAGAAAACGTCGACGAAAGGAAAGAACAAGAAAAAGAGAGAAAAAATAAGTATGAAGAGGAAAAAAGATCAAGGAACTATAATGAAGGGTGGAAAAAAAGATTTCGATGGCATGGCCTTGATGTGAACGAGGGAGAGTACTGTTAAGTTTAGTTCCCTTTCATGGTTTTGTTTGGAACTTTTGTGCATTGAGGTCAGATTTTTTGTTAGGTTACTCATATTAAAAATTTAATGATGTGTATTGTGCGATAGTCAGTCACAAAACTGAAAAGTATTATACAAGAGACTCACTTGATTTTTTTCTATTTTGTTTAATGGCCATTTCAGGCTCACTAATCACTGGAATATGTGTGTCACTGAATGTGTGTGTGTGTGTGTTTTCCCCTTTTTTGTTGGTAATGTTTGAAAGTGAAAGAAAAGGCAAATAAAAATAACATCACTCAGCAAAATTGGAAATTCAATTGTTTTTATTTTAGATTATCAGACAAATTGTACTTTCTACTTATTATATTGTCAATAATTCTTTTGTTTTTTGTTAGCATTATTTTTCAAGTTGGGCCCCGAAAGTTGCTTGTAAGCCCTCACATTTTTCAATCAAGGGGCCCGGTGGCCCCCAAAGAAAAAAATTAATTTCTAGCCCTGACCTTCCATCACCATCAGCAGCAATTTCCTCTCTACTTCATCATCCTTCATTCCTTCTCTTCTTCATTGGCATCGTTAACATCAGCAGTACAGCAGAACAAACATCAAACGTAAACATCATTGTAGTCATCGCCATGTATGCATTTGTCCGTTAATCTATTAAAAGAAACCGACAACTAAAAGCTAAACTAAATCAATGACGTTGGTTTCAAGATAATTGGCATTCAATATTTATTTACAAAAAACGTCGTCGCTTTTGGTGTTTGTCACTTGGGGAATTTAAAATAACAAATCTATTAAATAATTTATTTGATCAATACTAGTATTCAATGTAATAATGATGTCGTTCCACCTGTTCAGATTCACAAGACCATGGTTACGTCGATGAAGAAGGCGGCAGTAGCCACGACGACAGTGATTCCAATCAGTGTACCAATGACTACAGAGGATGGGACGCCCATAGTCCCCGCAGCTCAGGCGCTCCTACAAGCCAAAGCGCTCAGAAAACTCAAATCCAAGAGTGCCAAAACCTGACCACCGTCTTATTTATTAGTTGTAATTTAGCTAAATTCTTCTTTTATGTTTAATTAATTAGCTATGATAATTTTATCAATTTTCGTGGTGAAAACGCAAGAATGGAGTAGGCTAAATAAACACTATTCGTCCGCCCAACCCCCAAACTACCCTCTCCACTTCGCCTAGACCTAGTCATTCGTCTTCTAAAGTAACATGTAGGATAATTTTGCTATGAATCTTTACCTTACTGTATGACGTTGACGATGCGGATGGGATTCACATTCTTTATTCAATGCGTCCAATGATGCCGCTATGATCTACTTCGTGTGTTTGTGTCTTTATTTGTTTGTGTGTTTGTTGGATTTAAAACATCATATTTAAGTGCTTATAGATTGTTTTCCTGCTGTTATGGGTTTATGTAGCGAAAAATTCATCAAGATGGCCGCTTTGAAAAGTAAGAAGTTAGTTCCCCTTTTGGCATAGAAATGATTCGTTACCCGAAATAGGGCTAATAGGCTAACTGCAGTCATCGAGCAATCGGGATTTGCACACACGACTATATTTATTTATCGAGTTGTTTGTTAACAATATGCCAATGTGTTACTTATTTTCCGTTTAGTATCGTTTGAGGGAATAGGCAGTTATCTCTCTTTAGACACTCGCGAGTTGCGTTCCTGCTTGCATAGGTTGAAATGTTATTCAGAAATGTTTGCACTGCCACACTGAACTCGTAGTCTCAATTGTAATTATATGGAAGAAAACTATCTGCTGTATTATGTATTATTGGACGCAATCTGCTGCATTATTCACAATCTGCCGAAGGTCTGAAAATGTTATGTATGAATACAATACTGGAAGAAATATGCTGTATTCATAAACTGCTGTATTATTTTGAAGTGCAGAAAAATCCATTTTTACTTTGATTTTTTAATATACTTTGTAATTTACTCCAGTTATTCACCAGCTGCTGCGGATTTTTTTTGGGGGGTGAGGAGGTGGGGGGAGGGGGGGGGCAAAAATCCACTTTGTCTTTCAAACGTAGTTTATCTCCTTTCACTGCAATCACTGCAATTTGTCTTTATGATCCATTCTAATGTCCGCTAAACGAGTGGATGAGATTGGATTGATAGTTAGCTTTATTCCATGAATGAAGTAGTTTGGATTTTGTAGGAATGTTGTGACATGACCAAAGTCCTTTTTGACGGACTTTCGCTGTAGGGAGATTCATTGAGTAGTTTTAATTTGATGTCAAAAGCTTTGTTTAATTGTTATTTATTTATTCTTGTATAGCACTCTTGCACATGAACACCTGCTCCAGGTGCTAGCCGATACCGTTGAAAAATGTAAACAGCGTTGTTTTGAAAGCGGATGTGTTATGTCAGCGCTTGAAACGAAATAAAGATTAGTTGGTTCTTCGTTAATAGTATGGACATAGCGATTTTGTTTGCTACTTAAGTAATTGTTATGGACATTGTGGTTTTGTTTAGGAGCCTAACTATATTTGCAAAAGCACTGTGATTTTTGTTAAAGTGGCATTATATTAAGGCATGTAATACATAGCACTGAAGTAAAATTTAAGCACTAAACATATAAGCTTACATACACAGCAGCAACAACACACCAACAACACCCCTAAAAATATATTTTATTGCAATACAAGACATTTAAAGTTTCACTGGCTTTTTGTTCAGCACGACGGTTTAGGGTAAAAACCATCAAATATTTAAAACCTGTGAGTTCCATTTAAATAGAAGTTGTTCTTGCGGTTGACTGCAGGAAGAAAGCATTGCAAGGGAGGCTACACCTTTAATTTCTTCCCGCAAATTTCAGTTATTCGTATCGAGTAATCTCCATTTACTTCTGCTTGCAATACTGTTTTTTAAATTTTAATTTGTATAACCTTTAACCTTTTAAATAATGAACGTGTAAAATTTCTAACATTGACCTGCTGAAGTTTTACGCTCAGTGCCTTCACTTAAAATAATCAATAGCTGATTCGTTGCATTTGCACCTGTACAACATTGTTGAATGCGTTGATTGATTGTTGATTGATTGATTGTTGCTTTAGGTCCAGCGGACTCTTCCGAGCCAAATCAGGACCGGACAACCCCCGATCCGCATAAAAGATCTGCTGAAACAACCCTAGTGGGAAAATTGAATGCCCTCCACCGGCCAGTCACTTTACAATAAAGACATCCCACGCAGGGGACGGCTGACGCTTTACCCCAACTACTCGAACCCCCGGTTACAAAAACAAAATAGAATACAAACATCATTATAAATTATCAACAAAACATATACATATAAAATGCCTATAGTGCTAAATAATAACATCATAGGAAGCCCTAGTGACCACCCGGCAGAAAGCGTCCAACACTCCCAAGCTGATCCAACAGACCTCATACACAAACAAGGAGTCTTGTCCAGGAAGAATTTTCAAGAAAAAAGGTAGGTCATTGATCTAGCAAAGAAGAAGATAGTATAGCAGAGTGATAGGACAGAGCAGGAATGGGAAAGAGTAAATGAGGAAGACAGCGACAGTGGGAATTTAAAGCACTAAATTTCCAGAAAGTGGGGATACTATTTATACTGAAACCCCCGGCACCCCAACGGGGGTACTGTTGCCGCAGTGAATTGGTCATGCCTACAAAGTCAAGACAGGTTTTCAACTGGGGCTTTCACTTTTTCCTTTATAGGTTAGAACAATCTACAGTGGCAAGATTGCTCATGACCCCAAGGGGTGTTGAATGCGTTGGTGAATCATGAATGTTAGTGAATATGAACGTTGATAGTCATTTTTAGCCTGCGTACCATGATGATTGAGTAAATAGGTTTGTTATTATTTCATTTGCATTTATGATTAATGTTTTAGTTCGTAGATACGTTTTTTTAAGTGAAATTGTGATGTACGGTTGAACAGGCTAACAACGAAGCCCATGAGAAAACATTTTCCCTTCGTTATAGCCGAAGATTGTTGTATCCGTAGTCGACGGTTAGTGACCAAATGGGGTTACCAGATGAAGGTACGTGAGAGAGAGAGAGAGAGAGAGAGAGAGAGAGAGAGAGAGAGAGAGAGAGAGAGAGAGAGAGAGAGAGAGAGAGAGAGAGAGAAGATAATTTTAAAGATAATTTTAAAGATAATTTTAAAGATAATTTTAAAGATAATTTTAAAGATAATTTTAAAGATAATTTTAAAGATAATTTTATTTAACAAGGGTAAAAGAGTAGCCTAAGTACTGTGTGTGCTTTTTTACATCTTGCCCTTGGGGGTTGTAACAATAACAAGTATCATAACAAAATAACTTTATAATAAAACTATTATAATGCAATAACCCAATTAAGATCTGTGCACAGAGAGATAGGGAGAGAAAGAGAGAGAGATGTTGTTTGATTGATTGACTGATTGATTGATTTAGCCCCCTGGGCTCGAAAATGTAAGGCGTATGTGTCTACCTGTATAACGCGGGAAGCGTCAAATGCGCGTGCACTTGCATGCGAAAATGCGCACGCTATTGCACGCCCATCTAATAGCTGATGGGTCTAAAACTTACACGCCAAACTGCGCAAGCGCAAATGCACACGCAATTGCACGCGCATTTAGTAGCTGACTGGTCAAAACTTATACGCCGAACTGCCCAAGCGCAATTGCACGCCAAATGTTAATGAAAAGGACCCCCTATGGGGATGCCGGGTGTCTCTGTACAGGGTTCGCACGGTCTTTAAAGGTCTTTAAATGTTTGGGAAAAATTGCATTGCCTTTTCAAGTCTTTGTAAGTCTTGAAAAATTGACATGGGTCTTTCAAAGTTTGGGAAAACTGTCAAAGCAAAGTAAAGTATCTATTTGCAACAAATTCCATTTTGTGTTTATTCAGTCCAATTGTTAGAGCCGGAAAAAAAGTTTTAAGTATATTAAAGCTTTCTTAAATGGAAGAAAAATAATAACAAAGGTAGGCAATTCTTACTCATCTTCATATATTGTTAATATGGCATACCACAAGAATCAATAATATTTAAAATTTCTGAGGGCCAAACAACACAGACTTCAGTCTGACATCGACTCAATGCGCAAGTCTGCAGACTAAAAAAGCACTGGATATAGAGAAACATGACTGCCTGGGACTATTGGCAGAGTCTAATGCCATCCGAAAGGGTGTCCAAGAAAACGAAACATCACTGAAGGAGCTTGATGTGCTGTTACTGCAGGGTCAATCTAAATTTTAAGTTAACACTTTTTTTTTTAATGTTTCCTTACTTTCTGTTGCTAACCCATTCTCCAGATCAACATGAATGCTATCCAAAGGGTTGAACACTTACAACAACACAAAGAGAAGGGAAAAAAAACACATGTTCAACCAATGATGTTTGCGACTAACCATTTGTTTATTGACACTTGTATCCCAAGTCTAAAATGTGCTCATCACTAGGCAGTCGTGCAGGTACTGTTTTGAATTTGATTAAATTGACTAACTCCAGAAGAAATTGTGCCATGTCCGTGCTGTTACTCGACATTTGTAGTTTCGTACTTTGCACTTGATTTCTGTTAGAAGGTCTATGAAAAGTTTTTGAATTTTAAGGCTAAATGTCTGTACGAACGCTGTCTGTATAAATAGTATCCCCACTTTCTGGAAATGTAGTGCTTTAAATTCATATTATCGCTGTCTTTCTCCTTTGTTCTGTCTCATTCCTAATCTGTTCTATCAAGCTACTATACTATATCTTCTTCGCTAGACCAGTCACCAACCTTTTTTCTTGAAAACTCTTCAGTATTACCTCTAGGGTTGTTTCAGCAGATCTTTTAGGTGCGAGTCCTATTTCAACCAAGTTGTGGTCCTGATTTTGTGGTCCTGATTCGGCTCTTTGCAGTCCGCTGGATCCTATAAGCAATGAATAACTAACTAAGTAACTAATGAAAAGGAATTGCAAAACATGGAATGGAAAAAGCATCGGAAAACGCGTTTAACTATCGTAAGCTATGCACTGTGGCCATATTGAAGACCGCGTACTCGTGATGGGAGATAATTCTCATAGGCTTTACAGGCAAACCAAAGTAAATTGTTATAACATTTTTAATTAATTTGTGGCGGGGAAGGGGGGAGAAAGTGTTGGAGGCAGGGGTATCGTGGGTGGCGAGGGTTACATTGTAAATTAATGTCAATTTACATAACATTATTTTGGTACACAGAAAGCATTTCCGGACATTTCCCTTTTCTAGTTTTAATGTGACTCGTAGGTAAATGCGCGTGCAGTTGCATGTGCAATTGCGTGTGCATTTGCGCTTGCGCAGTTTGGCGTGACAGTTTTCGGCCAATCAGCTACTAGATGGGCGTGTATTTTCGCGTGCAATTTATTGCACGTGCATTTGACGCTTTTCTGTGTGTGCGCGTCCAAGTATGTGTACTTATGCCATTTACTGCAGAAATGTCTTATGTGAGAGAGAGAGAGAGAGAGAGAGAGAGAGAGAGAGAGAGAGAGAGAGAGAGAGAGAGAGAGAGAGAGAGACTTTAGACTTTAAACGTTTATTGCCATTACAACATGTTACAAGGATAATAATTTTAAGCTTACAGCTTATTCTTACAATTAGTCCTTGTTTCAGGCACCCACTCAAGCATAATACATTTATACAATCAATTAAACCTGCCACATGTTACATATATAAAAGTAAAACTATAATAATTTCAAAACAAGAACTTTTAACATATCTAAACGTCATCTGAACAATATAATATTATACCATTATAATATGGTGACCTGTGGGTGGAAAAATTATGAATTTAAAATATGGTTAAAAAGCATTAATTTAATGAGAGAGAGAGAGAGAGAGAGAGAGAGAGAGAGAGAGAGAGAGAGAGAGAGAGAGAGAGAGCGCTATGTTTTCTTTGTATGTTAATGCGCATTTTAATTCATATAGACCTTTCTCCAGTTCCCTAATTGCAATAGTGTTCTTTTAAACATACACAGTAGTTAGCCGATAAAAAAATGTTCTGCTGAAGTAAAACAAAATTGTTTTTAAATTTTAACTATCAATGGTTTTCTGCATTGGTTGTTAATACAGTGACGGTTGCATATATTCAAATATATATTCAAATGTTACCCTGGGGTTTCTTCGTTCAAAGGACTAGACCTATGTTTATTAAGCGGATATTTATATTGAAAATGTCAAATAAAATCTAGGTTCGCTGTTTCTGAGATGAAAATAGGCGACCTCTGCTGTATTCCTGACCACAACAAAAGAATGAGCAAGAGAGAGAGAGAGAGAGAGAGAGAGAGAGAGAGAGAGAGAGAGAGAGAGAGAGAGAGAGAGAGAGAGAGAGAGAGAGAGAGAGAGAGAGAGAGAGAGAGAGAGAGAGAGAGAGAGAGAGAGAGAGAGTACACAACGACAAGAGACTACACAGACAAACTAGGCAGATAGAGTAGCAGATCGGGAATCGATGCCACAAAACCGTGGCTTGTTTAACGACACTTTAATTGTTTATTTTTTTACTTTTTTACAGCACGACGACGACGGACGATGAACAGGATGGGAAGACAGCTGCTAATGATGATGATTTCTCTCGATTTTTTTTGGTTTTGTTTGTTTGTTTTTTGCGTCATGTGAAAGTAGCCTAAACATCAGTTTCTTTGTATTCCATACGATATCAATAGTATGATGAATAATGACAATTGCGGGAAGGCTTCGCCAGTTTGATTATCCGATAATGCTGTGTCCTCCTCCAAGTCTGAAACAAACAAAAAATTATGTTAATAAGTAACAATTATGTTAAAAAGTAAGTTCTGCCAACAGAGTTAAATATTAATTTAAATTTACATTTGGTGTTGCGTTTCCTCCGGACGTCGTCTACCCCCTTTTTTCATCCCCTCCATCTTCTCCGCCCTCATCACCAACACCCGCACCCTCTTCCTTCATCACAATCGTCCTGATAATAATTACTTTTGTGTTGGTTTTTGTTCGTCCTCCTTCTCATCGTCCTTTTCTTTTTACTTATTGCAATCACCACCGCTTACACCACCATCGTCATCTTTTTTTTTTTCTCCGTGTAAATCATCAACATAATCCACCTGCAACCCGCCACCACCGCCATTCCGCTCCTCCGGCTCTTCTCCTCACCATCATCCTCTTCTCCTCCTCTTCTCCACACTCACTCTATTTCGCAGACGAAGTGGTCAGGCTGGGCACAGGACTCGTCGTTCCACTGCCAGCCATTCTCTTTCCTCATCTGGACGCAATCCTCGCTGCTAACTCCGTGGGCGTGGTTGGGCTCGCCGGCAGACCAGTCATTGAACGTCACTTTCTGGAAAGATCTTATCCACATGAAGTGTCCCTCATTGAAGACGTCTGTCGCTCCGACCCACACATGCTGAGCAGCTGGTCAGAGAAAACAACAACACTGTGTAC
This sequence comes from Oncomelania hupensis, assembly GCA_036898135.1. Lineage (NCBI taxonomy): Eukaryota > Metazoa > Mollusca > Gastropoda > Littorinimorpha > Pomatiopsidae > Oncomelania > Oncomelania hupensis. Next base: position 26,982,581 of record CM072519.1, read on the forward strand.
AGCAATATATAAACACTGCAGGCCACAAAAATGGACAGTGTATGCAATAATCAATCAACTTTTGTAAACCCAAAAAATAAAATTTTAAAAAATAGTAAAAAATTAAAGCGATGGTTTCAAACTTGTACACTAGATAGTATGATCATAGAAGAGTTGATTAATTCACATTATTGAGGTGAAAGCTCTCCAAAGGGAGTGTAAGCAGCTTACAAAGTCATTGGGGTCTCTGATAACCTCACGGGCTTTCGCTAGCAGAGCGGTCTTCAATGCAGCTATTGAGCGTCCCTGCATCGTTTGTTTCCTTGGCTATTCCGCAGCAACGCATTGGGGTTTGTTTGTTGGTCACACTACTCCGCTGCATTTGCTTGTGGTTCAACTGTGCTTGGATTCTAAGGGAGGTAAGCATTTACTGTTATATAGGGCAATCTTTTGAACAGTCGGACACAACGTTTAGATTAAAATGTTGCAAATATTAGCCAAACACAAAGGGTATGTATATTCATGTCATCTATCCTATCCTATCACATCCCATAACTCCAAGTTCGTTGGGACACCAAAGATGATCGTTTAACCAGCAAACTCCATCTTTTTCTGTCCTCAGCAACCCTCATGGCTTCGCTCAGTGTCCAGTCCATTCTCGAATTTTGTCCTCCCTCCTCTTTTTTGTCTCCCTCTTCTTCTGCCTCCTTGCACCGTGCCTTGCAGGATGGTCATTGCAAGGCCTGATGATCTGGTGACGTGGCCATACCATCGGAGTTTCCGTTTTTTCACCACTGTGAGCATGTCATCGTGTTGTCCAATGGCTGTGTGATGGTCTGTCGGACTTCGTCGTTGGTGATGTGCTGGGTATAGGAAATGCTCAGAAGTCTTCTATAACATCTCATCTCCATGCTTTGTATTCTAAGTTGTAGGTCTGCTGTAAGGGTCCATGTTTCGCAAGCGAATAGGAAGATGGAGATGACAAGGGAGCGCAGCAGCCTTACCTTGGAGTGTTGACTGATGGTCCTATCTTTCCCAATGGGCTTCAAACTTGTCAGGGCAGCAGTTGTTTGTGCGATCCTGGAGAGGACTTCCTATCGGGACCCATTGTCTGATACAAAGGCTCCTAAATATTTGAAGCTATGCACTTTGTTGAGGGAGTGGCCTTGGACTTTGGTGTCCGTGTTGATCCCATTGGTGTTGTTGGTCATCATTTTGGTCTTCTCTGCACTTATTTCCATTCCAAAGACTCTGGAGATGGAATCAAACCTCTGTACAAGCTGTTCAAGTTCTTGTTCCGCTCCAGTCAATCCGTCAATGTCATCCGCAAAACGGAGGTTGGAGGTTGCTCTACCCCCTAGGCTGACTGTGCCTTCGTGATCTGCAAGGGCATCTGATATGATGCGCTCTATGAAGATGTTAAAGAGTGTTGTTGATGTTTTAGGTATTTCTCGCGGATTAATCTGACGTTGAAAATCTGTTCAGTGATACTTCACCCTGCCCTGAATCATGCATGTTCTTCAGCTACGATTTGTTCAGCATGGGGTTTCAACCTGTTGAGTATTATTTTCAGGAGAACCTTGCTGGGATAGCTGATGAGGCTGAGGGTGTAATAATTTTCACACTCCTGAAAGTTACCAGTTTTGGGATGAGTGAGGACAAACGACTGGCGGCCATGGTGTAGGCCACACCCCACTCTGCCAGATCTCGTTACAGATAATTGTGATGGCGTCAATCATCGCTTCTGTTTGAAGCAATTCTGTGTGTATTTTGTCCGCTCCCGCTGACTTCATCTACTTCAGCGATAGCACTGCTGCCTCAACTTCTTCTCGGAGAATTGGGAGGATTTCTTTCTCCCTGTTCTCGGAACATGCTAGAACTGATGTGTCTCCGTTTGGTATTTGGTTTTAAAGGTCAGAGCAGTATTCTGTCCATCTATCCAAGACTTCTTGTTCTTCTGTAAGGGATATGCCAGACTTGCTTTGGATCGTGGAGACCTTGGGATGTTTTACATTTTTCAACCTCTTCACAGTCTGGTAGGCATTTTTGCTGTTATTCTTGTTCAGACTGTTCTCTATTGCCTGACATTGATCTTCTATCCAGTTCTCCTTTGCTGTGCGCATGCCTTTTCGGATGTCATTGTTGATTTTTAGGTAAGCATCAGCCCCCTGTGAGGTGTTCTTTTTCTGTTTCATCTCTCTTCGTTTGTCACACCTGTCCACAAGTTCAGGTGTGATCCACGGTTTCCTCTGTGGCCGGTGCTTGCCAAGGATCTCCTAGCTTGAGATATACATTTTATAAGTTAGTTTTCCCCGCAGTTTTAACCTTGGCATCAGACTCACTTTAATTACACGATTAGGCATAAGTATAATTCTGTCATTTATTGAAAATAAATGTAGCCCGTCGCTCCGATTTATGATGGCATGGTAAGAGAATGATGATGATGATGATGATGATGATGATGATGATGATGATGATGATGATGATGATGATGATGATGATGATGATGATGATGGTTTATTGTTTCGTTTATCCTATGATTTATTAAAATTAAAACAATACACTGAACTGTACGTACAATAACTAAAAACTCTTACCATGATGCTCATTGAGAAATCGTTTCAGGAATTCGTTCTCGCGGTGATTTTCAATAACCACCAAATCTGCGTTGTAGATTCTGCACATTTCCTGTTAAAAAGAGTTCTGAATTATCATCATCAGAGCATCATCATCATCATCATCATCATCATCATCATCATCATCATCATCATCATCATCATCATCATCATCATCATCATCATCATCATTGTCACGAATTGGCTAGTTTTAACTCTGCTTGTTGACTATTTAGCCATGTGTAGTCTTTGTAACAGTAGAGAAGTTAGACTATTACACAGCAGCAATTAATTTACACAGCAGACCACACACAGCGAGCGAGCCACCCACATCGCAGTGAGTCAGCACTTGAGTTTTGAATCGGACCGTTTTAACCAATCAGAGCAGGCTCAGTGGGTAGGCCAGTTTGACTGTGTCAGAGCCTAACACAGTTTGAATCAGTCGTGTGTGAGACGAGGTAGAGTCAACATCTCCACAGCTAGAGAAATCTCTACACTCATAGACCAGGAAGCAGGACTTAGGAATCTTAGAATTCTCTCAAGTCATCACGGGCCTGAACTTGTCAAACAGGTAAATGAACACCCTTCTGTTTCATCGTGATATATTTGTATTATTGTTGAAATTATGTTTGTGGAATTTGCTATGCATAAATGTGAATTGTTAATCCGAATTTGCCGTACCACGTGGGAGAGCCTACCACGAGGCGAAACACGACCGGTTGCGCCGCCATGTTGTATCCCGTACGGAACCACTGTTGTTTAACTTATATGTATGTTTGCAGACCAGTGGCTGTACCACTGAATGTTTATATTATTATTAATTCTGTATGTGTATAGTTAGACACGATTGATATTTATGTATGTATAGGAATTTAGAGTGAGATTCCAGTGGAACCCGGAAGTAGCAGAATGTTCGTCGCTTATGTATAGAGTTGTGGAGCTATCACTGAGGGCTACTTGGCTTTCAGTGAGACGCTCTGCACAAACCGATTATTCAGGGTTGTGCAGAATTTCGTCTCTTATATTACAGACGAGCAGGCGAGCTATCCCGAGCTATCCCGAGCTATCCTGTGCACCCCACTCCACAGAAACGACTAGTTGGTTGAGGAGACTCTACCGCACAAGTCGGAAAGAGATACCTTGAAACACACCCTGTCAGACCCCACAGCGTGGCAAGGGAACCCAACTACACGACGACACAGGTGGACCAGAAGCTACCTCACAGAAGGACTTCGAACACCCCACACATGAGTTAAGTGCATAAGGCGAAGGTGCACTTAAACTGATCATAACAGGACCACCGTAGTCCAACTCTTCAGAAACTGTAAAACGGACCACAGTAGTCCAAATCTACATGAAATATTATAGCAAAGTGCCCGAGGAAGAAATAACAGCTGCCTAGACTATCAGCGATCGAACTATTAGCAGTGACTGAGACAGTTTAAGTTAGATTAGTACTTAGAGAATCTTGTATAGAGTAGAAGAAATAAATGTGTGATTTTAACTGTTATCAAGTGGCTGGACTACATATGATTCATAGCCGTGTGAAAGCTAGTGTGACAGTAATCTTGTACCATTTTTCTATCTATCTCTGTACCCCAACCTTAACACAGAACGAGCTAAACAAATAAATTTATTAAAGTAATTCATAGGGTGACTTACTAGCAGTTCCCACCGAATAAACGTGAGGGTCCATAATTCCATTGTGCAGAGCCCATAAACCCCACGTGACACTTTAATTGGCGAGCCTAGCTAGGATCTGTGTATAATAGGAATGGGGTATAACCGGACCTAAGTACAATAAAATTAGATAACAGTAGGAGTAGTAGAATAACTTAGAATAGTGGTAACAAGGACTGATCAGTTGTGGTGCACTATCCTTTAGTGAAAAACTTTTTTGGCTTCAATTATTTTTGTGCCTGTATGTTGCATTGTTCTTTTGCAGGTTTTGCTTAAATAACTGTTGTATGCCATTTGACTCTTGTTTTATTCTATTATTGATTGTCTTTGCATTGTTGTTATTGACTTGCAATATTGCTAGTGTTTTGGTATTCCATGTGATTCAGAGGTTGTTCATAGACACGTTTGACAATGTCGGACCCAGTGGCCTTGAGATTGCGTTTCAAGGAACTAGGAGAAGCTTTACACTTAGCAGGGGCAGACCTAATTGCGTATATCAATGCAGAGGTAGAGAAACAGGAGGCTAAGGCAGAGAGAGCAGAGAGAGGCAGCAGAAAGGAGAGGCGAAGAAACAGCCTTAGAAGCAGAGCAAAAGAAATTAGAATTAGAAGCAGAACAGAAGAAGGCAGCATTAGCAGCAGAGAGAGATGCAGAAGTTAGGAGATGGGAGTATGCGGGCAGAAAAAGAAAAAGAGAGGGAAAAGAGAAGAAAAGGAAAAAGAAAGACAGCATGAGTTAGAGCTAAGAAGATTGGGATCAGGAGCTTCAAGTTCTTCCTCAACCCCTCCCCACTCAGATCAGCTAGAGGTAGAAACCCTGTACAAGGAATGTCATTTCCACTGGGAACATTCAATGAGAGAGAAGAAGGTCTAGATCTCTATCTGACTAGGTTTGAGCGTCTAGCAACAGAGTACAAACTAGATCCCACTCATTGGTCTTTTAAGCTTAGTCAAGCTTAGAGGAAAGGCTTATGACATCTACAGTAAGCTACCGACTGACAGAGTGACTGACTATCACAAAGTAAAAGAGGCACTCCTAACGGGATTCGAACTGACAGGAGAATGCTAAAAGTTCCGCACCAATCGGAGAGTGAAAGGAGAGAGCTATGCGCAGTTCGCGGATCGGTTGTCCACAACGCTGGATAAGTGGATTAGCCAGTCAGCCACGGCTCTATGATCTGACAGTAGTATTAACTGACAGGACTGACACTGAGACTATGGGAACAACTGACGGGAAGTAAATTCTCAAGAAGCAATCTCTCGCGGAAAGACTAGATCACGTGGCCGCACACGGAGAAGCCAAGAGCTTCAGGCGAGACCTAAAGCCTAACGGGAAAGAGGCCCAGAAACGAAGCCCTAACCGGGAAGAGCGCACCGCGAATAAGCCGAATAATCCCAGACCTGGGCAAAATAAAGGACCCAACACGGAATTCGGGAAAAGAGGTCCCGCAGAACAGAGACGGTATTGTTCGTTCTGCAACAGAAACAATCACTCCACCGCAGAATGTTTCAAGTTGGCCGCCCAACGTAGGGAAGAGCGCGAAAGCCGGCCAAGAGTTCTAACTCAAAGCAGCGGTAACAAGCCACACACAATCGGAGATCACCCATCGGTGACAGACACGGTCAAGGTCAACGGAAAAGAAGCGAACTGTCTGTATGACACAGGTCTATCATACGACGCGATAGTTAGCGAATCTCTTGTATCGCGCGCGGACTTGACAGACAAGACAGTCGACTTACAAGGAGCAGACTTGACGAAACCGACGACTACTTGCCCAATAGCTTGGATCGAAGTAGAGTAGGTACGTCACAGGACGAATCCAAGCAGCTGTTTTACAGAAACCCCTGTATGATCTAGTGCTAGGTTGTAGGTATGTGTTCTTAGGCACGCCCCCTAAAACTGTAGAGATAGCTGCAGTGCAAACCAGGGCCCAAGCTAAAACCCAACCACCCCAGCCCGAGTTCGCTCCGAATCCAGGACTCGAAGAGATCAAAACAGCACAGAAAGAAGACACCTCGATAGCGAAGTGCTTCCAGAAGCTACCCAAGGCGCACACACCCCCGCACAAGGGAGACTTCTACATGGAAGAGGGAGTTCTACATCGACAAGGAGATGGAGATCACACCCAACTAGTACTACCAGCCACCCTTCGAGCCCAAGTACTAGAACTAGGCCACAGCATGCCACTCAGCGGACACATGGGAATTGGAGCCACAGTGCAGAGAATCAGCGCACACTACTATTGGCCAGGAATCACGGAGGATGTCAAGCGCTACGTGAAATCTTGCCACCAATGTCAACGATATTCCCCGCGACATCACACCGTACCAGTTACCTTAGGACCATCGGTAGTAGTCGGCGTGCCATTCCAGCAAGTCTCAGTAGACATAGTAGGACCACTGCCCATGACCAAGAAGCGGAACAGATTTCTACTCACACTCGTCGACGCATGTACGATGTGGTGCGAAGCAGTCCCGTTGCCAGCGATCGACACCAAGAAGATTGCAGATGCACTCATCGCCATCTTTACCAGAGTCGGATTCCCGGACAGCATTAGAACGGACAACGGATCTCAGTTCACCGGCCGCCTGATGCAAGACGTGTTCGAGTTGATACAAGTTCATCACATTCGCACACCACCATACCACCCAGCCAGCAACGGACAAGTAGAAAGACTGAATGGAACCCTTCTCACCATACTCAGGAAAGTCGCCGACGACAATCCAGAAGCGTGGGACACCTACGTGAATGCGGCACTGTTCGCATACCGAGAAACGCCCCATGCAGCCACAGGCTACACCCCGTCAACATTGCTATTCGGCAGACCGCTAGCAGGACCGCTAGAAGCCCTACGCAGAAGTTGGACGGAAGCCAAGATAGACGACACACCAAGAGGTGCCACCAAGTACGTCGCAGACCTGCAGGAAACCCTCAAAGCAACGTGGAAGAAAGCTGGTGAAGCACTGAAGAAGGCAAGAGCCCGTCAGGCGAAGTACTACAACCGCCACGCGAAGGACAGAGAACTGCAAGTCGGCGATCAAGTGCTACTCTTACTTCCAAGTGGAACCAACAAGCTGGACATCGCTTGGAGAGGACCGTACCGGGTGACTGCCAAGAAATCCAAGACAGTCTACCAAATAGAGGTGAACGGGAGAGCCCGATACCACCACATCAATCTCCTCAAGAAATACACGGACCGACCAGCGACCCCCAGCACACACACATGGATGGCCATCGCCATCGCGGAAGAAGCTCATCCCCAACGACAACAGCATCGCCGTGCCACTGACAAATGGAACCCGGAAAATCGCCCCGGACAAAGTCGTATGGACAGCCGAATGCGAGACAGCATTCCAAACACTCAAGGACAGAATGACATCGGCGCCAGTACTCCACCTACCCGATTTGACCCAGCCATTCGTTCTTCGCACCGACGCAAGCGACTTAGGCCTCGGAGCAGTACTGCTACAGCGCGACCCCAAGAATGCGGAGACGCTATTCCCTGTCGCCTACGCCAGCAGAAAATTGAGACCCGCCGAGACCCACTACGCCACGTCGGAGAAGGAATGCCTTGGACTAGTCTGGGCCATACAGAAATTTCAACTCTACCTGTATGGGACCCACTTCACAGTTCAGGTGGACCACCAACCACTATCGTTCCTGGCAGCCTCCAAGTCTTTGAACTCTCGCCTGATGCGATGGGCACTCACCCTTCAGGCATACTCATTCCAAATCGAGTACATCCCCGGCAAAGAGAACCACGGAGCCGACTACCTCAGTCGCCATCTCGTGGAGGACACAGCAGCTGTCGCCCACCCAACACAACTAAGGGCCACAGCACCAGAATTCGTCCCCGCCCAGTAATACCCTGTCACTAGTGTCCATAGCTACCTGGCACCGCATTGCAGCTCAGGTAGAGCAACTTAACTAGTGTGTAAATAGGACCCTAGGATAGTGCAGTGTTAAACTAGGCTCTGTAGTAGAAAAAGGTCGAATCCAGTAGTCATCGCCTTTTTTCAGTTGAGGGAGCCTGTCACGAATTGGCTAGTTTTAACTCTGCTTGTTGACTATTTAGCCATGTGTAGTCTTTGTAACAGTAGAGAAGTTAGACTATTACACAGCAGCAATTAATTTACACAGCAGACCACACACAGCGAGCGAGCCACCCACATCGCAGTGAGTCAGCACTTGAGTTTTGAATCGGACCGTTTTAACCAATCAGAGCAGGCTCAGTGGGTAGGCCAGTTTGACTGTGTCAGAGCCTAACACAGTTTGAATCAGTCGTGTGTGAGACGAGGTTGAGTCAACATCTCCACAGCTAGAGAAATCTCTACACTCATAGACCAGGAAGCAGGACTTAGGAATCTTAGAATTCTCTCAAGTCATCACGGGCCTGAACTTGTCAAACAGGTAAATGAACACCCTTCTGTTTCATCGTGATATATTTGTATTATTGTTGAAATTATGTTTGTGGAATTTGCTATGCATAAATGTGAATTGTTAATCCGAATTTGCCGTACCACGTGGGAGAGCCTACCACGAGGCGAAACACGACCGGTTGCGCCGCCATGTTGTATCCCGTACGGAACCACTGTTGTTTAACTTATATGTATGTTTGCAGACCAGTGGCTGTACCACTGAATGTTTATATTATTATTAATTCTGTATGTGTATAGTTAGACACGATTGATATTTATGTATGTATAGGAATTTAGAGTGAGATTCCAGTGGAACCCGGAAGTAGCAGAATGTTCGTCGCTTATGTATAGAGTTGTGGAGCTATCACTGAGGGCTACTTGGCTTTCAGTGAGACGCTCTGCACAAACCGATTATTCAGGGTTGTGCAGAATTTCGTCTCTTATATTACAGACGAGCAGGCGAGCTATCCCGAGCTATCCCGAGCTATCCTGTGCACCCCACTCCACAGAAACGACTAGTTGGTTGAGGAGACTCTACCGCACAAGTCGGAAAGAGATACCTTGAAACACACCCTGTCAGACCCCACAGCGTGGCAAGGGAACCCAACTACACAACGACACAGGTGGACCAGAAGCTACCTCACAGAAGGACTTCGAACACCCCACACATGAGTTAAGTGCATAAGGCGAAGGTGCACTTAAACTGATCATAACAGGACCACCGTAGTCCAACTCTTCAGAAACTGTAAAACGGACCACAGTAGTCCAAATCTACATGAAATATTATAGCAAAGTGCCCGAGGAAGAAATAACAGCTGCCTAGACTATCAGCGATCGAACTATTAGCAGTGACTGAGACAGTTTAAGTTAGATTAGTACTTAGAGAATCTTGTATAGAGTAGAAGAAATAAATGTGTGATTTTAACTGTTATCAAGTGGCTGGACTACATATGATTCATAGCCGTGTGAAAGCTAGTGTGACAGTAATCTTGTACCATTTTTCTATCTATCTCTGTACCCCAACCTTAACACAGAACGAGCTAAACAAATAAATTTATTAAAGTAATTCATAGGGTGACTTACTAGCAGTTCCCACCGAATAAACGTGAGGGTCCATAATTCCATTGTGCAGAGCCCATAAACCCCACGTGACAATCATCATCATCATCATCATCATCATCATCATCAACAACAACAACAACAACAACAACAACAGAAGCAGGATTATCATCACCACCACAACCACCACCGTCACCATACAGCGGCAGCATTTGCAGCTTTATTTACTATGACGGTACCTCTGCATCAGTCCAGCTGAGGAGTTCAGATCCCAGTGTGTAGCATGATCCGTCAAAGCTTGTCCACTCATTGGGACACATCGTCTGTCCATCTGTCAATGATTTAATATGGGATTATCAATGTGTTGACATTTTAAGTTCTGAAAACACATAAGGGTTGCTTAACGCTGGTACTGCTGGGTGTGTTGGGAGCACAATCAATGGCAATATTGTACATGGTACAAAGCATGGGGAGAGACGCATTAAGTTGGTAAATCGAACAGTATTTACTTAGGAATAGATTGTGATAGGTTTCCCATCATGTAGCCTTATCATGTAGTCTATAATTATGTCTTGTTGGTGTTGTTGTTGTTCTTCTTCTCTTTCTTCTTCGTCTGTATTCTGCTTGCGTTGTCGTCTAACTAGTTGGCTGGCTGGATTGCTGGCTGGCTGGCTGGCCGTCTGTGTCCGTCCATCTGTGTCCCTCCATGTCCCTCTCTTTGTGTCCGTCCGGATATGTCTGTCCGTCTGTTTGTCTGTCTGTCGTCGTCCTTCTTCTCAAGATAAACGTTATTCCTTCTGTTATATGAATACACAGTGTTTTGATACATAGGCAAACAGTGTTAAACCTCATGTACTATACACAGTTTCTTCTGATTCTTCTCTATATTTTGAATGTGCACAAGACAAGTGTCTTGATCTGTTTGAAAATGGTGCTGTAAAATTAATATCTTACATAAATGACATCAAAAAGCATCTGATCTACATGTATACACTTGAATGTACGTACACGAAGACTCTGGAACAAAACCCAACACAGCAAACAAGCAAAACAAGGCAAATAGCTTCTCCATGTTTTGGTGTCTTTGGGCACACCTAAGAAATATAAAATACAGACAATTATATCTCCAGACAATAAAGGTAATGCCAGAAAATGATAAAGAACGTTTGCACTAGCTTTACAGATAAACTTAATGGAGACACGATCCGAAAAAATAAACACAATGTCGATGACCTACATCTTGAAATCTCAAGATACGAAAAGGCACGTAATTGCTCAGAGATGAACAAGAGCATTCTTATTCGTCGATGTATATTATAATTGTTCTTGTAAGCTTATGTGTCGGGGTGTCGGATAGCGCAGTGGTTGGAGCACTCGATACTGTGTCGCAAGTTAAGCACCGTCCAGTGCGGTTAGCACTTGGATGGGTGACCGCAAAACGTGAAGCGACAAATAACAACGTCCCCAGTTGACTTAACTGTGACTGAGTACCTACTCTCTTAAGGGTGGGGAAGGTAAAGCAGCGAAGGAGAGAGATGGGCATCACCCTCATTACGCTGGCCCAAGATAAGTGTGATCTCCAACATCACGCTCCCCTACGGCCACAAGGCTATGGGACTACCTTTACCTTTAAGCTTATACCGCTTTTCTCTCTCAAGAGATGCTCAAGGCGCCTGCCGATACAGGATCTAACTCAAGACCCAAGAGGCACCCATTTGCTGCTGCGCATCGTTTAAGTTCTTCCTTTTATTTATTTTTTTTATTATTTTTTTTCAGTAAAGTGTTAATTTACAAATGTATATTATATAAACTATGTGCGCCTATAATATAACGTCTATGCAATCCATCGCAGTTAAAGATCCTGACGCTCGACGTCCTAGACGGATGAGTGCCATATACATAAACACACGTTAATCGTTCAGGATCGCTCAATGGTCTGGTGTGGTTAGATGGGCGCATCTAGCAGCAAGTTGGCTAAAGCGGTTTGAGTCAGATTTTGGTTTTGTTCAGCCCACTGAGCAGCTTTGTGAGCTTGTAAAGCCCTATGTAAGAACAATCCATTCAATTCATGTTGAAGTACCGTTGTGTTCACTTCGTTAATCTACCTCATCATGATGTGTTGACTTATTCTGCCCTAGTCCAGTCAAAATGTCGACTACTGAAACAAAGACCCGAAACACACTTTTCCCAAATGTTTTCTATTTCATTTCCTTCATAATCATTCAACGGTGCTGCACGTTTGTCTACCAGCTAGAAATATCGTCTATCCATGCACCGTGTTTCAACAGCTTCAACGAAGCTGATTGTCGAGTTTCCCTGCAATCTGCTCCTCCCTGTTAAAGCTCAGTTGTCAGAGCGCACGACTTGTGTAAGTGCGTCTTGGGCGACGTGGGTTCGAATCCTGACTTCAGCAAACTATTGTGTGATTGCTGGATATTACGGGCCAGCGCCTTGAGAAGCTTTCTGAGCTTGTAAATGCGATATATAAGAGAGAGAAAAGGTTTTCAAGGCTCGATCATTGAAATGCGTGCGGTGACCTTTAAATTCGTTTAGTATTGCTGTACTTCATCCCTTTATCCCTTTAACTTCCGTTATTGCAGATCTACTATCTTTCCAATTACAAACATGAACAAACAAAAATGTCATATTAAAAGTAGAGAGATAAGGAACTCACATAACATGAATGACTATAAGGTTCTTTATTGTATTTACTGTTGAAAACACAATTACAGTAAAATAAATTACTTTATAGAGTAGAACAAAGTCCTTAGGTACTGTAGACCACAAAGGCATTGCCCAAGTTGGGCGCCTATTGTGGATCATCGATAGCAAAGCGGAATACAACACACAGTCTTTCATATATTTTAGTTATGAGGTAGTTCACAGTGGCGAAACGAATGCGTCTCCCTGTTCCCTGGGATGGTTATACCCGTCTGCCATATCGCCAATGGTGGGTGTGAACGTTAGATTTTAATCTTCGTTCATTCAGTCATCATCATTATCACGTAGAATATATGATCATTAATTAAAACAATTAGGGTTCAGTTTAAGGGAAAACAAGAACTATAAGCTGGCCAACAAAAATTAAACAACACATTAAAACAAAAACAAACAAAAAAATAAAAATAAAAACCTGCACCAAGCTTTAGACGTCCGTACAAAGCGTTCACTTCTGGGGCATAGTCTCTCTTCATCTTTGCCAATGTACATTGCAGTACACAATCAAATGGGCAAGACGATTAGGTAGGCTTACTTATATACGGCTCGTGAATGCCAGGTAACTCAGTTTGCCCATAGTGTACCGCTTTAGCTGATTCCATTTCAGTTCTTACGGGCAGTGATTTCCCTTGTTTTAACGGTACATCTATGCCATAGCTTGTGACCTTAGGCCTTATTTGTGAGTGAACAGTGCTTCTTGAAGAGTCCGTCTTTGGTGCCTGGGGTATGATCGAGTATATTTTAACAACCTAAAAGTAAAACCCTTACGAGCAATTTTTGTACGGGTTCTGTCTCTTACCGGCTTTGGTAGAGGCTACTTTTAGCTCCAGAATTTAGGCTAGCCGTGGATAGGCACAAAAACTAAGGAATTTATTCATTAAAAATGAAATATACTTTTTGAAAGAGTTATTTTTTGTGGTAAGATTTTTTCAGTGGGCCAACACTCACTGTGAATATTAAAAGGATATGTGGATGGGGCATTGTCAAAGTGGGTCCCTCCATATTTTTTGGGTGGAAAGCGTCCACATCTTGGTTATGTTCTTGCATAATTATGTATAATAGGGCCTACACATTGTTGAGCATGTCGAAGTAATCAGAAATGAAAATAAAAAATATAAAAGTACATTTGATGTTTAGATTCAGGAACAAACGCATAACCACGCGTACATGGTGCATTCTTGCTGATCTGTGTAATTAATGTCATTTCACTGAAATCATATCTGGCGAGAGTTTCCGCTAAATGTCCGTAGAGCGTGTTGGACAGTAGTCTTTTGATACTTCCCTCTGTGACCAACTTAAAATCATATTAGAGGCCTCGATTGTCGCAACAACTTCGCCATACCCTTCAAGGCTGATAAAATCACTACTGTAAAACTGTGACCTCCATTTTACACTCCCAGTCTATTCCTCTTTCACCGTTCAGTTGGTAAAGACCATACTGCGGATTGAAGACGAAGTCGATACTTCAGAAGAACGAGGACGATGAAAGGAGGGAGGATGAGCGACTGGTCGTAGCATCTCGAAGGGAAGATAAGAGTCGGTGCACAGACAGTAGAGGACACACGTCCGGAAGAAACCTCTTCAAAACGGACAGCATACCCCGAGTTCCAATTCCGCTGTTTCGAAGAGGAACTTGAAACGTGGGTTGCCGAACTGCTTAGCGAAGCGGGTGTGAACTCTCTGAGAAGGCGTCAGAACGTCGCTATTTTGACACCTTGCGGACGAAGTCAAGCGATCGGAGAGCAAAGTTGGATCAATTTGGTTCAGCGCAGCTGCTCTCGCCTCGGATACCCTTTTTGAAGACTTCACGTCCTTTCTGATCGTCTTGAAAAGGGTGTGTGACTTATATCTTTATATCTGTCGGCCCCTTGGGCAGCTCTATGAGCAAATCATGCAAACTATCTGGTGGTTTAAAAAGAAGACTCGGGTTAGGGGGTCTGGTTTGCGTGCAGGGGCGGTCTTTATCAAAATTGTAGTCAGTGCCTTGAGCAGCTCTTTGAACTGCGACATGGCCCTACATAACAAGAATTACTGTACAATAAGCAGCCCACCTGGTGATGGAAAAGGAAAACGTCGCTCCTGATGTGGTGTCTGTTTTGCGTGCCGGGGTGGTCTTGAAGTTCAACTTCAAGATTTCCATACACTTGTCGCACCAAGCGTGATACCTCTGGTCGCTTGCGATGCTGTACAAAGCGACCATAAACTCCAGAAGCAGCAGCAGCAGAGACAGAGAGAGAGAGAAAAAATGAAGCTTTCAAAGGTAAAACTCCCAGTCGGAGCTTAATTAGGCAGTCACTAAAGCATTTGATATGCATAAAATCAATATAGGCTTCTGTCTGAAAAATATCTTTAAATGTTCTATAATACTGATACGTATCTTTTCTCATTACAGAACTGAGAGAGAGAGAGAGAGAGAGAGAGGGGGGGGGGAGAGAGAGTTCCTCCTTTTACACAGGAGAGGTTCACCAATTTGTTCACAAATGAGTTATAAACGTTTAGCTGAGTACTCGTTGAAGATGGCGATTATGATGACGACGACGACGATGATGATGATGACGATGATGATGAGGCACACTATACGACCTTTACTGTTTACCTGTACAGTTTTCTCCGGGAGTTAAGATCAAGGCGACTAATGTGGGTGTGATTGTCTCGTCATCCCCCTCCTACACATAGTCACTCTCCGATTCGTCTGAGAACATTTCAAAAGTCAGCCATTCGGCCATCACCCTCAAATGTTTGTAATTCAGACGACATCGGCTCCGCAGCTGTTTGTAATTTCCTTCTTCCATGTACGGTTCCAGCCGCTGTCAAGAATTGATGAACTACAAGTGACTTTTCATTATTGAATGTCCCTATCCCTATCATATCCCGTAACTCGGAGGTCGTAGGGGCACCACAGATGATCGTTTAACCAGCGTCCTCCATCTTTCTCTGTCCTCAGCAACCCTGATGGCTTCGCTCATTGTCAAACCAGTCCATTCTCCAGAATGTTGTCCTCCCTCCTCTTTTTCGGTCTCCCTCTTCTTCTACCTCCTTGTCTTGCAGGATGGTCTTTGCAAGGCCATATGATCTGGTGACGTGGCTATATCATCGGAGTCTCCGTTTCTTCACCACTGTGAGCAGGTCATCATGGTGTCCAATGGCTTGTGTGATGGTCTGTCGGACTTCGTCGTTGGTGATGTGCTGGGTATAGGAAATGCCCCAATGTCTTCTGTAGTATCTCATCTCCATGCTTTGATTCTTCGCTGTAGATCTGCTGTGAGGATACATGTTTCGCAAGCGTATAGGAAGATGGAGATGACAAGGAACGGAACGGAACAACGAAGCTTAACGTCCTATTGCATCAGCGTTAAGGACGATCACCACGTCGCCACCCTGACAATAATGATTATCATCATCATATCAAAGATAAAGATGACAAGGGAATGTACTGATCCGTTTTATATAGAGCTTTACTAGCTCAAATATCTGCTGAAGACGCTGGTCGAAAACATTAGTGTCACAGGGTTCTGATAGATAATTTCCGATCACTCACGCATTCGCTCAATCCTGCAGCCAACTGGATCTTTGGAGAGACGAGGGATTGCTGATGCGAAGAGTTTTCGACACATTGGTCTGTCTGCAGTTGTGATTTTAATAATAACTCCGCTGGACCTAAAGCAATAATCATATATTCATAAAACATGAAATGAAGTCGCTTCAGCAAACATCACACTAGACGCACTACCATTCAAAGCAAATCTAGTGGAAAAATCTGCGAAGCCGTACGGTACGGTACGGAATTACCCACCGCTTCGCGGACTTATCCACTGGGTAACTGCTTCCTTATACCATCCCAGGCATCAGCTCTCATGATGTTACACAATACACTCACAACCATTCTGCTGTTGCTGTCTCCCACTAAACATCTACATATACTTTCAACGTAAAACAATCTCTACATCGGTAATGTAAAAGTGTATCAAATAAGATGTTACTAAAAGAAGGGCATGCAGCTATGTGAAAACAAGTACTATCAACATTTATATTAAGTAGTTAAAAAAAAAAACTACTATTTCAAATTATTAACCCAGTAAAACAGCCATCGATGAATTGTTACGTTGCTGTGCTGAAAACCTCATTGGAGATTGGATTCTATCGAGTGACGTTTAAACGCCAGTTGTTCTCCTTTTACAATGTCTAATAAAATATTGTAATAGAACAGAATATTAATTATTTATATCAGAGTTTGTATGTGGGTGTGTGTGTGTGTGTGTGTGTGTGTGTGTACGTGAAAAAACGCACAAATGGGTTTCAGACCTTGTCTTTTCTAGTAACAAATGGGTTTATTTGCTTGGAACCCACTTTTTTTCCAGGACCCCAATTTTTGCTAAGTGCGCGAGAGTGCTCTTTTAGTGCATGGGAGTGCAGTTGTAGTGCATAAGAGTGTTTTAAGTACACAGGAGTGCTCTATCCGGGACGTAGAACATACAGTCGATTTTCGGAGAAATTTTGAAGAAACTTTTTTTTTTTAGCAAAGGGTTAGGGTAAGGGCTAGTTGCAGCGCTGCAACTAACCCTTGCCCTAACCCTTTTCCATCAAAAAATGACTTTCCGATTCCTACCTTCTTAAATGAACCCATTTGTGATGTATTGCAAATATGTGTGTGTGTGTTTTAATTGTTGACACTTTATTGTCCCTTTTTATCGAGAAATTCTGGGCCGCTTCTCCTGGGGAAGTCATAATCGCAGCCTGTGGCGCGCCCAAACCAAGCCTACCTAATATTAGTTGTGTTTTTTTTTAATTTCGCTGGGGGAGCAAACTGGAGTATCCGGAGAAAACCCCGAGACGTCGCCCGAGTCGAAAGTAAATAATATTCGGAGAAACATAACGCCCAGAAGCTGGATCGGTCCCACACCCGTCAGGCGTCATTGGTTTCTGTCCTGTGGAAAAGGCAAATTAGTCCCGCCTTGAACCACTCGGCCACAAAGTTCGCTAATACAGTTAGGTCTATTACTTATCCATTAAATGAAGAAATCAATACATCACATCGTCTCAGTGCAAGAAACACATTTTTGCTTTTTTTTTTAAAGCCTTTTTCAAATAGAAGACCAAGGCCAAGTATAAACATTTTCCTTGTAAACTGACCAAGAGGCTAACTTACGTCACTTATGAGACTATTCAGGCATGCAATTTAACTCGGTGTCGTTTTTTTAAATTAATTTCAAAGGATTTCAAGGACATCTTTTTAAGGACTTTTAAGGTTCTCGCCACTTTGCTGCTATCACCTTACCCTGACGCTGGTAGCACTGAAAAAGATAAATGCATATGCATGCATGTGAGTAGTTACTCGCCAGCCCCACACACATACGTATAATAATCAAAGTTACGTTAAAGCCCGTTGTAATAAATGCAGTCGTGTTGGGCAATGGGCCAGTTTCCAATAAACAAGCGACCGTAACGCTGAGTTTCAGAGATCTATCGAGCATAGGCCCATTCTGCAACATTCTCTGACACTCGGATTAGGACCAGCGGCCTTTTCGGGCCAGCTGTGCTGATTTATTTATACTATAATTATGCTAGTAGCATTCCAAGGCAGGCCAAAAGCAGCAAATAGGAAATAGCACCCAACATCAACGACCACTAGGTAATAATGGAGAAACGATGTAATGTCGGCTGCTGCTCATAGACGTATGTTAACCCCACAATCTTGATTAGATTATTATTTGATCATACATAACAGTACACCGACAAGCACCAAAATGACATAAAATTAATATGCTACATTTTCATCCCCTTGGTATCATGTGTTTGTAGACTTCAAGAAAGTGTTTGACCGAGTCTGGCATGCAGCTCTGTGGGCAACCATGAGAGTGTACAACATCAGCCATAACATTATTGAAGTCATCCAAAGGCTGTATGACAAGGCTACCAGTGCAGTCCTCTACAACAGCGCCATCGGGAATTGGTTCAGAACAACAATCGGTGTGCGTTAAGGATGCTTACTCTCTCCAACATCTTCCTAGAGCGCATCATGTCATATGCCCGTGCAGATCACGAAGGCACAGTCAGCATATGGGGTAGAGTGATCTCCAACTTCCGATTTGCGGATGACATTGAAGGATTGGCTGGAGAGGAACAAGAACTTGAACAGCTGGTACAGAGGCTTGACCCCACCTCCAGAGCCTATGGAATGGAAATAAGTGCAGAGAAGACCAAAATGATGACCAACAACACCAAAGGCATCAACATGGATATCAAAGTCCAAGGCCAACCCCTCACCCTCAACACAGTGCATTGCTGCAAATATTTAGGAGCCATTATATCAGACGATGGGTCTCGACAGGAAGTCCTCTCCAGGATCGCATAAACAACTGCTGCCCTGACAAAGTTGAAGCCCATTTGGAAAGACAGGACCCATCAATCTACATTCCAAGGTAAGACTTCTGCGCTCCCTTGTCATCTCCATCTTCCTATACGCTTGCGAAACATGGATCCTCACAGCAGATCTCCAACGAAGAATACAAAGCATGGAGATGCGGTGCTACAGAAGACTTCTGGGCATTTCCTATACCCAGCACATCACCAAAGCCGAAGTCCGACAGACCATCACACAAGCTATTGGACATCACAGGAGGCACTGTGGCCTAAAGGTAGTGCTTCGGATTGCGGATCTGAAGGTCCCGGGTTCGGGCCCTGGCCGGGCCATTGTGTTGTGTCCCTGGGAAAGACACTTTACTCCTGTTTTCCTACTCCTTCGGATGAGAGTATCAACCGAGGTTTAGTCTGTGTGTCGCATACATTCCATCATAACGGACTTTAAAGATCCTGACGCTCATGTCCTAGACGGGTGAGCGCCGGTAACAAGAACACACCCAGCATGCACTTGGTCCTTTTCCCCCGTCCCTGGCTGCCCAAGATTGTGCTCAGTTGTCCGGGTGGTTTGAGTTCGCTCCTGTATCGGCCAGATTCTTAGGCTAAGGCGCCTTACAAATGACGAACATTATTATTATTATTATTATTATTATTATTATTATTATTATTATTATTATTATTATTATTATTATTATTATTATTATCATCATCATTATTATTATTATTATTATTATTATTATTATTATTATTATTATTATTATTATTATTATTATTATTATCACGATGATATGCTCACAGTGGTGAAGAAACAGAAACTCCGATGGTATGGCCACGTCACCCGAGCATCACGCCATGCAAAGACCATCCCGCAAGGCACGTGCAAGGAGGCAGAAGAAGAGGGAGACAGAAAAAAATGTGGGAGGACAAAATTTGAGAATTGGCTGGTTTGAAACTGAATGAAGCCATGAGGGTTGCTAAGAACAGAGAAAGATGGAGTACGCTGATTAGACGATCATCTGTAGTGCCCCAACGACCTTTGAGTTACGGGATAATATAGGATAGGATAGATTAAATGTGTCATACTATAAAATTATACTAGTAATAGGCCTACATTCATGAACCCAACATCCACGCGGTTAAAATGTTCCTTTAACGATTCTGCGTTTTAAGACAGTAAAAGCGGGATAAAAGGGAAGTAACAATAAAGGAAAAAAAGGGATTAAAGCCCCTTCCTACCTCACCCAGAACATTCAATTCTATAAGCCCTCTAGAAATCGTCGCTCTTCCTCTGACACCCTCACGCTTCACATACCCCGCTACAAACTCTCCTCTGCTGGCTGTCGATCTTTCTCAGTGCTTGGCCCTTTAACTTGGAACTCTCTTCCTCTCTCTCTCTCTTCGCAGCTCTCCAAACATAGCTACTTTCAAATCCAACTTGAAAACTCATCTCTTCCTGAAATGTTTCTGATCTTACTGCCCATCATCAATCCTCCATTTTTTTAAAATTCAGACCACCGCCACTACCCACCCAATCACTTTTCTTAGCTCTTCCCTCCTCCCTCCCTCCCTTGTCTCTTATTCGTTAGCAAGTGTCTTGCATGATTTTATTTTGTATAAAGCCGGATGTTTAGAATGAATGCGTGAGTACTGCGCTTTGAACTGATATTTTTCCTTAGGAAAAAAACGCTATATAAATATCCTGATTCTTCTTCTTCTTCTTCTTCTTCTTCTGATGATGATGATGATGATGATGATGATGATGATGATGATGATGATGATGATGATGATGATGATGATGATGATGATGATGAACACTAATAAAAACACCCACGAGTCTACGACTACACTGGTACTTACTATCACTACATTGTAACTCATAATTACGACTCATCTAACTGGTTACTTTGTTTGATTAGTATTAACATCATCAGGTGACGCTTATCAGTGTGACAAGTAGTTAAACTGTACTTAATAAAGCACTTTGACCACAACATGATGTTTGTGCGATAACAGCATGTACCAGTTGGTCTAGTCGGAAAAGGAGTCGCGCAGACCGAGATTGGATCCATGTTTGCGTTCTGAAGTGTATGACCGTTTGTGGGTATTACACTTCTTCTATTGGCGTACACACATCAACACACAGACAAACACTGATATAACACACACACATACACACAAACCTACCAACGCAAATATGTACCCGCACACAGGCACGTCTAGACAAACACAAAAAGACAGGCCTATGCACAGGCACAATAAACGTGATCACACACATAAACGTACAAAGAGTGAGAGAGATAGTGTGTGAGTGTGCGTGGGTTAGTGACAGACAGACAGACAGACAAACACAGGCACAACCCAAAAAGGAAATAACATTGTCTAATAAGGACAATGTAAGCAACAAGATCAGTAGTTTTAACTGTAGTTTTATGTTTTTATAGTTTTATGTTTGTATAGTTTTATGGTTTTCATAACATGCAAGTGAAAAAAAGTGTAGACTTTCCATAAAATGCATGTACAGTACAACAAAGACCGATTATACCAGTTACAGTCAATGTGACATACCTTACCAGTCACCACTCTCACTCTCACTGTCTCTTTCATTCACCCTCCACCTCCCTCAGCTCTCCAAAGCTTAACCTTATGTTTTTTCCTATCGTATTTTTTACTTGTTTGCCCCCTCCTTATAATTATGTATTGAACATTCCTTTAGGATTTGATACCTCCGCAGTCCAAAGGCCATCATCATCATCATCATCAGCATGTACAGCGATTATATTTTGACATTCGCGTGCTTAGGTTGTGACAAACCGACTAAACCAAAGATAAACACTTCCGCGAAAGCGTTGTATTTTCGGTATCATGTTTAATAGACGACGCATTTCAGATGAAGCGCCCAAAACATGAAACGTTTTCGTTACACCAAAATTAATGTAACTTAGGTATGAAAGGAAAATAAAATACATACTGCAGGAATGGAGGAAAGAAAGAAACAAATAAAATAACATGGCAAGTCATTCAAATGTATTTTCCTACACTCAAACACCCAATGGAAAAAACAAAAAAAAAATTTTTCAAAAAATGTTAATTTTCTTGGTGTGGAAACTCGACTTTACCATAACGAAGCAAAATGTACACATGGACAAATGGACCACTATTTGAACTATCTGCAAGAAAAACCTTTTATAAAATGTAAAAATCCACAGAGCTAAAAAAAAAAAAACACCAAAAAAAAAAACTGTTTAGAAAATTATGCATGCACGTCTGCCTCTGTATACATATAATGTGCCGTGAATGCACAAACACACACACACACACGCACACACACACACCCACACACATTTCAAGATTTTATTCTCCATAACATCCAATGAACATATGCACTTCGAGAATTATATGTATGCATGATGGTGCTTGCTTCTTGTCATACCTATAATTCTCGAAGTGCATATGTTCATTGGATGTTATGGAGAATAAAATCTTGAAATGTGTGTGTGTTTGTGTGCGGGTGTGTGTGTGTGGGTGGGTGTGTGTGTGTGTTTGTGCATTCACGGCACATTATATGTATACAGAGGCAGACGTGCATGTATAATTTTCTAAACAGTTTTTCTTTGTTTTTTTTATAGCTCTGTGGATGAACTGATTTTAACATTTTTAAAAGGTTTTTCTTGCAGATAGTTCAAATAGTGGCTGACAAACTCTATGTAGAATCAGCACCTACCGCACTGCTGCGAGAAAGTCTCTGGATAGTAGGTATGGAGCCTGACGTTACACTCCAGCAGCTGTAATCTGGCCTTCACCACGAACTTCAGCGGTAGGTCACGCAGATGTAGGTTGGTCAGGTGGGAGGAGGACAGTGAGAAGTCGACATTGTTGGTACGCGCCAGGTGCTCCTGACACTCTTTGTCTCTCCACTCTGCCAGCTTGCCCTGTAGTTGTTGGCGTTTGAATGACGTGAAAAAAGCCTTGGGATCCACGAAGGACATTTGGATCTCCTCTTCTGGGCTGACTCTGAGGATGTACTGCTCGCTGTCGTTCAGTTGGAGCTGGATCCCAAGTCTACCGCAGATGTCGCTGAGGTGCACCCACAGTGACTTACGCCAGGTGACCTTGGATGCCTTTACCAGCCGGTATTTTTCATCGGTCTGGTGGCCAGCGAAGTTGTGGTCGTCGTCGTCTTCGGGTGCTGCTGCACACTTGCGTTTAGTGAGATGGAGTGCAAGTGATGTTCTGGCTGTGTGTCTGGTCTGCTCGTCATCGCTGTTCAATACGCTCAGCATGAAGGACAGTTTCTTGGCGTAGTACATGGTGCGTGGATGGAACAGACCCAGACCACCATCGCTTCGTGCGCAGAACATGAAAGAGCGCGTTGACGACTTCTTCAAGCCAAGCCAATGCCTCCCGTTGGGTACGATGCTGTCTTGTAATAATAATAATAATAATAATAATAATAATAATAATAATAATAATAATAATAATAATAATAATAATAATAATAATAATAATAAAGTAGGCTAATATAGCGCGGTACCCCAGCTCGGGGCTGGGCTCCACGCTCTTAAAATAGGATATAAATTAGATAGATAGTACAACGATCAGAGCAGACATATGAACAATAAAAACTAAGTATGCAAGCATTCAAACCACCACAATCGAAAAACATACAAGGGAACATATCATATACTATACAGTTCACATGCATAATAAAAAGTATTAATTATAAAATACGATTTTTCGCTAATATGCCATTCGTAAATAATAAAATAATAAAATCTGAAAAATGTATTATACAAATTTAAAATGTAACTAAAAATTTATTGCATATAACAATGATTAATTAATACAATGATCAGATAAAAAGACAAGATCCGTCTCCTCCCTGTTGCAGAAATAAAATTTTATCAGTAAAATAATTTAGAAATGAATGCAAAAGTATAAATGTACAGACTATTTACATGTCAAGCCATGGACAGCACCCAGCCGGCATCCGTCATCGGTCGGAGGTTGAGTCAATCAGGATAGTACAGTTTGAAGAGATGGGTCTTGAGTGCTTTTTTGAAAGCCTGGGTGGTCGGTATGTTGCGGATTTGTGATGGGAGAGAATTCAATTGTTTGGGAGCGCAGAAAGAGAAAGATCGTTCACCATATGTCTCAGTGCGTGTTTTGGGAACAGAAAGAATGCAGAGGAGCGAAGCTGTCGAGAGGGTGAGTAGACAGTTAGAAGATCAGTAAGATATGAAGGGCAGGAGTCAGAGAAGAACTTGTGGCAGAGAGTGGACAGTTTGTGGTCGATGCGGGCTTGGACGGGGAGCCAGTGCACGGTCTGGACAGCGAAGTTAACCAGAGAAGGATGGGTGGTTTTGTACAGCTGCGTGTCATCTGCAAACGACTGGCTCTCAACAGCGTGCTTTTCGAGCAAGAGGAGCAGTGGCTTGGTGTACATTATGAACAAAACAGGGCCTAAAACGGACCCCTGTGGAACCCCGCACACTAAGTCGGCTCTGCTGGAGAAACAACCATCCACAGCGACCGGCTGAGTTCTATCAGAAAGGTAAGATCGAAACCAATCCAAAACTGATCCAGAAATTTCAAAATCCCTAGGGGTCTTGAATAGTGTGTGATGGTCAACGGTATCAAAAGCCGCACTAAGATCTAAGAGGGTTAGGATGGAGACGTTACCGCTGTCCAGAGCGAGCAAGAGGTCATTGGTGACTTTCAGGAGAGCTGTCTCTGTGCTGTAAAAAGGTCTATAAGCTGACTGGTTTGGACTAAGAATGGAGTTATCATTCAGGTAAGCTAAACATTGTTTCAAGACTAGCTTTTCAATGACTTTAGGTAAAAATGACAGATTAGATACAGGTCTGTAGTTTTTCAGGTCAGTTTTTTCCAGACTGGGCTTCTTAAGCAAGGGTTTGATGACAGCTTACTTACATGAAAAAGGAACTGCGCCAGAAGACAAGCTCTCGTTGACTATGTTGGTTATGGTTGGGAGCAACTGATCTAACGACTCAACCAACAGTGGAGTGGGGATGGGGTCCAGAGAACATGACGTTGGTTTAGATTTAAGAATAACACTTTTGACTTCTTGTTCTGATACAGGGTTAAAAATATCAAAGTGTGAACTAACACCAGAAGGAGGAGACAAATCATGGGAATGGATGCCATGACGGTCAAGATCAGCACGAATGTTAGCTACTTTGCTTGTGAAGAAGTTACAAAAGACATCAGGTTGCTGAGACAGCGGATACACTGAGGGAAGAACATATGCTTTGCTACTACCTTTGAGATGGTTACAGACATCAAACAGCTGCTTGCTAGTTTCACTACTACTGATCTTATTGCAAAAATACAAAGATGCTGTCTTCTAGGTCGTAAATTCAAGCTTTTTCTCTGTGAACTGAATGTTGGGAAAATTAAAGTGCAGCCTGGAAGTGGCCATGATGTTGACAGCCTGGAGTTTTGCGGCTACCGCGAGAGGGGCAACGTGATTTTAAAGTCACTGACGATCCTCTCCACCTGTTCGTCTTCAGCTGTAGCAGCCAGGTTGATGTTGTAGCCTCGGTACGTGTAGGGCTGCTCTCTGTCTAACATGGGGATGGGGGATCCCTGCACCACAAGCTGGGTTGTATCGTCACTTTTACTCCAGTTGTTACCGGTGCGTTGCCTATGCAGGACTGCACACTTTCGATGCTTTACCTCCATGCCTGAGTAGGTCATGAAAAGATCGGTCTTTTCAGCCGCTGCTCTGATATCCTCTTCGTTGGTAGCCGTCATGTCCACATCATCAACATAGCCTTGGACTGGATTTGGAGAGCTGGTTGCTGGTGATCCTTGCTCAATCCAGCTCATCCACTTGTCGATGCCTTGCTCGAAGATGAGCACGGACCACGGGCAGCCCTGGATAATGCCCTTGCCTCTTGTGATAGGCCTAGTAAGGCCGCTGGCTGTTTTCACCTATAAGGTGGATCCCGTGTAAATGTCTCTCGTGATGCTGATCACCTGCTCAGGATAGCCCATTTCACTGAGCTCGTTCAGCATCACCTGGTGGTCGATGCTGCCAAAGGCATCTGTGATGTCAATGAAGGCGACATACAACTTGGAGGACGTGTGGAGAAAGTCTGTGACACACACACACACACACACACACACATACACACAAACACACAAACACACCCACATACACAAGTAGGAAGTTAACTTCATAAAACTGTATATTTAAAAACAAAATATGGCAAAGGACTAGTTTACAAATTAAAGTACAAATCGGGAAACAAATCACTGAAGAACGTCATCTTAAGAAGAAGAAGAAGAAGAAGAAGAAGAAGAAGAAGAAGAAGAAGAAGAAGAAGAAGAAGAAGAAGAAGAAGAAGAAGAAGAAGAAATAACATTTTAAAAATCTAATAAACTTCGTTGTAAATAATATATCTTCCAAAATTTGGCACTGGATAGAAAATAATAAGTTGTAAAAGAAAACATTTTGCCAGTTCCCGACTTGGATCATACGACTTCTTACCGAGGCTCGCACCCTTCCTGGCCTTCGTCGCAAAGCTACTGGCAGCCGCAACACCCACAGTCTTCCAGGTGTTGCGATGTCCCTGTAACGGATGAAAGTAATTGATGGTTGCCTGTTTATAATAACTAAATGAGTGCAAAATATATCTGACTCCTAAATCAAAACAAAGTGAGCGTGTAAGAATCTCTGTTAACTACACACCCACAAATTCACAGATTCGCACTAACACAGGCAAACACCAACAAAAATACAAGTTCCACGCTCTCAATACTTTATATATTTAAACAATACTAATTTCACATCTCTTTCACATCATGTGTATCAGGTTACAAGTTTACGTGTCCCCCAGCTGGCATTTTCATGTCCCGAGCCAAAATAATAAGAACTTGTTACCTGTGGTAACCGTAAGATGTTTCTGCACAAATAGACGAGCAGATGGCGTTTGTAAACAGGCAGATAAACACGTCTGTTTATCTGTCTGAGGTAGCAGTAAAGTCTTCTGGACGATGTAGAAATATTGCTGACAGCCGATGTCAACAGATGCGGTTCGCTCCCCTTGATAGCGACGATCACCCTGCGTCCTGAGAAATCCTTAGAATCTCACGATTCGCCTTTTTCCATTGCACGACGACAACCTTGTATGTCCAGGAATTCGAAGTTAACCAGCCTCCCGTAGGCAGCTAAAACAATATATATATATCTACACACACACTCGTCAATACTCCGATTATTATGAACATATTATTCGTCTTTGTTTCATCCTTGCTCGTCTCCCTTAGTTTCTTCACTCTTTCAATTCCGCTCCATATGTGATCGTTTCTTTCCTTCTCCAACAATGTTATCCATATCCAGGTATAATTCTTTCATGAATGAAAATTACTATCAACATACTCACACCTTCCATTCATTCTACATTATCTACAACTCTATAATTATATGTATGTAATTAATAACATTATTACATCAATGAAAATTATATTTCATCTTAGTGGATAACAGCTCACCAACTCTCAACACAATACAGCCAATACAAAAATATACTTCTCCAACATTTTACAATCATGAAAACATTATAAATACCTGTAATCTTTACAGCACAATACACAATCCAATTTCAGAGAGAAAGTCCACCGAACCTATACTCCTTGATAAGTCTTCAATTCTTTCTACCTCTTAAATCTTCCCAAAAATCTTATTTTTCTTTCTTCTTTTTCCTACACACCTGACACTTTGACTTCACACAACCTGACACTTTGAAACATATTCCTGAAGTGAGCTCCAATTGCCCTTACTTCCGGTTATTCAATATTTCATTGGTTCACATTTTCAATCAATGAAATTTTAGGTTCATTTTTCAAATAAATAATCACATTCTAAAAATAAAAATACTATTGAAAATAGAAAATTCACGTTCTCTACAATCCCGCAACACTGATCAGGGGATGAGGCGGGTGGAACGAGGGAGTAGTGATGCGTTACAAGCGAGAAATCTTGGGAGAGTTCCCCTGGATCAACAAACCCTTGCCGTCTCTGGCAATTCTGCACTTTTCTGCCAGGAGTGGCAAGGGAGACGATAAATTCCAGGGAACAACTCCGCTTTGTGAACTACATTAGCTCGCTTATAAACCTACTATTCGTAACCAATCTTCCATACATGGCCTAGATACTGTGCATATGTGAAAACAAATTATTGCTTCAAACAAAATCAAAGAAATAGTCCGCACATTAAGGGTCTTGTCACAGACAACTGCGTGACTCCATAGTCTGCACTCTAAGGGTCTTGTTACAGACAACTGCGTGAAATGGAAACAAGGTCCAATGAGTTTCTCCATAACCTGCACTCTAAGGGTCTTGTCACGGACAACTGCGTGAAGTGGGGTCTGCTCGATGCAACCAAAGTGAAAACGCCCTATTTCTAGCATCTACGGGTCCCCAATATTCACAAAATAGATATAACCCTTCTTGACGACCCATCGTGTCGGGTATTGGAGGACTGAAAAACTTTCCAAGTTAGTGGACCATTGGTTACAACCTGAGGTCTAGGCACAACACACTTTTTACAAATTGTAGAAGACTGGAAGAAGTCATACGAACGGTTACCTCAGGAGGCCATCTTTGTGACAATCGACGTAGTTGTTCTGTACTCGAACATCCCCCACAACGAGGTAGAAAAGTCACTTATAGACTTCATAAAATCAGGGTAGTCTCGTTCTACCGAAATTCCTCCTATGAATGATCTAGTTGACATCATCCAGCACATTCTCGACAATAACGTGTTCGAGTTTGAACAGAAACTATACAGGCAAATCATGGGAACAGCTATGGGCACTCCAATGGCACCTTCCATCGCCAACATATTTATGACGTGGCTGGAACGTGAACTGTTGTCGACTTCCCCTTGGCAAGTAGAGGCAGACTGCTGGAAACGCTTCATCGATGACACCCCCTGCTCTAGCTTGGAGGAGAAGGTCATCTGCAGGAATTCCTAATCTGGCTAAATATGCAACACCCAACTATAAAATTCACTGCAAACTATGGCATCTGCAACTTCCCGTTTTGGGACATCAGTTTAGGTATACTTAAGTGCAGGATAACGATAGATCTTCACATCAAGAGCACTGATGCTCAAATGACACTTCCTTTCAAGTCATGTCACCCTCGCCATGGCGTAAGGGCAACAACATACAGCCACTCTACATCTACCCCGCATCTGTTCTGGTGACATCACCTTTAAACAAAAAAGTAAAGAATTTAGTGAAAAACTGCAAAAGCTAGGCTATCCCCAAAAAGAACTGATCCAGACAGCCAATGCCAAAATAACAGCGCTACCTCGTACAGAGTCTTTAAAATATAAACAGCAGGCAACAAATTCCGGAAGTACATCGTACGTCATAAACCACAATCCCACCAATCCCCCACTCAGTTGCTGACTCAAACAGGGAATGAGCACACTACACAAAAGCAGACATATGCTTTAAGCAATGTATGCAACTGTTGCTCCAATGGATATGCATTTTCTTATCAGTTGTTGATATCAATCAAATGTAAGAATAACTCAGATCAGCTACTTTAAAAAGCTTTATTGGGACATCGGTGTAGCTAATGGGAGAGAATGCATTGTTGCCGTAATCTTGCTGTCTTTATCGTGATCAGTTGAGGTTTGAATTCTAGTGTATATGTTAATATATGTGTCTGTACTTGTCAAGCAAATAAATGACTTATATTAACAGTCATAAATAACACCCAAAGCCACCGGGGAACACAATGGCACTGAGGTGTTGCAAATAGCTTTTTGAAATGTTCAGAGCGTAGTGCACAAACTATCGACTGTCTATTGAAAACGCAGCATTGCTCTGCAATGTGGCAATACAGCACGGCCCATATGCATGTCCTTTCAACATGACATTTGTGCTGGCTGCCGTTGCCCATGCGAAGCTCTAGGTATGATACATTTGCCCAAACGAACTTTTACTTTTGAAGGGGACGGGGATGGTGGAGGTGAGAGAGGTGAGGTATAGACTCCGCTTGCAGACCTTTGAACACACACACACACACACCCACATACTTGCAATACAACAGAAATGGGTTCATTTAAGAATGTAGGAATCGGAAAGTCATTTTTTGATGGAAAAGGGTTAGGGCAAGGGTTAGTTGCAGCGCTGCAACTAGCCCTTACCCTAACCCTTCTCTAGAAAGTTGACCTAAATCGTCTCCTATAGGCGACGAAGTAGGTCGAATTTTGCTTCAAACTTTTTCAAAAATTCACTGTATTTTCTCCGTCCCGGATAGTGCACTCCTATGTACTTAAAACACTCTTATGCACTACAACTCCACTCCCATGCACTAAAAGAGCACTCCCGCGCACTTAGAAAAAAGTGGGTTCCTGGAAAAAAGTGGGTTCTAAGCAAATAAACCCATTTGTTACTAGAAAAGACAAGGTCTGCTACCCATTTGTGCGCTTTTGTGCGTTCCCACCCACCCACACACACACACACACACACACACACACACACACACACAACCGAGGAAGCTACTCCGCATTTCCTAATAAGTGAATGGTCCCTGTCAAGTTAAAGGAGGAAATGGCATTGTCAAATTACCCGTCATAACAGCTTCTCCAAGACCATCCTACATAGAACTGTAGTAGCAGAACGCCTAGAGAAAGAGATGTGTCAAAAAAATATATCAAAGAACTGGTATCCTCGCTCATGCTAAATCTGTTTGCGAAATACTCTAACAGAGCTGACCGGAAGAGAAAAACGCCTGCCTCTTCTTCCGAAACCCTTCCTTCTAACCCCATTCCCAACATCTACACACAAAATCTCTCTCCCGTTGTGTTCCCTGCCTGCTATATCCAGCATCACCAATGTTTTGCTGTTCGTGGGACCGGGTAGCTCAGTTGGTAAGAGCGTCTTGCTAGTAACCGAAAGGTCGCTGGTTCGAATCCCGGATTGGTCAACGTGTGATCATATTATTTTCCCCTTTACCAACAACTGGCCCGCTGGTGTCAGTCACCTATATGCGAAAGTGTCGTGTGACTATAATCTACAAACAACAACAACAATTTGCTGTTCACTACAGCATAACCCAGGGTCCCAGAAGATTTAGACAGAAGAAGAAAAAGAAGACGAATGTTGTTCAACATATCTCGGGATGATAGTTAGTGCCGAACGTTACGTAGTGTTCAGACAACGACGGAATAAGAACCGAGACTTGTTTGGCTATTAAAAAAAGAAATCCTATATCGACAACACTTTTTTTTTCTTCTAATGCGAGATCCGCTCCAAGCTTGAGGCTGTACGCGCGTAAGGTCTGGCAGTTTGTTGAACCAATGCACATTGGACGGATTTTGTTAAGGATGGATATATAACTCTTAGAAATTGTGAGTGCGCTATATCATATAGAAAACACCACTAGGGTTCAGTCCTGTGACAAACATTTTCCTGCGCCTTTTAACTGATAATTGCTCTATATAAAAGCATATCGGGCCTACTTTCCTTTCCTCTTTGTACGAACGTGTCTTATACATGCAGTACAGTACATGTCTACTAATAGGAATTGGGCAGTGTCATACGAAATAAATGCATAGAGTTTGATTTACGTAGATAGAATTACGCGATGAAAGTAGTGAAACGCTATACTGATATTAATGATTGATATTCTGTAAAAGGAAGGTACGTTTCTACTGTAAGATTACATTACATGATTATTGCTTTAGGTCCAGCGGACTCTTCCGAGCCAAATCAGGACCAGATAAGTTTAAGCTATTGATATGAATTATCCAGTATTACACGAACTGAAACTACAGCCAGATAAAACCTCTACACAAGAATCAGGATCAATATATTGCTCCCACTGCATATAAAGCGCTACCTGCTGGGTGTCCAATCTAAGTCTTGTCATAGACTTTGCTATTGGGTTGCAGCCAGCCTTTGGAACTTGAAGAGAAACACTGACCCAAAAAGCAGCTTTGGCATCACGATAAGGTATTTATTATTGCACGGGGCCTAT
This sequence comes from Oncomelania hupensis, assembly GCA_036898135.1. Classification (NCBI taxonomy): domain Eukaryota; kingdom Metazoa; phylum Mollusca; class Gastropoda; order Littorinimorpha; family Pomatiopsidae; genus Oncomelania; species Oncomelania hupensis. The sequence goes on from CM072519.1 coordinate 27,014,431, forward strand.
TAATGCATAATTATTTATGTACGGTATTTTAAATAATATTGTGAATGACAAATTATTGTTAACAAAGCCGTTTTTCCTCTCGGGTTTTACGTGCTGGCTGTTTGGCCTTGTGTCTGATAGATTGTTTAATATTTTCGTTTCATATATAGAAGTTTAAATATTATTTTTTTAAAATTCTGCTTTATTATCATATTCTAATTATTTGTTGTTGTTGCTTTTGTTGTTGTTGTTGTTGTTGTTTTGTTGTTGTTGTTGTTGTTTTTCTTCTTCTCCTTTAATTTATCTTCCTTATCCTCCTGATCATCACCATAATACTTGTTGATGTTGTTGTTGTTCTTCTTCGTCCTATTATTATTATTATTATTATTATTATTATTATTATTATTATTATTATTATTATTATAATTATTATTATCATTATTATTATCATTATTATTATTATTATTATTATTATTATTATTATTATTATTATTATTGTATTTGTTGTTGTTGTTATTGTTATTATTATTATTATTATTATTATTATTATTATTATTATTGTTTGTTGTTTGTTTATTTCATTTAACGTCTATTCACCGAAGTGATTTTAGACAAGAAAATAAAAGGAAGGTGGGGGAGAGGGGGGGGAAAGGATATGCACTACATGGATGTGGGAAAGGAAATAACATTCAAACAAAATGGTACAATAACATAACATGAAATAAAATTAAATAAAATTTAAGTATTCAAACAATATTTTAAAACTCTTGAAAACAAATAAAAAATTACTATGGAACATGTCAAACTTGTGAAATGTTCATGTACAGAAAAGTCAATTTTGTGAGATTGTCATATACGAATCAGAATAAACTTGCAATTTTTATAACAAATGACCTACAGGACTATAAATTATAGATTTAGCGATGGTAATCCAATATTCACTATTTTTATTTTGAACACCATGAATGTTCTGTGGAATATATTGTGTTATTACCCTGCAATCATGAATGATATGATTTATAGTTAAATTTTCATTGCAAATGCAAACAATATCCTTGCAATACTTTGTCCTCCAAGAATTTAAAGCAAGACGATGTGCCAAAGAGGTTATTACTCGAGGATACTGGGAATTATCACTATATATTATTTTTAAAGGAAATTTATTTTTTATTTTCTTTTCGATTATACTATAAATTTCTTTTGTTGATAAGGGGATGTCAATATGGCTAACGTTGTGTTGATTGTTCGCCCCTTCTTTTGCTTTCCTGTCTGCCCAATCATTATTATATAAACCACAATGAGATGGTATCCAACAAAAATGAACATTTGTGCCATTAATAATTAAGCAATGTATAAGATATTTTATTTCGTATATAATATCACCTCTGTTTTTATAAATATTAGAGTCCAGACTCTGAAGAACAGATTTGGAGTCTACACATAATAATATATTAAAAAATGTCTTTTGTTGACTTAAGATTTTATTTAATGCCATAAGAATTGCGGTAAGTTCTGCAGTATAAATTGAACGATCTTTACCTAAATACAAAGATTCACTAATTTTTAAAGCAGGTATAACATAACCAGCCCCAGTTTGGCCTGTATCTAAAACAGAACCATCAGTATAAATTTGCAAATAAGAATAATATTTTTTATCTATATGTTCATAAGCTTCTGTTGCTAACAAAAATCCATTTTCTTTTTTCCGTATAGCAGTATATTCATAATCAAAGTTTGCTCGCTTAAATTCCCATATTGGTATAGGCATTTGTGGTATTTTTTTATAGATTGAATTAGGAAATAAATTTGATCCCTGTAAAAGTTCATTTGTATAAGTTGCTATTGTTTGTAAATAACTGATACCCTGTGCTCTTTTTGGATAATCTAAATCAGATCTTACTTCTAGTTCCGTATCAGTGAAATTTTCTACAGCAGAGGCTCTAACTATATATTTAGCACATGATAATTTTCTCCACTCATTTAATGGTAATACTCCAGCTGCTTTATAAGCATCGTCAGTTTTTGTGTGTACTGGAATACCCATAACAATTTTAATTGCTTTGCTGTCCATACTCTGGAGTTGTTTCAGTAAATATTTTGGTGCCGAAAAATATACCTCTTGTCCATACGTTAATTTAGATCTGACAAGCATGCACACAAGATGAATGAGAGTTTTAGTATCACGTCCCCATTTTTGGAAGCTTATAATCTTTATTAAATTTAAACTTTTAACGGCCTTTTCCAACAAATAATGTATATGTTTTTTCCAACTTAATTTAGATGTAAAATATACCCCGAGAAATTTTATTTCCTGTACATATTTCAATTGTTTGATACCAATATAAAATTTTGGCAAACATTTGGGGTTAATCCCATTATTAAACAAGATCATGTTTGTTTTTTCTTCTGATAATTCCAATCCATTATCCTTCATGTAAATATCAATATTGTTCAGTTCATTTTGATATATCTTTTGAATATGTTTTATTTCATATATAGAAGTTTTTCTTTTTAAAGATACATTTACCCATATTGCAATATCGTCAGCATATTGAACTAGATTAATTTTATTACTTACAAATTGAGGTAAGTCATGTAACAAAATAGTGAATAAAAGAGGTGAAATTATAGAGCCTTGTGGTATACCCATGTTAATATTATATGTAGAAGAATAAGAGTGACCTACTTTGGCCATTATTTTTCTTCCATGCAAAAACCCTTTAATATATTGAAAAATATTTCCAGAAAGCCCTATATTTTTTAATTTGTATAAAAGTCGAGCATGCCAAACTCGATCATAAGCTTTTTTTACGTCAAAAAATGTAGCTAATATATTTTTCCTTCTAGCGAATTGTTTCTTAATGTGTGTTGTTAATTTCACTAAATGGTCTACTGTTGATCTGCCTTTTTTAAAACCAGCCTGATTTTCTGGAATTACTTTATTTTTTTCACAATAGTATGATAATCTATTCATTATAATTTTTTCCATAATTTTACCAGCATGTGATGTTAATGCAATGGGGCGATAACTTGAGGATTCGTGTCGATTTTTCCCTGTTTTTAAAAGTGGAATAATTATTGATGTTTTCCAAATATCAGGCAACACATTATCTTCCCAACATTTATTGATAATATGGAGAAAATGTTGTATCCATTTTAAAGGCATGTGCTTTAGCAAAATGTATGATAACCCATCTGGACCAACTGCAGATTTTTTAGTGCCAAGATAATTTAAAGCATCTGTAACCTCTGTTATTGATATCCTAGAATTCATAAATAAAGAATTATCTGAATTGGGTTCTTTATAATGTTCAGATTTTTCTTCATGTTTTCTTTTTTCAAACTCATCTTTAATTAGACTACTAGTATTGCTTGCATTTGCAAAAAGTTTTCCAAATTCTTCAGATTTCTCCTTTGGAGAAGAAAATAGTTTGTTAGTTATTTTTATGGGACACTTAGGAAGCTGAAAGCCATTTTTCATTTCTTTTACTTTTTTCCAAACATTATTAACATTACATGTATTTGATATTTCTTTTTTACAAAAGTCTTCCCAATATTGTTTCTTTGCTGATGCTATAATTTTATTACAATTAATTTTTGCACATTTCATGTGCCTATGTGCGGAAACAGATCTACATTTTATCCAATTCTTAAATGTATTCTTTTTTTCCTTAACTGCATCTGCACATGCTTGATTCCACCAAATATTACCACTGTGTTTTTTCTTTACAGAATTTCTCTTAATAGGTATAGACTTATTAGCTGCAGACAATATTGTTTTTGTAAAACCTGTATAAATTGCATTGATATCTTCATTTTGTAGAAAGTCATCTTCAGAGTACAATAAATGCATTTGATACAGATTCCAATCTGCACGAGTATAAATATATTTTGGTATAATATCATCTTCTATTTGTACCTCTGGCTTTTCATTTATTACAGTTAAAACTGGTAGATGGTCACTACCTAATGAATCAGAGTCCACTTCCCATATACTGTCTATTGCCAAATCAGGCGATACAAACGTTAGATCAATGGCAGAAGGTTGGTGTGTTGTTATGTCAGGAATCCTTGTTATTCTACCATCATTTAACAATATAAGACCAGAAGTAATTATATTTTCAATAAAACGATTATTTGTATTATAATTACATCCTTTATCCCAAAGTGTTGAATGAGCATTGAAATCACCAACTATAATACAATTTTCATTTATATCAATTGATTGTAACCATTCAGTATTAAAATCATCTGGTCCTAATGGATAATAAACAGACGTGATAGTAACATACATTTGATCATGAATTTTTACTTTCACGGCTACTGAATACACATCATTTAAATCTTTTGGAATGGGAGACTTGCATGTGACGTAATCCATATCTTTCCTAATGTATATCGCAACGCTTACTTTTGTATTCTGTTTAATAAATGGTGTTACTGGTGGAAAAAAGTAGCCTTCAATCTTAGGAAGTTTCTTCCTTTTTACATTCAATGACTGCAGTGCAAGAACATGATGTTGGTTTGTTGCTACATATTGTTGTAAAGAGTGAACATTTGTGGATATAGATCTGCAATTCCACTGAACAATACTAAATTTATCATCAATCATAAATTTAAGATAGTTTTTTTAAAATGAATGTTGTTCAATTATGACAAAATATTTCTGAACATCAGTGACATTAACTTCATTCCTTTTTGATTCAGATGAATGCAGTCTCTGTAAAAGGAACGGTTTGTAGCCCCCGTTTTTGTGAGAAAGGATACACTGTTGTCTACAAAGTGTACATTTTCTTTGACACATGCTGCTCTCAGTGCAGCGTTGGCGGCATCACCTTTCTTTCTCAACTGACCTCTTGGGGGTACAATAGATGACACACAAATGTATGCTGCAGGGAATGTTGCCTTGACTACTTTAATCATCTTTAACCAGTCCTTCATGTTAATGTTTTTTGTTTTGCAGCTGTTGATACCTGCATGAATAATGACATATTCTACTTTTTCATTTGCAGGTACATCATCCAACCATCGTACAATGTCTTCAATTTTTATATCAGGAATGCAGACTAGCTGACTTTTGACGCCTTCAACAGCAACTTCTTCCATTCTGATGCCTCTAATGACGGAGTCTCCTATTATGAGTTGTTTAGTATCTTTGGCTACTTTACTATGCTTTAGCCTTTCAAAAGGAGTACTGGTAATGTCACTGACAGATCTCATGTTTAGTTTAGAAACATCCGGACATTCGACAAATGTGTCACAAGGAGTAGAATATGACACTGTCTCTGGTGTTGATTCATCACTTATTATACCATCTGACACCTGTCGTACATTGTGTTTACACAGTTTGATCAGCTGCTCTGCCTTATCTCTTTCAGAGTGTGCAATGCTTGCTGTCGTTGATTTATGTTGAAAAAGTGTTTTGTAGATAGCAAAAAGTCTGTCGATGTTTGTGTCTTGCTCACTAATTATTGGGACAGCTACTTTTTCCAAAAACTCTGTGAAAGATGGTGTTGAGGTTGCAGTTTGTTGTGCAGCTACTTGAGCATATGTTTTTTTACTTTCTTTTTCAGGACGTTTCTGCTGTACTTTCTCAATAGCCTCCTGTATGCTCATAGAGCATTTTGATCTTTCTGTGAGAGCATTTTTTAGTAGCACCTTTTTGTCACATCCACGATAGGCAGCTGAGTGCTCACCTCCACAGTTTACACAGTGAGGCTTGGAGGCGTTGCAGTTTTGCCTTGAGTGATATCCTCCGCATCTGCAACATCTTTGTTTTGCACAACAATGTTTCAAAGTATGGTTTAATCGCTGGCATCGTGTGCACCGTGGAACTGGAGGACAATATGGATGTACCTTAAAAGTTTTGTCATTTTGTGTCAATGTTGCAGGCAATTTGTTTGATGCAAACACTATTCTTGTTATGGTATGACTTGATTTTTTCGCAATGATATTCTTGTATTTGATGATGTTTTCATTGTTCTTTAGAGTGTGTGTATTGCTTAGTCCAAATACTACTCCTTCAGTTGTTTCAGTTGGAATAACACACTTTACATGTGCACCCCCGATGTCAGACAGTGATAATAATTTGTCTTGTTGTTGCCGAGAAACACAATGAACATACCAGTCTCCAGAACGCAGTTTACGAACAGAAGCGACATTACCTACAAAACCTTGAAAGGGAAATTTAATTGATACAGGAAGTTTCTTCAAAGTTACATTTCCCGTATGTTTATCCCGTACTAGTACAGGAAAGTTTTGTTTACATACATTGTCTTTCAAGTATTTTATACTTATTTGCTTTTCAGGTGTAGTAACTATAAATTCCCTTTCATTTTCAAGAATGGTCGATTTCTTGTCTATATTAAACTGTTCACGAAGGCAATGCATCCTTATTGTACATTTTGTGATATTTATGTAATTTTGAAATATTTTGTCAAGCGCGTTTGTTGCGTCACTAAGATGAAACAAGAAAACTACCACATGTGACTGTACTTTGTTTTTTCCCCTTGTAACTAAAATGTTTACGTCATTTCCACTCTGGTCACACACAATGACGTATTTCTTATCCCAAGACGAACACCAAGCAATCACATTCTGGAAGCAGTGGATCGAAGAAAACCTTCAGGAGCTCAGGTTGTAAAGATCCTTTCATTTCCATGACCAGAAATGACCCCCCTTCTTGTATTTGATGTTGAAAGTCAATATTAAATTTTTGATGTAAATGCTTCATCTTTTTCCACCTTCCTAAATATTGTTCAGTAAACACAAAAAAAAAAAAAAAAAAAAAAAAAAAAAAAATTGTGCTTGTGTTACGTCACATTTTGTAAACTATGTGTCTTTCGTCATCTTTACTGTTCTTAAAAGCCCTTGACACGAATTTCCACAAATGACGTAGTTCCTCTTATTATGTCATCCCTAGATATTTACCACGTGTGTGCATTCCACGGACAACAATCAGAATAGAAAATTATTGAATTCACCTATATTAGTAACAGCGCCACACAAACGTAAGTAAAATCCAATCTGTTTAAAAGAAAATGAAACCAACAAACTGAAAATAAAACCTTCCGGTCTAAAATTTGACAGAAGAAAACTTGTTTGTGAACTTTCATGTGTTCTAGAACACCAAAATGATCCTTCAGTTGATCCGCAAGCTCAAAGCTCACAGCATCAAAAGAAATTGATGCTCTTCCTAAAAGGAAACACTCTTTTAGAAGATTTTTAAAACCAAGTTTCCTCCATTGATGCTTTCACTAACACAAAACCTGTTTGTTTTTATCTTCGAAGCAGGCATTTGACTCCGTTTTCGGAGCTCTGGTTGTGATGATCATTTCACGTCCAAGACCGGAAGTCAATTATTATTATTATTATTATTATTATTATTATTATTATTATTATACTCTTCTTCCTACAAATACTACCCATGTCTGTGTGTGCCTGTGTGTGTGTGTGTGTGTGTGTGTGTGCCTGTGTGTGTGTGTGTGGGTGTGTGTGTGTGTGTGTGTGTGTGTGTGTGTGCATGTGTGCCTGCCTATCTGGGGTGGTATTCAGGAAGCATTTATCCACTGGTCTTTCTTTTTTTTCTCTTTTTTTTTCAATACTTTTCTTTACTTATTTATATTATTGATTTATTTTTTATTTATTTACTTATTTCACTTTTAATTTACTTATTTACTTTATTTATTTACTTTTACATTGTACAACTGAATATCCTATCCTATCCTGTCCCGTAACCCGAAGGTCGTAGGGGCACCACAGATGATCGTTTAACCAGCATACTCCATCTTTCTCTGTCCTCAGCAGCCCTGATGGCTTCGCTCAGTGTCAAACCAGTCCATTCTCGAATGTTGTCCTCCCACCTCTTTTTCGGTCTCCCTCTTCTTCTACCTCCTTGCACTGTGCCTTGCAGAATAGTCTTTGCAAGGCCTGATGATCTGGTGACGTGGCCATACCATCGGAGTTTCCGTTTCTTCACCACTGTTAGCAGGTCATCGTGTTGTCCAATGGCTTGTGTGATGGTCTGTCGGACTTCGTCGTTGGTGATGTGTGGGGTATAGGAAATGCCCAGAAGTCTTCTGTAGCACCTCATCTCCATGCTTTGTATTCTTGGTTGGAGATCTGCTGTGAGGGTCCATGCTTCGCAAGCATATAGGAAGATGGAGATGACAAGGGAGCGCAGCAGTCTTACTTTGGAATGTAGACTGATGGTCCTGTCTTTCCAAATGGGCTTCAACCTTGTCAGGGCAGCAGTTGTTTGTGCGATCCTGGAGAGGACTTCCTGTCGGGACCCATTGTCTGATACAATGGCTCCTAAATATTTGAAGCTATGCACTGTGTTGAGGGATTGGCCTTGGACTTTGATGTCCGTATTGATGCCATTGGTGTTGTTGGTCATCATTTTGGTCTTCTCTGCACTTATTTCCATTCCATAGGGTCTGGAGGTGGTGTCAAGCCTCTGTGCCAGCTGATCAAGTTCTTGTTCCTCTCCAGCCAATCCATCAATGTCATCTGCAAAACGAAGATTGGAGATTGCTCTACCCCTTATGCTGACTGTGCCTTCATGGTCTGCAAGAACATCTGACATGATGCGCTCTAGGAAGATGTTGAAGAGTGTTGGAGAGAGTAGGCATCCTTGACGCACACCGATTGTTGTTCTGAACCACTTCCCGATGGCGCTGTTGTGGAGGACTGCAATGGTAGCCTTGTCATACCGGCTTTTGATGACTTTAATAATTTTAGGGCTGATGTTGTACACTTTCATTGTTGCCCATAGAGCTGCATGCCAGACTCGGTCAAACGCCTTCTTGAAGTCTATGAACACATGATATAGATGCTGTTGGTGCTGTAGGTATTTCTCACAGATTATTCTGAGGTTGAAAATCTGCTCAGTGGTACTTCGCCCTGCCCTGAATCCTGCTTGTTCTTCAGCTATGATCTGTTCAGCTTGGGGTTTCAACCTGTTGAGTATTATTTTCAGGAGGACCTTGCTGGGATGGCTGATGAGGCTGATGGTCCGGTAATTTTCACACTCCTGAAGGTTACCTTTTTTGGGAAGAGTGATGACAAGCGACTGGGTCCATGGTATAGGCCACTCCCCACTCTGCCAGATCTTGTTACAGATAATGGTGAGGGCATCAATCATCGCTTCTCCTCCTGCTTGTAGCAGTTCCGCGGGTAAGTTGGCCACTCCCGCTGACTTCCCTTTCGTTAGCGCTTGCACTGCTGCCTCAACTTCTTCCCGGAGAATTGGGAGGATTTCTTCTTCTCTGTTCTCGGGACATGCTAGAACTGATGGGTCTCCATTTGGTGTATGGTTGTAAAGGTCAGAGCAGTACTCTGTCCATCTGTCCGGGACTTCTTGTTCTTCAGTAAGGCATATGCCAGACTTGCTTTGCATCGTGGAGACTTTGGGCTGTTTGACACTTGTCAGCCGCATCACTGTCTGGTAGGCCTTCTTGCTGTTGTTCTTGTTCAGACTGTTCTCTATTTCCTGGCATTGATCTTCTATCCACAACTGAATAATAACTGAATAATAATTTGAATAATAATTGATTAATAATAACTTTGAATAACTCTTTCTGAATATAACTCTTGTTGTCTGTCTACCTGTCTGTTATCTGTTTGCCTGTGTGTTCGGCGAGAAAGAATCTTACTCGTTGTTTTATTCCATTTAAAGTGCAGGAGGCTTGTGCCTATTTACACTAAACGCTAAAAGCATGATATGACAACACAATTATCACTATAAAATAACAATACAAGCACAATAATATGCATAAACAACTGCATTCGACTCATCTTTCACGCCATGTACAGTGTCAGCTTTATATCGCTCTTTGTAAAATTAAATATATGTACACACAGTTAGATCTACTAATTAATAAAATTTATAAAATTACGGCCTAATTGTTTTGTTATTTAAAAACAGACAAGCCAAATCACCCACCATAACTTCATACGCAACTAAGACATCGCTACTCAAAACCTTAATAATACCTAACTGATAAGCGCTGTAGCTTTCAGATATAAACATTGCATATTTATTCATAAAACCATACAGCTCAAAAATACATACACATTTTACGTGTTTGATTGTACACATAACAGTTGCAGTTTAATACATTTTCCACATATCATCGTTTAATAAACCCAAAGCAAAACACTCGCGCGCACACACGCTCATGAACACACGCCTAAACACACACACTCCAAGCACTCAGGGCGATTACTAAGTGGAGTAACTATCTTACTCAAACAATCGATTAATAATACTTGTTCCCTTGTCACAGCCATCATGAGTGAAGCTAGACCTCCAGCCTATGAATATGGCGTTGACGACGACGACTATAGTAATTATGATGACGAGAACAGTCCCCACAGACGAAATAGGGGTCGTGGCAGAGCACCAAGGCGAGGACGATCTTGGAGAGGATCGGGTGAGAAGCGGCACAGCCTGGGACACGAAGGGTGAGTAATAAAAAATAATTTAACAAAAAGGATGAAAACTCTTGTAAAATGTAATCATTTTATATTTATATTTTAATATATATGATAATTTGTCTTCGGTTACATTATATTTATAGGAAAATGCTAGTTTGTAGTTGTAATGTCTTACAGTTAAAAAGGGTGTCTATTTATAATTGTATTTATTTATTTATTTGATCGTTCTTATATAGCGCTTTTCCAGCTCAAGAGCTGCTCAAGGCGCTGGCCGATACAGGATCTAACTTACGTAAGCCGCTGACTTGCCACCTTTGGGCGCATAGTCTGACACCCGGACAATTGAAAACAATTCTGGGCGACCGGATACGGAGGAGAAGCAAAATGAAAAATATTAAAGCAAAAATATGTACAGTGTATCTTAGTCAACGGGTTAAACGCGGTGCGCCACGTTTAGCTTCCGCTCGTTTTGCATACGTACGTTTCGCCTACCTGTTTTTAATAACGCTCGTTTTGCCTACGCGAATGATCACCAATGCAGGTAAGAACTTGGATGTTCAGGAGACTGAATATTAAACCAATATGATTAGATTTATTATTTTTTATTTTTAAATTGTATGTGGTCGGCCGCGTGCGGTTGGCAGTTTATGTGGCCTTCGGATGAGAGTATAAACCGAGGTCTAGTCTGTGTCGTATACATTCCATCATAACGGACTTTAAAGATCCTGACGCTCATGTCCTAGACGGGTGAATGCCGGTGACAAGAATACACCTAGCATGCACCTAGGTCCTTCTCCCCCATCCGTGGCTGCCCAGGATTGTGCTCAGTTGTCTGGAGCGTTATTACGATGCGTCCAAAGGCTGCAAGTTGGCGCCTCGGGCGGCTTGAGTTAGATCCTGTATCGGCCAGCGCCTTGAGCAGCTCTTGAGCTGGAAAGGCGCTGTATAAGAACGATTAAATGTAGATGTAAACGGTCCGTTATAGAAACGTACAGACTCAATACCTTGACTTAAGAAAAGGCTTAAGAAAAATCTGTATGGAACAGAGCAGATTGAACTGAAAGCACCAACGTATATTGGATTTAAAGTCTGATCATTTTCTTTTCAAATTCTTCACTGAATAGAAATGCACAATTTTAATAACACTTTTAATACGCACAGATACTAAAGAAGGCTATAAGCTTACACGTCAGAGTTAAATTACGTCTAAAGAAATATCTAACGCTAATGCTTACTTTCCGAGACAGAACAACATTTTGTTGTTTATTCTAGAACACGCATGTATGGATAAGGTATGATTGAATTTGAACGAGAAAACAAACGGATCACCTTACATTTAATTGTGTGTGTGTGTGTGCGGGTGTGGGTGTGTGTGTGTGTGTATGTGTGTGTTTTATTAATCGTAGCGTAATTTTCAGCTTTTAATATTTTATCTCTCCTTGTTTGGTAAATAAATGTGCATCCCCCCTCCATAACATCTCCTCTCTCCTCTCCTCGATAGACCGTTTTGGGTAAACCGGTCCGTTGGGCTTTCCATGCAATAACCCAGCACGCCTTCTGTAAATAAGGAGCTCAAAATTATTCTGTCTCCTGGTATAAGCTTAATCAAGTAGCTTTGTCATTTACACGTTTTAAAACACTGCTGCCCCAGTTCACATTGCAATTTCAGCTTTTCGGTGCACACAACTTGTCAAGGGCTAAGCATTTATTGATTTCCTTTGGCAAAAGATCAATCTTTTATCTAAAAGGCGCATGCATGGTTTAAATCTTCTAGGTAAAAATCGCACGATTTGCCCTTCACAATATCTGAGAGCGTTGGCGCCGTAGTTGGATGTGCATCGTATTACTCTTAGTAAGTCTATATACAATTTGTGTAAAACCTGGCACCACCTTCTACATCTGAGCTATACCGGAAAGCAAATAATAGGTTTACCACTGAGCTATGGCAAACGCAAATTGTAATGCTCCCTGTGGCAGAAATAGAAAGTCTATACAAAAGACAAAATGATACAATTAAATCTTGCACGAAAGGCTTCACAAAAATCCTTGCTTTAAGTATTGCCCTAGAGTTGAGATGTTTATCTCAAGAAGTTTTCTTTTAGTAAGCTTACTTTAATTTTGTATTTGTAATTATTGTGACTGTTGTGCTGGGATACTATTCTGTGCTTTGATGTGATATCAGTTTGGCAGCGTGTGTGTGTGTGTGTGTGTGTGTGTGTGTGTGTGTGTATGTGGGGATGTGTGCTTGACGTACTCTAGTTTATGACACCTAGCTTAATAATGTTGTAATATAAATGTTTACACGTGATGCTCTTGTACGTCAATGCAAAATGAAATGTGTATATGTGAAAAGAGTTTCGAGTGCGTAAGATCTTGGAGAGTGCTATGAGTGAATAATGCATTTTTATACATTTTATAAATATGTTGTGTTTTTTACAAGTTTGAATGTCTTTTATTTATTGGAGCAATGTTTAACGCCTGTCATTATTCCTTGTAAGAGATAACAGATTTGTTGAATGGAACTGATGGAATTACATTACATTATTATTGCTTTAGGTCCAGCGAACTCTTCCGAGCCAAATCAGGACCGGACAACCCCTGATCCGCATAAAAGATCTGCTGAAACAACCCTAGTGGTAAAACTGAAAGCTCTCCATCAGCCAGTCACTTTACAATAAAGACATCCCACGTAGTCGTCTTGTCTCTCTTGGACTGGGCCCTGGTAGTGACAGCACCGACGATCTATGGTCGGCAGGGCTGAGCCGGAGTAGCCACATTGTCCCGTAGCAGCTCTGTAAGGTCTCCATCGGGAAATGGCAATGGATCCTCCTCCACAACTTCGACACGTTCGGTTGAGGCAGGACTCCATACTGAATCGGGGTCGTCGGGTCGTCTCGCGCCGTCGATATTCCCGATCATCAAATCGTACAGCGACTTCTTCAGGCAAACCGCTTCTACTTCGCCTATGTAGAAAGGGGTCCTGACTTGAATCTTCGCAACTGGCGCTTTCACACATTTGCTGTCGGCCATGAGTGTCCATTTTGAATCGCCAGTGAACTGTTCTTTAGCGATAAGGTCTTCTCTGACGATGACCCCACTGCAGCCAGAGTCTCTTAGGACAGTCACTTCATGATTTCCGACGCGTCCCTTGGAAACAGGCATGTTCTGGACGGTCACAGCTGCGCTGGCAACGACGGGGATGGATTTTCCGTTGGCAAGGAGAAGTTGGCCATCGGTCATGCACTCTTGCACGTCCGCAGGAGTAGCTGTGCGCTCGGTCTCACTCGGAAGAATGACGCTCCCGCCGCACACTTGATGGTCAGATCTACTTGTTTGCCGTAGATTGGAGAACCGCCTCTGCCGGTTGCCCGCCGCTGAATTGTCCGTACTGCTCCGCTGTCCGCTACTTTTGTTTTGAGGACAGTTAGCCGCTCTGTGGTCTGTAGCGTTGCAAGTGAAACAGCCTCTTGAATGCCCTTCCATGGGAGGTGGCGTGGAGTCCGTGTGTTTCTGGCTCGTCTGACTCCCCTGGATCTGGTTACCATGGTTTCCAGTCTTCTGAAAATGTTTCGTCGCCTGGGGTGGCCCCAGCGTCTTCCCGTGAGCGAGGAGATATCTTTCAGCAGCCTCGGTCACATCATTAAGCGTCTGCAGCTTCTGTAATTCTAAGTGGGTCGCCAGGTTTTTGTGACAGGCATTGAGAAATTGTTCCTTCACGATCAGGTCATGGAGACTGTCGTAAGACTTCCTTTCGCCTGATAATTCCACCCACTTGTGTAGATATGACGACAGGCGCTCCACAAACTGCTTTGGCGTCTCGTCTGACTTAGGCCGGCATTCACGGAAGCGTTTACGTAGCCCTTCTCTGTAAAGTTGTAGCACTGCAATAGGGCCTCTTTCAAAACGTCGTAGTTTTTGGCGTCAGTGTTCGACAGTCTGGTGTAAACTTCGAGTGCTTGCCCCGTCAGAAGTGCACTAAGTCGAATTGCCCAGTCTTCAGGTTGCCAGTTAGAGCTTTCGGCAAACCTTTCAAATTTCGCCAAATAACTGTCAATCTGGTCCTTCCCGTCGACGAACGCTGGCAATTTTGGAGCCATGTGGTCGTTGATGACTTGTGGCGCATGCTGATTGTTTTGGATACGCGCCAACTCTAGCTGGTACTGAAGTCGTCTCTCTTCCATCTCTCTGTCTTCTCGGCGACGCTGTTCTTCTACTTCTCTTTCTTCTCGACGACGTTGCTCTTCTTTTTCTTGCCGCCTCTCTTCTAATTCTAGACGCTTCTGTTCTAACTCTATTTCTTCTCGGCGACGCTGTTCTTCCTTTTCTAGACGCTTCTCTTCTAATTCTCTTTCTTCGCGCCGTCGCTGTTCTTCTCTTTCTTCACGCAATATTCTCTCCTGGAATTTGACGTACTCCGTCAGCTGTTTGCCTTTGAGATTCAGTTCAACCCCTTTCTGCCAGAAGTCAGCCATCTTGATGCTTTTCTGGAAAGTTCTTTTCTGGAAAGTTCTTGACTGTGCTGTACCTTTCTAGACTGTTCTAGAACAGCACGCTTTCTGCAGTAGCGCTGATGCTTATCACTAGTCGCCTTCGCTGACGCAGGCCCCGCTGTCCTCGTCGTATGCGACGCTGCACCACGCTGATGTTGATGTACACGCTCCTGTGCTGAAGTAGACGCGACGTCCGCTCGTCGCTCTCTGTGAAACTGGCGATGTAGCTCCGAGACTGTCCCTCGACGTAGTCTTACGGCAGCCACGTAGTCCCGATCTGTTGTTCGCACGCGAAGCAACTCTTCAGCGACTACACGCCCTTGCAGTCAACCCGAATCTATCGGGGATGTAGTCCCAGTATGTTGGCCCCTCTCGACGCAACTCGTTGGTGGCTACCCTCGATGACTGCCTCTCGTAACGTTGACTCGCTTGTTGTAGCAGTTGAACCCTTGGCTATGGCGTAGATCGCAGGCTTGGCTCCCAAAATGTTACACTCGATGTTGTTTTTCTATCAGTAGTTGATTCAGCCCCGATGCTTGAAATCCTGATAGGTGTAACTCAGATTCGTTTATCCACGCAACCCGTTCAATCATCAACAAGTCAGGAGTCGTCGTTTGAAGTTTTCCACTTTTATTCAGCACACATCAACAACTGCATTCAATCGCTCAATCGCTTTTTCCACTCTACAATTCTGAACTATAAACTTTCCACTTTTTACAACTTTCTCAACTCTAATACAACAGCTCTCTCTACTTTCAACTCTCTTATTTTTATTTTTTCTTTTGAGTAAATTTACGTCCCCGGACACATTAAGCGTATAGGGGACGGGTGAAACACCACTTCTCTTATTTTGAAACAGTGCGGCACTTATATAGTCTCTACATACTCCAGAACAAACGAGTGTAACACACAGAATGTTCAACTTTACACTACAGTTCCTCTACCCAAAATCGTATTGAAGGTTGGGATTTTATTGGGTGACATTTAAACACCAATTGTTACGTTTCACAATTTTATTTTAATACTTGCCCATTTTTTTAACACTTTCGCCAAAATACTCATTTGGCGCTTATTGCTTACTGCGTGTTGCGTGAACAGATTGATCCTGCTGCAGTACTAATTAGGTGTAAACTCATTTCTAAATAACATAAGCCACTTGCACGACTTCTGTTGTTGTTGATTTTTCTCCCCAGAATGAGTAGGTTCAGTGCAGAAGCAGAGGAATGGGGTGACAGTTACAGAAAATGGCAATTTGAAAAAGGAAGAGGAAGAGGAGAACGAGGAGGGAGAAGAGAAAGAGGAAGAGGAGACAGAGGAAGCCGAGGAGACAGAGGAAGAGAACAATGGGCTTGGTTTGACAGAGAAGAAGCAGAAGACACGTATTCTCGTTACAAATCACACGAGGATCAAGATTCCTTTGACAGAGATGATCAACGGTGGAACAGCCGTCAGCGATGGGAAAGAAATACCGATTTTCGTGGAAATGGAAACAA
>CM072519.1:27035832-27095832 GCA_036898135.1 Oncomelania hupensis
AAACCGGTGCACGTACTCACAAAGCCACGTTTTCTATAAAATAAAAAAGTCCTTGTGATTTATAGAGGAATTGGCTGTTCACCCCCACCCCCTCTTTATCCCCTTCTTTTCTCCGGAAATAAGTGCTTTTTGAGCATTTTATCACACACACCCTCATTTTCCCTTAACTTCCCATATTTCTTTTTAAATACATGCTATTTTAAAAGTATCTAAAATCCTGTCTTAAATTATTACAAAACACTTATTTTCACTTTTCTCATTAAATACACTCTTTTTTTTGTATTACAGTCATTTTTGTTTCTTATATTACCGGGTAATTTCCACTGATTTTGCACACACACACACACACACACACACATGTGCACACATGCACTTATACATGCACACACATGCACTTACACATGCACACACATGCACGCATGTAGACACAAACACGTGCACTCATGCACACACACGCGCATGCACTTAACTTGCACATACACACACAAGCAGTTAAGTGCTCTCTAGGTCAATGGCATATATGTTTAGCAAAAGGGCCTAACAACTGCTCTGTTGGTCATTTATTATTCCATGACCTGCAGATGACCTATCATTATCCAATCATTAGTGTGTTTGCTCTCCGTTCAACCAATCAGTGCCTAGTTCCTCTGTGCGTTCAGCAGGGAAACCCGGCAGTGTTGATACACACCGACTCAACCAAAGCTTTTTAGTTTTGAGGTTAGGTCAGCCAATAAATCTCGGTCACAAGTAAATCTGCCCCATGATTTTTTTTTAAAAACAAATTCTAAATTTTATAACCTAAATATTTTATTGAAAGTGCTGTACAACATGCGGAAAGTGATTGCAAAACATTTAGTCTATAATAGTATGCCTTTTAGAGCACATGAACTATTAAAACCATTCTAGGTGGCAGTCATGCTACAACCGATTGATCAACAATAAAAGCTTTCAGGAATTTTAGCAAGCCGCTCAGTGAGCCAGCATCAACAACTCTCGTGTCATATTTCTCTTAAGCTAAAACCTGTTTTGAACCAGTCTTCTGGTCCTGATTTGACTCGGAAGAGTCCGCTGGACCTAAAGCAATAACCATGTAATGTAATGTAATGAACCAGTCATCAAGCCAGTGCTAATAAATAAATAGTGCGTCACCAAATCGCGGTCCACTGAGATTTGCTGCAGTTTTTAAAAATAACATCCGTTTTCATGTCCTCAACCACATGACCTAATAGTACGTCATCAAAATCGCGGTCTACTGCAATTCATACCATTTTAATCACTAAAAATAACTCATTAGTCTTCATGTCTCTAAACCAAAAGGTACTTAATCAGCTACCAAGAAGAAACTCTACAACTTTGAACGTTAAGGGGATCAAAATGTGTCCGGACAGGACACAGAGAAAATAATTTTTCATCCAGTCATCCAAACAAGGAGTTCGGGTTTTCCCGTGCGGTACTGTTATTTTTCGAAGACGTTGGATAAAATGAATGAAGGAAAGAAAGAAAGTTGAAACCCTGAAATACACAACATAAAACCCATGCTGACTAACAATCTCCATTCTTCTTCTTTCGTTGGGGGCTGCCACCCTCAGCTTATTGAGGACTCGGTAGCCAAATTCTGTGTTTCATTCTCACTATTCTCAAAAGTAGATCAAAATTCTATAATAATTAACACATTAATAAAGGTTATAAAGAGAATATAAACATTAATAGACAATAGCTATAATATAGACTAGAGAATTTAAATATTAATAGAAAATAGCTAAATACTATATTACTTGGTGAAAAAGAATCCACAAAACAATTATTTTTAAAATGCCTATCGTGAACATATTGATGCTCACTGATACTCAAAAAAATCCAGTCTTTGCAAGGCCTGGTGCACTTGTGACGTAGCCATACCATCGGAGTTTCCGTTTCTTCACCACTGTAAGCATGTCACCGTGTTGTCCAATGGCTTGTGTGATGGTCTGTCGTGATCCCATTGGTCCCTTTCTCAATTCTCCTTCTAGATCCGTGAAGCCCATTATTGGAGATTATTCTAAAATCTAACCAAAATGCAAACTTATTTACAAGATAATCTTCCAGTCTTATGTCATGTAAATGGAGGTCTTTAGAAATTAAATCAACTGCATCAATCCTTAAACGACCCCCACCTAAAATACTGAAACGCCAGCATTCCGTTAGCAAATAATTGATTAGGCTTCCCTTCAAACATGATCGACGCCTTCGTTATAATCGGATTTACAAACGCCTCACTGTCACGGTTGTAATGATATTCTTGTACACACAACATCAGTACACCTATAAGACTTTTAGCCAATGTTTCATAATGCCTCATGTAAATTATTTTTATTAAACTGTCTAAATCGCATGATCCTGTGATAATAAAGTGCTAGTTTGTCGTAATGATTTCTTATCATCCTACTAAGTTCAGAGTGCGTGACTAATTCATATTCAAAGGCTATGTTTAAAACAGTATAGCTAGCGGTTTTGCCAGAACTAATTATTACTTGCGAATAATCATTGACAATAATTTGATAAGACAACCTGTCATTAAATGATTCTTTATGGAATGGTAAATGACTGTGCAACAGTTCAAAATCGAGGGGAAACTAAAACCTGTTTTAGTACACCCAAGCTATTATATTTTCGGTTTTTTATCATCAGATGCATCCCTAGCTTTGATTTGAAGCTTTGCCACATTCGGGGTTTGAATCCCCTGACCAATTAAATCTTCCCTTTCATTTTTACTCAACCACAGGTCTGAGTAACAAAACGAAACAACAGCGTCATCGATACTTTGGATTTCCCGACCATCAAGTTTAATAACCATTCTTTTTACTACAGCTCTGCCAAGATTGTTAATTAAGGTTCTGTTAGGGTCAGTGGTAGAATTCAGACCAATTTTAAAAGACAGTTTAGAGCTTCCTGGAACAACTACGTCGTCAGTTCCGAGATTAGGAAATCTAACGATCAATAATTGATTAGGTTCCATGTTACTTGGATTGTTCGTAATAATTACAGAACTCCTATCTCCTTTAATGCCTAGAGGTGTTCTTAGCCTAAGTGTAGGGTCTTACAAGCTCCCTTAGTTCTGCATTTTTAAATAACTTTAATTAAAAAAATTAAATAAATAAAACAAATGGCTGAAGGAGGCGAACACCCTGATGAAGTATTTAAACCCTACGAAGAGGACCTTGACATAACTAGCAGACATCTTTCAATGTTAGGAGATGACATGAGCCAACACAATCGACTGAAGAATAATTACGTCATGTAACTCAAATCCAAAAAGCTACCAAATTAAACAAGTTTTACAATCACATAGGACGGCAATTACCGGATTATGTGTCGCCGAGTGGCTATGAGCTAGACAAAAACAATCACTTGTTTATAAACACTACTGACTCTGGTAAAAGAATCAGAGTGCAGTTAACTATGACCAAGAATCCAGATACAATTTTATTCATGGTCTACTTTGAAAACTAACCTCCCAGTCACTGTGTTCAGCTCATTGGGACTTTCAGAACCTACAAGAACGTTACGAAGAAAGAAATTAGCTTCGATACAACATTATAGACTCGGCTTTGCCAAATTCAGAAAGATAAGTCTTCATAACGTGTCGGACTCTGCGATAGAAGTAAACACAGAAGTAAGAACCTTATTATAAACTAATGTAGATCAGGCAACTATAAACGACCTATCTTTGTCTTCAATACCTCTAACAGCTTCAAAGTTTGGATCAAGCATTACAGTCTGTGAGAGGGGAGATAATGCTGAACTTAGCCAAGCTTGGCAAGCTCGACAAAGAAATAGAGAAACAAAAACATAAGTTCTCAGAAGCAAATGACTTGAACTTAAACTTGGATGTTAAAACAGACAATTCAACAGAGCCTCACCAATGTTTATACTGAACGCTCAGCAAGATTAGAAACCTTATCCATAAACAGAGATAAATTAATAACTAACTTTGCTAGAATTAAGGAAACGATTCATAGGATGCTACATGAAGACACCACACTGGCAGAAAGAATTCAAACACTGTTTGGAGAACAGGGGGTTACGATATTTAGCATTCTTACAGCAGTTGGGATACTCTTAGCTTAGACTAGAACCATGGGCATTAGCGGTGAAGGCGGTAGCAGTGGTGACGGCGGGGGTGGTAAAACACCAGTTAAAAACTGGATTAAAAAACATTACAAAACATAACTAATTTATTGAAAGGCATGGGTGACAAACTTTTAGAAGCTCTTCCGGTAGTATTGGGTTCTGTGTTTTCATGGATTTTTACGACCGCCTCAAAGGTTGCTGTTCGGGCGTCTGAGCACCTGTGGTCATTGTTTATAATATTATTGGTATAGTTACTAAAAATAATAAATCCCAAATAACCCTGCTTACAGCAAACCTCATGTAAGTGCTAGACGCGAAACCCCTTGATCAATAACAGGTTGCTGGGTAATTGTGGTGTTTTAAATCTGAAAACAGTGGGGCATTAGAAGAGATTCGTAAAGGCACAAGTTTTGATTCAGGGTCCCAAGAATATACACTTACTGTTATAGGGGAGTTCTGTAATTCAAATTTATCAATGGTTTCCAGGGTAACAGGAAAGCTGATGACCTTAAAATGTTATTTTGTTACGTGTTCCTTATACTGCGTTACTCTCTCTGGATATGCCTTGGAAGTTATAGGAAATAATTTAGCCAATACACACCATATAAAACACATGTCGTCTGTGTTTTTAATATTTAAAACAGCCTTTTTGTCTGAAATTTCTTTATACAGTGGTATAAGACTTTTCTTGAATCGGTTTGTACTTTGTAATATGTAGTTCTGGCGATTCTAAAGTTCCTTCTGTCCATCAGGAACCTTTGAGCTTGATTAATTCTACATTGTCTTGAAACTTCTGAATTAAAATGACATTATAAGTAAATCTGCCATTTTTAACTATTTAATTTGAGGAAATGAAACCCACAGAGTTAAAGATTCGTCAGAATTTTATGGTTTAGCAAAAGTCACCTGAGCATGTATGTAGATTTTCATGGGTGGTTTTATATAAATAAAGCTATCATCCACAAATTTGTAGTTATCCTTTATAGATTTAAAAACATCTTGGCTTTCAAAAATTGTAAGAGTTGAGGTCTTAAAAACATCGTAAAACATAAGTGTAGGACTTTTTGTTTCCGTCATTTTTAATTGATTCCAAAATCCCAAATAGAATTTTAAAAATTAAAAAAAGAACTAAACCAGACTCTAAACTGTATAACCATCACAATTGCAACAACAGGTGCAGTCAACCGCACAGTCATAATCACACTCACAGTCAGACCCACAAACAGAGTTTGTTTGATACATGTGGGTTTATTTTACTGACACATTAAAATAGCATATATTTTAACAGAAATAGGGCAATTGAAGAGAGAGAGAGCGAAGAGTGATGAAAAATACTCAAAGAAGCGTTTATTTTAGGAGGAAAGAGGGGGATTAAGTGGAGGGTGGGGTTGAACATCTAAATCCTCTATCTCTTCTTTCAGATATTGTAAGGTTTCTGTGATATGTCATGTAGTACTTCTAGAAGACGCTTAAGATTCATATTCACAAATATTAAGACATATTAAGGCATAAAACTGTATGACTATGATCATAAAATTAATAGTTACCTCTTAATGTGAATTGAATTTTTATCACAATTTTGATCCCGACCTCAGAAACACTTTAATGCAGGGTCATTTCAAAGCGACAAATTATAACGGGCCATGTGCGCCTAAAAGTAGTTATGCATTCTCTTGTGTCCAACCTGTGGATATTTTGTTTAGATCCTGTGCATAAATACTCTTGGGCAGATGACGGCAGTACAGACGGCCCTCACGAAAGAACTGGCGATCATCCAAGGTCCACCTGGCACTGGCAAGACTTTTGTCGGGCTGAAGGTGGCCAAGATCCTTTTGGATAATCGGAAGGTTTGGACAGAAGGGAGCCAACCCAAACCCATTCTCGTAGTGTGCTACACCAATCACGCGCTAGACCAGTTCCTGGAGGGAATTCTTAAGTTCTGCCCCGACGGCATTGTCAGGGTCGGTGGCGGTTGCAAAAACGAGATGCTCCGAGGGTAATCTTTGGTCTATTAAATTGACAATACATTGCTTCTCTCCAAACCACCCACTCTCTCTTTCAGTGGCTCTCTGCCGGTTTCTTACCCCGCTAGGGTTAATATTATATTTTATTTGATTTGCTATTTATTTTTAAATTTGATTTGATTTGTTGTTTGTTCTTTCTGCCGGTCTTGTCTTTTCTTACAATCCAAGGTAAGCGCTCCATTGTCATTTCTATCTACCTACACTTTTGCGAAACATGGACCCTCACAGTAGACCCACAACCAAGAATACAAAGCATCGAGATGTGGTGCTACAGAAGACTCCTGGGCATTTCCTGTGCCCAGTACATCACGAACGACGATGTCCGGCAGACCATCACATAAACCATTGGACAACACGATGACATGTTCATAGTGGTGAAGAAACGGAAACTCCGATGGTATAGCCACGTCACCAGATCATCAGGCCTTGCAAAGACCATCCTGCAAAGCACGATACAAGGAGGCAGAAAAAGTGGAAACAGAAAGCGATGGGAAGACAACATTCTAGTATGGACTGGCTTGACACTGAGTGAAGCCATGAGGCTGTAAGTTAGGGACAGAGAAAGGTGGAGTACGCTGGTTAAACGATCATCTGTGATGCCCCAGTGACTTTGGAGTTACGGGATAAAATAGGATAAGATACGTCTTTCCTTTCTTTTTTTTGTTCGTTTCCTTTGTCTAATATTTAAATAATACCTTTCTTCTTTTTTTTTCCCAATGCTCAGATTCAACCTGAACAACCTTCGTAAAAGCCAAAGGGCGACTAGAACCACGAACTTGTCGATATGGAACAGCATGAAAGACTGCGAGAGAGAGATGAAAAAGTTATCAAAGAAGGTAGAGACCACCACCGCACATCTGGAAGCAAGCGTCAGGGTAGTCTTGAAAGAGGGGGTAGGTACACAATAGCATATATATATATTTTATATATATATTTTATACGGGACATTTGATAAAATACGACCAATACGAGACAGTACACAAAAATACGGCCTTTTTTATTTTTTTATTATTTAAATTTTTTTTTTTAAATCTACACATAAATCGGTTGTTTTTGGAGCAGTTCGGAGCTTTGGCGGTTTTTTGGGGGGGTAACTTCGGCGATAAGCGAAATCGAGGATGATTGGTTTACGAGTAGTGACATCACGGATCGGCTATTTCCGCTTTTATTATGGCCATTCGTTGACAACAATCACGGCGCCATATTTGGGTGAAAAATGAAACGTCAAGCAGCAAGTGCAAGTGTTGCTGGCCCTCAAAAGCTAAAAAAAAATACGTGAGCAGGAATTTCTTTCAAAGTATACTAAAATCCCTGGCATCGTCGAATCTTCTGTCAGCAAAGTGCATGCTCGATGCAAGTACTGTGAAGTTGACTTTTCTATTTCGCATTCTGGAAAATTTGATATCGATCGCCATTGTGAGACTAAAAGCCACCGTGATGGACTTAGTAGAATTCAGGCCGCTGCAACATGCCAAAGTATACATAAATTCATGCCTTCACAGCAAGTATCGCAAACCGAACAAGATGTTATGCCGAGCCGAGGCCATGTTTTCCGAACTTATTGTAAAGACTAACCTACCTCTCACCACAGCAGATATATATAATAAGTAAAACTGTGAAAAGTGCTTTTCCAGACTCGAAAATCGCTCAGATCAATGTATTCTTGCGGCAGGAAAAAAACAACGGCGATAATTACGTCAATGGCAGAAGACATCAAAGCTTCAGTTACAGAGCAGATGCGCAAAGGACCTTTTTGTGCTGCCACTGATGGCTCAAACGAACAGAGAGAAAAACAGTACTAAAATCAATTTGTAAAAATAAATAGGCCCTACAGTCATAATTGCCTACCATGGTCCTTTGGGGTTCTCTTAAGAGCTTTGATTTTGCAATCTCTGTATTTTAAGGCAATTTATGTTCTATGATGTAAGATAACATATTTTTTGTGTTGTCTCAAAACATTAGGTAGGCTTACGTAAGTTGCGAATGAATTGTGTCTAATATATGGAATTTTCAAGTTATTCGTGGAATACACTTACTTTCTTCAAAATACACCTTTTTTTCTGAAAAGTACCCCAACCACAATTCCAGGGTAAACAGGTCTGATATATATATATATATATATATATATATATATATATATATATATATATATATATATATATATATATATATATATATATATAGATAGATAGATAGATAGATAGATAGATAGATAGATAGATAGATAGATAGATAGATAGATAGATAGATAGATAGATAGATAGATAGATAGATAGATAGATAGATAGATAGATAGATAGATAGATAGATAGATAGATAGATAGATAGATAGATAGATAGATAGATAGATAGATAGATAGATAGATAGATAGATAGATAGATAGATAGATAGATAGATAGATAGATAGATAGATAGATAGATAGATAGATAGATAGATAGATAGATAAAATTCAGGGCCAAACCTCCTCTGATGAGATCTTTGGTAGCCTAAAGATCGAAACGCGTCAGGAGAACCAGGCTTTATGAATGCAATTCTACTGCTTTTTGAGCTCTTTTAGCTCATTAAGAAGCACATGGAATTGAAAGTCACCATGTCTCACTTTTGTCCACCTTTGAGAGCAGGATAATTATTTTTCTTACAGACCGGTTATATATTTTTCTATATATATATATATAGACCGGTTAGAGACTTTGTAAGCCTGGTTTGTGGGTACTTGTATAAGGATATATATATATATATATATATATATATATATATATATATATATATATATATATATATATATATATATATATATATATATATATATATATATATATATATATATATATATATATATATATATATATAGATAGATAGATAGATAGATATATAGATAGATATATAGATAGATATATAGATAGATATATATAGAGAGAGATATATATATTTTTTTTACAAATTCATTTACATTTGATATTGGCCCACTTCATTTTCAAGTGTAGCCGAGAGGAGTATTTCACTCCCAACTCTGGAGCATGACCATAAGAACACGGCCCAACTATTATTATTTTTATTCCTCGTAAGAAAGACGTAACAAAAATCTCCCTGCTTGTATCAATTGTCTGACAGCACCCACAGTCACGTTTAATGGTCTGGAGGTTGTTAGGCAGCGCGCATCAAGCACCAAGTGGTCGCTTTGGGCGGGTTGAGGTAAATCCTGTTATCGGTCAAGGCCTTGAGCAGCTCTTTGAGCTTGTAAAGACCAATTCAGCTCATTCAACAATGAACAGTCATTATCATTTTATCAATTCTCTGACAGCATCTTGAGCCGTACATGGACGAGGGGCATTTCAAACAGCTGCGGAGCGGATGTCGTATGAATAACGAAGGCAAACTCATGAGCGTGATGGCCGAATGGCTGACCTTTGGCCTTCTCTCGGACGAATCGGAGAGGGACTATGTGGAGGAGATCGATGAGGAGTCCATCGACCCCGCATACCTTGGCCAGCTCTACCCTTACGCTCGGAGACAACTGTACAGGTACAAATACATAGAGATAACGGTGTGCATCATCATCATCATCATCATCATCATCATCATCATCATCATCATCATCATCATCATCATCATCATCGTCATCATCATCATCATCATCATCATCATCATCATCATCATCACCACCACCTCCACCATCACCACCACCATCTTCATCATCATTATTATCATCAATATTAAGAGCTGTTAGACATCATCACCATTACCAGCATCATCATCATCAGCAGCAGCAGCATCATCATCACCACCATCACCATCATCATCATCATCATCATCATCATCATCATCATTATTATCATCCAAAATCAAAAACAATACCTCTAGTGCTTACAGCTCGGTTACTACTACTACTACTACTACTACTACTACTACTACTACTACTATCCTATCCTATCCTGTCCCTTAACTCGGAGGTCGTAGTGGCACCACAGATGATCGTTTAACCAGCATACTCTATCTTTCTCTGTCCTCAGCAGTCCTGATGGCTTCGCTCTAAGTGTCAAACCAGTCCATTCTCGAATGTTGTCCTCCCACCTCTTTTTCGGTCTCCCTCTTCTTCTACCTCCTTGCACTGTGCCTTGCAGAATGGTCTTTGCAAGGCCTGATGATCTGGTGACGTGGCCATACCATCGGAGTTTCCGTTTCTATACAACTGTGAGCAGGTCATCGTGTTGTCCAATGGCATGTGTGATGGTCTGTCGGACTTCGTCGTTGGTGACTACTACTACTAATTTTAAAAAGTTAGTCCTTGATTATAGGGTCCAGCGGACTGCAAAAAGCACAACTTGGTTGAAAGAGGACTCACTCCTGATAGGTATAAAAGATCTGCTGAAACAACCCTAATGGTAACACCGAAGGCACTCTCCCAGCCGGTCACTTTACAATAAATGCATCCCATGTAGAGGACGCTGAGGCGGTACTCTATTATATCAAAACCCCGTTTACAAAAATAAAATAGAATATCAACATCATTATAAAATAGTAACAAAACACATCCATATAAAATTCCTACATACTAAATAATAATATCACAGAAAGTCCTAGTGACTATTTGACAGAAAGCGTCTAATATCCCCAAGCTGAACCTAAAGACCCCATACACAAATGAGGAGTTTTGGGGGAGTTTTAAAGATAAAATGTAGGTGACTGGTCTAGGGTCTCGCGAAGAAGATAGTAGATTTATAGAACATATTAGAAACGAGAAAGAACAAATGAGAATGACAAAAACAGTGGAAATTTAAAGCACATAATTTCCACAAAGTGGGGATACTATTTATACCGAAGACCTCGGCACCCCAACATAATAATAATAATAATAATAATAATAATAATAATAATAATAATAATAATAATAATAATAATAATAATAAGTAAGTAGTAGTAGTAATAGTAGTAGTAGTAGTATAACAATAATAATAGTAGTAGTAGCAGTGATAATAGTAGAAGTAGTAGTAGTAGTAAGCTTAGTAGTAGTAAGCTTAGTATAGTAGTAGTAGCAGTAATAGTAGTAGTAGTAGGCTAATAGTAGGCTACTAGTAGTAGTTAGTTATTCGTTGCTTACAGTGTCCAGCGGACTGCAAAGAACCGAATCAGGACCACAAAATCAAGACCACAACTTCGCTGAAAGAGGACTCACCCCTAATCCGCATAAAAAATCTGCTGAAACAACCCTAGTGGTAACACTGAAGGCAATCCACCAGCCAGTCACTTTACAATAACGACATCGCACACAGGGGACGCTGAGGATATACTGTAATTTATCGAACCGCCGTTTACAAAAACAAAATAGAATACAAACATCCTTAAAAAAATATTAACAAAACACATACATATAAAATGCCTACATTGCCAAATAATAACATCATAGGAAGCCCCAGTGACCATTTGGCAGAAAGCGTCCAATATTCGCAAGCTGATCCAACAGACCTCACACACAAATGAGGAGTTTTGTCCCGGAAGAGTTTTCAAGAAAAAAGGTAGGAGACTGGTCTAGCGAAGAAAAGAAGATAGTATAGCTACTAGTAGTAGTAGTATAATGGAAGAAGCACAACAACAACAACAACAACAACAACATCATCATCATCATCATCATCATCATCATAATAATAATAATAATAATAATAATAATAATAATAATAATAATAATAATAATAATAATGTAAGACTCATTTCAGAGTATGGGTACATCGACTCCGTCAAACGTTGACTTACCAGCTCGCAGCAACCATGACAACCGGAGAAGGCATGGCGAAAAAGATGGGGCTGTTGGATGAGAGCTACAAGTATATTCTTCCTGACCATGCACTGAAAGGCTTCATGGACGAACGTCTGTTTGATGCCATCCAACAAATAGAAGGGAGAAAAAAGGTAGCAAGGCGTCAGAATTATAATAAGAACAAAACGTAATGTTATACCTCAAAACCGGTGCAACCGATTTAGATTTTTTGGTTATAGAAGAAACCTACTTTAAAGTTACTGACGTGCACACATTCAGCGTCACACAGATCACAGTAACTTTTGCCTCATTGGAGCGAAGATTAAACCAATAAATAAGCTCTTTCAAAGATCACTTTCTGATATAAATCGATACATTTATTTGTTTATGTCAAACAGCCCATTAAGTCTGTCACCTATACATGTAATGTCTCAAAATCCACTGAAAAGAGTTCGCGCAAAATTCAAATGCACATTAGCAGGATCAATGATGATATGCCATCTTCCTCAAAAGTCGAGGTTGTAGCGGTCAGCTTTTTCCTAAACTCGCATTGGCTTATATCCCCAAAACGACTTGACTAGTTTTGTACTGGTAACTTTCTGTAGCACTCAGCTGGTGGTCCGCGGACTTCTTGCCGGTTGATCGATTAGTAGGTTGATAGCAGTTGAAATTGATATAAAGATATGCAATTGTATGTTGGCGCTTTGTGCCTGGGAGCTCGCTTGAATTTTTATTTGCGATCTTCTTTTCTCTTGTAACCTTGGTCAGTTGTTTTTAATCTGTTTTTTTTTTTTAATTTGTGTTGTTTGATTTTGCACTGGAACTGTTTACAGCAAAAAGCTATTCCAAATTATCATATCATGACGTGGCTAGGCGTGACGGGTCACCCCAAGGATGAGGGCCTTGTACAGGTTTGACCATGTTTGTTTATTCTATTTCATTTCATTTACTAATCAGGAGTGATGAAAGCATTTATTATATCTAAATTTTAGCCAATCGCAAGGACGTTAACGCCTATCATATCCTATCCTATCCCGTAACTCAAAAGTAGTTGGGGCACCACAGATGATCGTTTAACCAGCGAACTCCATCTTTCTCTGTCCTCAGCAACCTTCAGGGCTTCGCTCAGTGTCAAGCCAGTCCATTCTCGAATGTTGTCTTCCCACCTCTTTTTTTGTCTCCCTTTTCTTCTTGCATCGTACCTTGCAGTATAGTATGGTCTTTGCAAGGCCTAATGCTCTAGTGGCCATATCATCGGACATCCCTTTCTTCACCACTGTGAGCATGTCATCGTGTTGTCCAATGGCATGTGTGATGGTCTGCCGGACTTCGTTGCTGGTGATATGCTGGGTACAGGAAATGCCCAGAAGTCTTCTGAAGCACCTCATCTCCATGATTTGAATACTTCATTGTAGAGTGTCCATGTTTCGCAAGCGTATAGGAAGATGGAGATGACAAGGGAGCGCAGCAGCCTTACCTTAGAATGCAGACTGATGGTCCTGTCTTTCCAAATAGGTTTCAACCTTGTCAAGGCAGCAGTTGTTTTGAGATCCTGGAGAGGACTTCCTGTCGGGACCCATTGTCTGATACAATGGCTCCTAAATATTTGAAGCTATGCACTGTGTTGTGGGATTGGCCTTGGACTTTGATGTTCGAGTTGATGCCATTGGTGTTGCTGGTCATCATTTTGGTCTTCTCTGCACTAATTTCCATTCCATATGCTCTGGGGGTGGTATCAAGCCTCTGTACCCGCAGGTTAGAGTTCTTGTTACTCTCCAGCCAATCCATCAACGCCATCCTCCGCAAAACAGAGATTGGAGATTGCTTTAAACGCCCCCCCCTCCCTCCTCTCCCCCCTATGCTGACTGTGCCTTCGTGATCTGCTCGGGCATCTGACATGATGCGTTCTAGGAAGATGTTGAAGAGTGTTGGAGAGATTAGGTATCCTTGACGCACACCGATTGTTGTTCTGAACCAGTTCACTATGGCGCTGTTGTGGAGACTGCACTGGTAGCCTTGTTATATAGGACTTTTGATGACTTCAATAATGTTAGGTCTGGTGTTGTACGCTCTCATGGTTGCCCACAGAGCTGCATGCCACACTCGGACAAACGCTTTCTTGAAGTCTACAAACACATAATAAAGATATTGTTGGTGCTGTAGGTGTTTCTGGCAGATTATTCTGAGTTTGAAAATCTGTTCAGTGATACTTCGCCCTGCCCTGAATCCTGCTTGTTCTTCAGCTATGATTTGTTCAGTTTATTGTTTCAATCTGTTGAGTATTATTTTCAGGAGGACCTTGCTGGGATGGCTAATGAGGCTGATGGTGCGGTAATTTTCACACTCCTCAAGGTTCTCTTTTTTTGGGAAGAGTGATGACAAGCGACTGGGTCCATGGTGTAGGCCACCCCCACTCTGCCAGATCTTGTTACAGATACTGGTGAGGACGTCAATCATCGCTTCTCCTCCTGCTTGAAGCAATTCCGCGGGTATGTTTTCCACTCCCGCTATTTCCTGGCATTGACTTTCTAACCAGTTCTCCTTTGCTGTGCGCATGCATTTCGGATGTCATTGTTGATTTTGGGTAGGCATCAGCTCCCTGTGAGGTGTTCTTTTTCTTTTTCATATCTCTTCATTTATCACACAGGTCCATAAGTTCAGGTGTGATCCACTGTTTCTTCTTTGGGAGGTGCTTACCAGTGATCTCAGTGGTGGCATATGTCACAGCTGAGTTGAAAGTGGAGGCCATGATGTTGACATCTACTTCACCAGCTCCCAAAATCAGCAGTGGTGCAAATTTCCCTCCAATTGTGGCTTGGAATATTTCTGTCACCTCCGGGTCTTGCAGTTTGTCCAGGTCGAACTCCAGTCTGGTGCACTTTGCTGTGTTTTCTCTCTTGAAATGGAGCCGGAAAGATATCACGAGATCGTGGTCACTTCCGATTTCTGCTCCTGGAAACGTGCGTTTCCTGCCAATGTTGAAACTTTATGTGAAGCGTTTCTTGACCATGATGTAGTCGATCTGGTTGTGATGGACCCGCCGGACTGTTCCATGTCCATCGTCTGGATTTTTTGTGGAGACCAAGCGTGTTTGCCAGTATAAGATTGTTGTATCTAGCAAACTTCAAGAGACTCGGATCCATGTCATTTGTCTCGTTGTTGCAACGTGGTCCACATGTGTCTCCCCAGTTGTGGTGCGCATCTTGGCCAACCTTAACATTCCAGTCCACTTGCACTACGACTTTGCCCTTCTTCGGTACTTGGCCAAGGACCGCTTGTAGATGTTTATTGAAATCCTCGTCTTCGCTGTCATCATAGTCTGATGTTGGGGCAAAAAGCTTGATTATACAAAGAGGGGGAACTTGGTAAAGAATTGCGAGACGGAAGATACGAGTTACGCTCCCTTGTCGACTTGCTGAAAATGGCTCGTGGCAGAAAGACACAAGGCGACCGAGTTAAACAGGGCGGTGACTTTTGAACAGCCATTAATTGCCGTAATGTCAGATACAATAAAAGTTGTGATGGCAAGTTCTTTTTCAAGTTTCCAAGAGACAAAGAAAGGTAAATTGCAATTGAAAAACTTCTTTTTTGTGTGTTTATATAGGCCTAAACCAAGACTGCTGCAGTGTTGTTAAAAGAATCGGGGAGCGGCTTCAATTATTCATGTTATATCTATTCTATGTGGATAGTACATTTTTTTAGACTGTATAGTTGTGTTAGGGTTGAAAGCTGTCGTAAAACTTTAATTTATTTAGAGTTAAAGTTTTATTATTTTATTCTGTCTCGGCAATACATGACACTCTGTATGCGTTCGTCACTGCCTGCATGATTAAATGCGAGTCTTACATGTAATTTCAAAGATTATGAATAAAAATAGGGAGAGAGAAATGTTTGGTTCCATATTTTAAGTTGCACTTCTGATGAGCGGCGCCTCTGAATGCCCCCTTTATATGACAATGATCTCTCACCGTTTGGACCTTGAGGTCCTTCAGGCCCTTCAGGTCCTTTGGGTCCTTCAGGTCCTTTGGGTCCTTCGGGTCAAACTCATTATTACAAATATGGGAATGTGTAGCTGCTTGAAAATTTTTGAAGTCAGATTCAGTAAATATCATAGGCGCCGGATTATCCAGCTGCAGTAAATACAATTTGTATATTTTATTCATCTCATCTAAGAACTTCCGAGCCGCGTCGGGCCCTCTGTAAATCACAGGCTCTGTATGTTGTCCGTCAGCTCTGACAACTACATACCCAAAACTGCAGACTTCATGAAGGTGTGTGAGGAATGAGTTACTAAATCCTTGCAGGCCTTGATATTTTAAAATCAATGATTCAAAGTCGGCATAAACTATATAAGGTTGTTTGAAATGTTTGTTGATGTTTTTAAAATATACTTGAGAATCTGGCTTCCGTAACACAAGACGGGTTTGAATATCTGTTATGCTTTTGCATATTTTACTATGCATGTCAGCCACTTGAAAACTAGATACTCTGGTTAAACAGCATCTGCACAAATATTGTTGGCACTTATGTTTTGAAGTGTGTCCTAATAATCTAGATATGTTTCGTATCAGAGTATAATGTTGCATGCTCGGGTCTTGCGGGTCTGTTATTAGTAAAAGATCAACGTGATGATGGTGGTCTGAAAACGATGGGGTTTTAGGAGAGACTCTTAAAGGCATAAGTTTTTATTCAGGGTCCCAAAAATATACATTGACTGTTATAGGAGAGTTCTGGGATTCAAATTTGTCGATGGCATCAAGGCTAACAGGAGAATTAATGTCTTTAAGATTTAAGTTCCTCTTGTTATCTTTGGACAGTGACACTCTTTCATGATGTTCTTTAGACTGAATAGGATATAATTTAGCCAGAACACACAACATAAAACATTTGTCATCCGAGTTCATAATATTCAATACAGCCTTCTTGTCAAGAATTTCTTTGGGAAGAGGGATATAAGATTGGATTATACTTTGTAATGTTCAGTTCTAATGATTCTAAAGTTCCTTCTGCCCACCCGGACCCTTTCATATTTGCGTGCTCTATACTGCCTTGTAACTGTTTGATCAAGACGTTGTTATAAGCATTGTCTAGGTCTGAAGATTTTAACACTTCAATTTGATTTGAAGAAACCCACACAGTCACTGTTTCATCAATACAACCGGGTTTAATAAAGGTTACCTGAGCATGGATGCGTATTTTAATGGGGGATTTGAAATTACAACTGTTGAGTACAAATGGGTAGTTATTATAGACAGATTTAATAACATCTTGACTGTCGAGAATTGGAAGTTGCATTGCAAACGACATATAGAATACTTAATACAGAAGGCTGTCAAAAGCTATAATTTATTGAAAATTACTAACAAACAAGAATCAGTGTTTTTGCGTCTTGTCCCCAACAAGACGCCAAAACACTGATTCTTATCGCCTGTGCTTTAGTTAGATCCAAATTAACATACGGACAGGAAGCGTATATTTCAACCCCTAAATGTTATCTTAAAAAGTTACAAAGCTTAGACAGTAAAGCAATAAAATTAGCACTAGGGGTCCCAATTCATACAAAAACCACAGGACCTAAAGCAATAATCATGTAATATACTGTAGAGGTCTACAAACTTGCGGGAGTTATTCCTCTTGATGAATGGCAAAAGTTATCATGTGCCAAATACATAGTAAGAGCAAATGCAATTAACAACAGTACTGACGAAGAACTGTTCATACGATCTGATTTAGATTTTTCTAAACAAGCTGGGGCTGCGCTTGTATAGCGTGCATGCGTGACGGCCAAAGTTAAAAACGCTGTGTTCTTGGGTGTCTAAAAAATCAATACCCTTGCTGGGGCTGTGCTCGCTTTAGTATGTGTGTGTATGTACGCCCGTGTGTGTTGTGCGTGTGTGTATTTTAAGGCTGCACGGTGCATGTATCCTATCCTATCCTATCCCGTAACTCTGAGGTCGTAGGGGCACTATAGATAATCGTTTAACCAAGGTGCTCCATCTTTCTCTGTTTTGAGAAGGAATTTACAGATCGTTTATGAAGTGTATTTAAAACGCTCTTAGAATATATTAGAATTAAAAGACGCTCTTATTTTAATTTTAAAACCTCTTAAAACAGCCTATATTATAATACTTCAAAGTCACGGAGCGTGTTGTCGGTCAATCCCCTTATTTAGTATCTCTCAAATGCCAACAAGTAAAACATAAACCAAAAAAATTAGACAGTAGTGGAATGTTAATACTAATTATGGTTAAAAGTTTGGTTTATGCAAACGTTGGCATAGAAATGTTCTTTTGCAATGGCATAGGCTCAATAAGTGACCACGCATAGTTCATTCATATAGCACACTACGATTTGTAGCAAGTCCGAGCAAAGGGAAGTAATCCGTGAGAGCGTCTCGCATTTTTGCATATGACATCATGGGAGTTCCCCCTCTTTCCATAAGTTGGGGCATAGGCCTGGATGATGGTGACGTTGAAAGGGCCCATCAGACGGATGGTAATGAATCTACTGGAGGCTGGGCGACAACCCATGACAGTAATTAAAATGTCTTTGTGGACCAAGAATCCAGCGCCATGTTCGTGCCTGTCATCTCTCCCACTGAAAAAAGGCTTGTAGCCTTTTGTCGGTCGTTGTTTCACACAGGCCTTTCCAGCGCAGTTCGCTGATACTTAAAATGTTCCATCGGTAGTGGTCCAGTTCTTCTAATTTTCCCTCCGCAGTTAGGATCCTCACGTTCCAGGTTCCTATGACGATGCTCTCTCGTGCTGATCTAGTTGTCCATCAGTAGCACACTTATCACCTCCGTCCTGGTGGCCAACGGAAGGCGCGGATTTTGGTGACCCTGCGACGACCGATCCGGTATGGAATGAGTGGTTATTTCATCATGTGGTGTGTCTTGGGCAAGAAAGATCTGGCAGGGTCCAATCCTCTCCAGGCTGTTGGCCACAGCCGAAATCCACGAATACAGTGTGGCTCGCCTTGGCCCCGAGCACGTAGTCGTTTAACCTGTAGTAACGTGAGGTTCTTCCGTCCTGGCCGGTGACTTCTGTGTAGAAGACTTTCGCCCAGTGATGCCTTGCTGATATCACTCCTCGTAGTCGCCTCTTAAGACACGCCGGGAAACGTTGGGTCTATTCTTATCAGTGCCAGAACCCACATGATACTTAATGCCCCTGACACTTTTTTCTAAATGGCAGTTTTCTTTTTAAAATACCGCATGCACAACGTTCTATTCCCCCTACCTCTCTCTCCCCCATCCCCATCACTCCCCTCCCCTCCCCCCCCCCTTATCCATGGTAGCTCTGACCCAGCGACTGTCGTGCTTTCGCTGAAATCATAAATCAAATTGAAGTTTGCCTATATGGGTGTGAACTTTATCCAAAATCCAAAATACGTTATCGTCGTCATCATCACCCCGACCACAATCAACACCACCGTCATCAACAACAACACTTGCTTCATCCTCATCATCATCATCATCATCATCATCATCATCATCATCATCATCGTCCGTTATTCTTCATCCCCTGGTATCCTTTTGTTTTTCGGATCAGAAAATTCTGTGTGTTCCTACACAACCCAAGAAGAAGGAGCCCGTAGCTGCTGCTGCTGCTGCTGCTGCTGCAAAATGCGAAGAAATCCCAGCACATGATCAGACGGACGATGCTAACCAGGACATTGATTGCGAAGACATGGCCATTGATGAAGATCAGCTTGATGACA
Source organism: Oncomelania hupensis (assembly GCA_036898135.1). NCBI lineage: Eukaryota > Metazoa > Mollusca > Gastropoda > Littorinimorpha > Pomatiopsidae > Oncomelania > Oncomelania hupensis. The sequence goes on from CM072519.1 coordinate 27,055,443, forward strand.
CTGAAAACCAGAGAAAGAACTTCGACGACGACGACGACGATGATGATGATGAGGGTGGCAGTCACGTTCGTCAACAGCGCATTCTGCAGGTATGCCCTTCTTTACTTTGATCCTGATGATTATGGTGATAATGATGATGATGATAATAATGATGTTGATGTGAATACAGCGACGATTTTGGCGACGACGAAGAACAATGATGGTAAAACCGCCGATGACAGCCCGATCACGATGTTGTTGGTGATGATGATGACTACGACGGCGTCCATACGTTTTCTGTTTGGGAGATCGATCGTGGTGTGATATTGATTATGGAGATAACAGGGATGAGAGTGAAATGTGTTAGTGTTGATTTGTTTTCTTCTCAGGATGCTATCTCTGAAGTCGGGGCCATTGTCCTTACCGAAAAAGAAGCCCAAGATGAAGATCAGCGAGCGAAGCGGAAGCAACCCCGGGCTTCTGCAGACGGATGGACCTTGAAGACGAAGAACACAGCCCGAAATATCCAAAGAGTCATCCGCTTGCTGCAGACATCCAAACCAATGACTGCCAAAGAAGCGACCAGCATCACGGTATTATATCACTCGTTCCTTTTGTTCAGGTTAATATTTCGTTACACAAGATTAGTTAATTTAGTTAGTTTGAAGTGAAGTAAAGTGAAGTGAAGTGAAGTGTAGTGTAGAGCAGTGCAGTGCAGTGCAGTGCAGTGTCGTGTCGTGTCGTGTCGTGTCGTGTCGTGTCGTGTCGTGTCGTGTCGTGTCGTGTCGTGTAGTGTAGTGTAGTTAGTGGTTGGTTGGTTGTTAGCTAAAGCCAAAATAAGTAATTGGTCTTATATAGCGCCTCATAGAGTTGGTGAAGCCACCCTTGTATATTTATGAGCCTGTAACGTTTATTTTGGACGGATTGTCATCACTCTTCCCAAAAAGCTTCAGAAGTGTGAAAATTAGCGCACTATCAGCCGCATCAGCCATCCCAGCAAGGTCCTCCTGAAAATAATACTCAACAGGTTGAAACCCCAAGCTGAACAAATCATAGCTGAAGAACAAGCAGGATTAAGGGCAGGGCGAAGTACCACTGAACAGATTTTCAACTTCAGAATAATCTGCGATAAATACCCACAGCATCAACAACATCTATATCAAGAAAGTGTTTGACCGAGTCTGGCATGCAGCTCTGTGGGCAACCATGAGAGCGTAAATATCAGCCCTAAAATTATTGAAGTCATCAAAAGCTTGTATGACAAGACTACCAGTGCAGTCCTCCACAACAGCGCCATCGGGAACTGGTTCAGAACAACAATCGGTGTGCGTCAAAAATGCCTACTCTCTCCAACACTCTTCAACATCTTTCTACAGCGCATCATGTCAGATGCTTTTGCAGATCACGAAGGCACAGTCAGCATAGGAGGTAGAGCAATCTCCAATCTCCTTTTTGCGGATGACATTGATGGATTGGCTGGAGAGGAACAAGAACTTGAACAGCTGGTACAGTGGATTGACACCATCTCTAGGGTTTATGGAATGGAAATAAGTGCAGAGAAGACTAAAATGATGACCAATAACACCAATGGCGTCAACACGGACATCAAAGTCCAAGACCAATTCCTCAACACAGTGCATAGCTTGAAATATTTAGGAACCATTTTATCAGACAATGGGTTTCGACCGAAGTCCTCTCCAGGATCGCACACGGTTGAAGCCCATTTGAAAATCAGGACCATCAGTCTATCTAAGGTAAGGCTGCTGCGCTCCCTAGTCATCTCCATCTTTCTATACGCTTGCGAAACAGGGACCCTCACAGCAAATCTACAACGAAGAATACAAAGCATGGAGATGAGGTGCTATAGAAGACTTCTGGGCATTTCCTATACGCAGCACTTCACCAATGACGAAGTCCGACAGATCATCACACAAGCTATTGGACAGCTTGATGACATGCTCACAGTGGTGAAGAAACGGAAACCCCGATGATATGGCCACGTCACTAGAACACCAAAGACCATCCTCAAGGCACAGTGCAAGGAGGCAGAAGAAGAGGGTGACAGATAAAGTGGTGGGAGGACAACATTGGAGAATGGACTGGCTTGACAGAAAAATGGAGTACTCTGGTTAAACGATCATCTGTGGTGCCCCAACGACCTTCGAGTTACGGGACAGGATAGCATAGGATAGGAAAGGATTGACCTGGTTATTTTAACGTGTCATTGAGGCGACTCAGGGGAAGTGAAGCCCCTCTCGCGAGTAAATTGCCGACTGAGCTATTCTGTTAGCTTTGTAACTAAACTAAGTTATGAGTTTTATGGACTTGGATATTCTTATTTTCAAACTGTAATTTCTTAATTTGAGATGAATAAATTTGTATTGTATTGTTTTTAACTGTATTGTATTTTTTAAATTTTATTGCAGAATATCTGGAGCCCAGAGTTCAAAGAGAAAGACAGGATTCGTCTGTACCTATCGTGGGTACGGAAGTACCAGAACGCCCTGAAGTCTTCTACAAAGGCAGAAGCAAAGAAGTACGCTGAAGAGGCCAAACGTTATGCAGAGCTCAGGATGGTTGAAGATATGGACATCCTGCAAAGAGCACAGGTATCTTTTTGTATACCATGTGGTCATCTAAGCCTTGCCATCTCTTGGTACCTACGAGTGTGCGCCTAGAATCCTACGGAAAACGCACTTTCACATTTTCTGGACCCACAATCTGGAATACCCTCTCTGTCTCTCTCCGAAACAGGCAGATCAGATTTAAAACCACATCCGTTTCTCACTCTTCTGCTGGAGTTTGTAGGAATGGTTGATTTTAAGGCATGATGATGATGGAGGATGTTAATGATGATGATGATGATGATGATGATGACGATGATTATTGTAGGTGATTGGCATGACGACGACAGGAGCAGCACGCCACCGTCGTGTGCTGGCAGAGGTGGCGTGTCCCATCATCATCATAGAGGAGGCTGCTGAGGTTAGTCCCATTTCGAGTCCCTCAGAGGATAAGCATTCGTAATTACTACATTTTATAATGCACAAGGTCACAATATATGCTGTGTTGCAATAATATGGTATATCACGTTTTTTTATATAGCGCTTTTCCGGCTTAAAGGGGGGTACCTGCTGAAGGCGCTGACCGAACAGAGAGTCTAACTCCAGCCGCCCAATGCCCCAACTTTCTGCTTAATGCGCACCGTCTAACGCCCCAGACAAATGAGCGATCATGAACGACCTATAGCTTGCTTGGGGGTAGTTATGTACCTGGCTCTCACTCGTCTGGAACATGAGCGTCAGGATATTTAAATCCCTTTCGAGCGAATGCCTGCGTGTACAGACTAGACCGTGGTTTATGCTCTCGCCCGGAGGAATGATTGTCCTCACTCACACACACACACACACACACACACACACACACACACACACACACACACACACACACACACACACAAAAGCAACCACACACATCTACAAACACACAAATTGCAGGTTTTCGTTTTAAGGTGCCTTGAACATTATTAGTGCTGTCAAGTGGACTGTGCTATATAAAAACTGTATTTGTACAGGTACTGGAGGCCCACGTGATCGCCACTCTCCACAGGCATTGCAAGCACTTGATCTTGATCGGAGACCACAAGCAGCTGAGACCCTCAGCCACCGTGTACGACCTGTGTCGTCGTTACAAGCTTGACCTCTCGCTCTTTGAGAGGCTGGTCAACAACAACATGCCCCATGCTACGCTGGCAGTTCAGGTCAGACACTGCGAGAGAGCGCTCCCTAGCATATAATGAGGAGGATTAGGAGGAAGAGAAGGCACAGGGGGAGGATGAAAAGAATGATGAAGAAGAGCAGCAGAAATAACAGAGAAAGATAATGTTGATAACGATGATTATGACAATAACACTGATGATGGTAATGATGATGATGATGATTGCTGATGATGATGATTGCTGATGATGATGATAATGATGGCTTTTGCTGCTGATGATGATGATGTGGGATGATTGATGATGATGGATGATTATTGATGATGATGATGATGATGATGATGATGATGATGATGATGATGATGATGATGATGATGATGATGATGATGATGATGATGATGATGATGATGATTAATGTGCAGCATCGTATGCGACCAGAGGTATCATGCTTGGTGCGACACGTGTACGAAAATCTTGAAGACCATCCCTGCACGCTCGACAGACCCCATATCCGAGGCCTCAAGAACGATGTCTTTCTTTTCCATCACCAGGTAGGTTGCCCAAGTTAATTGTTTCATTAGAGCCTACTAGCTCAAAGAGTTGCTCAAGGTGCTGTATCTAAAAGCACAGCACAACGGAGCCAATCTGATTTGTGTGTGATCGTCAGTGCCGCCTCTTTCGTCTCGAGCTTCTTCCCTACCCAAAACTTTACATTCACGCTAAAGCTTTGAACATGCTGGTCTTCAGAGACACATCGCTTCAAAGACGGGTCGTTGATTGGCGTATTTCGACCTAACTACAAAATAATATAATATATTAATATAATAATATATACAAGTCAAGTCAAGAAATCTTTACTCACAAAACATATAGTGAAAATTTGGCGGCTCGCTTATAATATAAAATACTAGTGGTTTTTGTACCCTGGCAAGCCAGGGTACACAGGTTGCTGTTTAAAATGTAGACAGAGAGACAACTGTTGTCTGCGAGTTTCATTTGGACGATGATACCTCCCCATATCCCCCTTGATACCTCACCATACCCCCCCCTCTGATATCTCCCCGTCCCCCCCCCATGATGCCTCATCATACCCCCTTGATACCTCCCCGAACCCACTTGATACCTCCCCATAACCCCTTAATACCTTTCGTACCCCCCTTGTAACCTACCTGTACCCTCCTTGATACTTCCCCGTTGATCGTTTCGAAGGTATGGATGAAAGGAATCGACCATCACCATACCCCCTTATATATACCCGTATCCCCGTTATGCCTACCCATGCCCCTTTAAACCTACCCGTAGCCCCCTTTTACCTACACGTACCACCTCATCCCGATCCTTGATAATAATAATAATAATAATAATAATAATAATAATAATAATAATAATAATAATAATAATAATAATAATAATAATATTGAATAATACAAATAGAAATCATAAAAAACGCCAAGGTTTTAAAATAAAATTTGATATAAGATATTATAACTATAATAATAATTATTATTATTATTAGTTTATAAATAATAATAATAATTTAAAAAAAAATAAAAATAATAATAATAATAATAATAATAATAATAATAATAATAATAATAATAATAATAATAATAATAATAACGTACCACCCCATCCCGATCCTTGGTAATAATAATAATAATAATAATAATAATAATAATAATAATAATAATAATAATAATAATAATAATAATAATAACGTACCACCCCATCCCGATCCTTGGTAATAATAATAATAATAATAATAATAATAATAATAATAATAATAATAATAATAATAATAATAATATTGAATATAGAATAATACAAATAGAAATCATAAACACCAAGGTTTTAAAAGAAAATTTGATATAAGATATAATATTATAAATAATAATAATAATAATAATAATAATAATAATAATAATAATAATAATAATAATAATAATAAAGGTAAAAAGCCTAAATTAAAAAGAAAAATATCCATATTGTAGTGGGAAAAAAAATCATTAAAAAAAATATGGCCCGCGACGGATTCGAACTTGGGTCGCCCTAAACGTTAGGCGAAGGTGTTACCAACTGAGCTATCAATGCTTCGTACAAAAACAATAAATTTTTTGGTCTATATGGGAAAACATGCTGAAACCTCAATTTGATTTTTAATGGAAGCGCGCGGAATGAGGCTATTGCAGTTTGTGGACATTTTGTTTATTTATTTATCTCAGAAACGGTTAAACGTTCGGTAAGGAAATGTCGGCTATAACGATTTCGCTGGTTTTGAGCACACAACAGGCCGATTCCCAGCGGCCAGCACCTGCCCAGATCAGCGTCCATACCGGACAAACTTTATAGTAGTGGCGAAGAAGGACTTCCGGCTAAGCAATTTATATATATAGATTAATGCACTGATGTCAGATACTAATGTAATAATGTATTAAAGTAAAAATGATCTAAAGCAATAAAGTAATAATGTGATATTGTATTAATGTTCTAAAGTAATAATGCAAAAAAGTAATACGGTTTTATGTGATACTGTGATACTTTACTAATATAATAATGTAATAAATTATAATAAAGCCAAAATTATATAAAGTAATGATGTAGGCAGTAGTCTAGTAATGTACCTCTTCTACAGTCTACAGAGAGCAAGCACGACGAAACGAGCAGTAAGTCGAACGAGCATGAGGCCGAGCTGTGCGTCAAACTGTGCTGCTACCTGCTGCTGCAGGGCTACTCCGCAGACTCCATCACCATCCTGGCCGCCTACACTGGCCAGATCCTCGTCATTAAAAACCTCATCAACAACAACAAGAGCAGGTTCGAAGGTCAGTTGCATAATATAATTATGTTCAATGTTTGTTTTCTTTACATCAGTACATGTACAACGAAAAGTGAGCCTGACTTCAAATGTTTACATTTCCCACTAGACGGTGGAATTATAAAACATTGGGCTCTCTGACAAAGTCTAACGAAGCGTCCCACGATACAGTCACCCGGGAAAACAGGAGCAGAACCAGGCGCACAGAAACTGCCTCAGAAAAGCTTTCAGCATAGGCTTTTAGACCAGCACATTTAGAAAGCAATCAGTAAAGCCAATGAAATGATTGGAATAATAAAAAGAGATTTTGCATTTCGGGACACACAAGGTTTTAACGTTGTTTATAAGGCTTTGAACCGCTCTCGTGAGGAATATGGAAAGGTAATGGGGTCACCATTTTTTAAGAGGCAACCGGCCGCGATTGAGCTGGCTCAGCGAGACATTACATTACATGGTTATTGCTCAGCGAGAAGCCACAAAGAATCTGCCAGAATAGGCAAAAATATATAGGGAACGGTTTGTACATTTACAATAAGTTAATTAGTTAGTCATTGTTTATAGGATCCAGCGGACTGCAAAGAGCCGAATCAGGACCACCCATTTACAATTACCTGCACACATGGAAGAAGACTTAGAGGAGATCTTATACAACTGTTTAAAATTTTCCACGGAATAGATCAAGTAAATTTTCAAGATTTATTTCAGATTAGCAACAACCAAACTTGAAATAATCAGAGTAAGTTGGCGGTTAACTATAGTCGAACAAATATTCGAAAGTACTCATGCAAATAAGGTAGTGGAAAACTGGAATGCTGTCACAGTTATCATGAAATTCGCTGAAAATATGAACTCATTCAAGAACCTTCAGGATAGCAATCTAAAATGTATAGGTACCTTTAAAGAATATGACGATCAGAGATCATGTTTTATCAAAATTAAGCCAAGTGACCCGCGCACAAAATTGCTGAAAGACGAGGCCTAAAAAAATAGTCTATCATTGTCGGATAACGCAGTGGTTGGAGCACTCGCTACTGTGTCGCAAGTTAAGCACCGTCCAGTGCGGTTAGCACTTGGATGGGTGACCGCAAACCGTGAAGCGACAAATAACAACGCCCCCAGTTGACTCAACTGTGACCGAGTACCTACTCTTTTAAGGGTGGGGAAGGTAAAGCACCGAGGGAGAGAGATGGGCATCACCCTCATTACGCTGGCACAAGATAAGTGTGATCTCCAACAACACGCTCCCCTACGGCCACAAGGCTGTGGGACCACCTTTACCTTACCTTTACCTATCATTTACTACTACTACTACTGAGATCGTGAGTTCACGCTACGGTGACGCTATGTCTGAGGGCCTGTATTTGATTCTATAAATAGAAAATTGTTATGGCCTATTTTATTGAAGAACAAAGTTAAAGGGAAACGCCTAACGTGTATTCAAAGCATGTATGACAGCGTAAAGGCAAGAGTAAGGTCGGGTGCTAATTTAACTGATTTGATCAATTGTTCTGTAGGAGTGAAACAAGGTGATGTATGTAGTCCCGTGTTATTTTCTCTGTTTATTAATGAATTGGCTATTGAGGTGATTAATAACGGTAGACATGGGGTTTCTTTAAGTGCCTTTGAACTGTTTCTTTTTTCCTTCTGGCTGATGATATTGTGTTGTTGTCTGAGACCCCTGTGGGTTTACAGAATCAGTTAAATAATCCGCATTCCTCTACCTTATAATTACAACTAAAAGTAAACATGGATAAAAGCAATATTATTGTTTTTAGAAATGGTGGTTACTTGGCTGCAAGGGAGCACTGGACTTTTAATGATACCCCTCATGCCTGTTGTTAATGTATACAGGTATTTGGGAATTCTTTGTTTTACTCGTTTGAGTTTTGTTGGTGCTTGTAAAGATATTGGTAGTCAGGCTAAACATGCAGTATTAATGATTTTGCAAAAGTGGTTTATTTTGAACAATAATTCGCTTAATGTTTTCTTAAAACTTTTTGATACATGTGTGCAACCTATCATTCAATATGGTGCAGAATTATATGCTTTCGATGCTGCTGCTATACATTGTGAAAAGGTCCACCTCTTTGCTCTTAAAAAATTCCTTGGAGTTGATTTAAAAACCCCAAATGATCTTGTCTATGGCGGAGTTGATCGATACCCAATTACTGTAAATTCTTCTGTAAAGTGCATTCGATTCTGGGTTAAATGCCTGATTATAGACTTCCGCGCAAAGCATACTTAATGTTGCATAATTTAGATGAGAGGGGCAAATTTAATTGGGTGTCTAAAGTTCGTCAGTTTTTATTTACACATGGGTTTGCTTTTGCTTGGCTTTATCAGGGTATCGGTGATTGTAGATCTTTCATTTCTGCACTAAGAGAGAGACTGATATGTTCAGACATCATGATATAGAAGATTTGCTTTGTCTATTGTGTAACAAATCTGTTAATAACGAACTGCATTTCATTCTGTGCTGTACTGCTTTTGTTAATTTGAGGCAACAATTATTTCCTGTAAAATTTCATTGAAGCCCTAATCTTTTTAGGCTCGTGTTGCTTTTCTCCTCCGCAAATAATGAGATTATACGAAAACTGTCACTGTTTATTTATAAAGCATTTAAGATAAGGGATGTGATATTGTAAATATAGTGTCTGCTGTTTTTTTAAAGTTTCTCATGATTATGTGAGTTAATGTGTTCTAAATAGTTATAATGTAAGAACTCGTGTAATTGTTGTTTCTTATGTGCAGACCCCTTCAATAGGGGCTATGGCCTATTTTGAATAAATGATCAATCAATCAATCTCTCTCTGACGTGACCAGTGCGGCAATACAATTCAAATTTCATCCATATCGAATACACTTCACATTATAAACACAAATTCTTGAACTAATTATAACAACTAATTATTACCTCAATGATACCAATTAATTTCATTCAAACAAATAAACTTAATACTTTACACTTCCATTGTAGTTTCAAAATCAATTCAAATAATTATCCGAATTCAATTCGTTATTCAAATATTACAGTGAACTACCATGTTTTTCTCCTCCCCACTCCATCCTTCACACTAATATCAAACATTATTTATTATTAATTTTATTACCTGACAAAATACAATATGATCATTTAATAATAGGCTTACTATTACATTTATAATAAAACATTTCAAATAATAAACAATATATACCTGAAGACACAGCTGCGAGAACTCCAACGCCCCTATCTCTATTTTAGTCAAGAAAAGAATAAGTAAATTTGTGAATGTACATTTAGTGAAATGTCATGTGACCAGCTCAACCAATCAAAAATTTAGCTTTCATTTTTAAAAAAAAACAACTAATATGTTCTCACAAGAAACAGACTAACAATAATATAATGTCGTGGGAACCAAATAGCTATAAAACCGGTCCTTGACACACCTGCCATATTATCGTGTAGTGGTTATTGCGGTGTATGGAATGGGTGTAGGCCCACGTACAAACAATCTGCGAGCAAAACTGAGGAGGGTTGGTGTGTCTTATTCCCCCTCAACACTGTTGCGCAACCGCTGTGTTCTTGCAGACTATCACAACTGCTATAACTGTATCTATCCCTCACATGAGTGACCTGAAATTTGACAGCAACAAAATATTTTACATGTTTTAAGTAGTAACTCATGACTCCGTGTACCAATAATACTACTAATATAGTTCACCTGCTTTGAAAAAAAATTTTCTCAGCGATCGCGCCGCATTCTCAGAGCATGCAGTACCACCAAAGACGAGAAGGAAAAGGACCTAATACTTGCTGGTTGCAACTGGTTAGGACATAGTTTAGTTTATACACTAGTTTGAAAGAGGCTAAGTATTGATATCACGGAGGTAGGCCTACATTATTTATGATTCACATACTATTGCTTTGCTAAGGAGTCAAAGTGACTGCAGTGGACAACTACCAAGGGGAGGAGAACGACATCATCATCCTGTCCCTGGTTCGCAGCAACGAGGAGGGATCTGTGGGCTTTCTCAGCACCGACAACCGCGTATGTGTGGCCTTGTCCAGAGCCAGGAACGCCTTCTATGCCTTCGGGAATTTCAAGTTAGTGGCAAATAGAGTGTCGCTTGTGTCATTGTGTGTGTTTGTGTGTATGGGTGTGTGTGTATGTGTGTGTATGTTACACGGTTATTTAATAACCGATTCAGCCCCGATGCTTGAATCTTGATATGTGTAACTCGAATTCGTTTATCCACGCAGCCTGTTCACTCAGCAACAAGGCAGGAGTCGTCGTATAAAGTTTTCCAACTTTATTCAGCAAACACCAACAACTGCATACAAGATTGCTTTCGGAAAATCACTTAAAAAATCATCCATACAAGCGGACAGTGCAATACTTATATAGCCTCTCGGCAATCGAGAAAAAATTCGAACATTCCATAATGATGCAATAACACCCAATCAAACTAAAACTCGTCACCGGAACTATGCACTGTCTTGCGTCATAGAACGTACTTTAGGTTACATGTAGAAGAATCGCTTAGCTATTACGAGACATATCTGCTTCGCGATAATAAACAAGTAATTCCAAAATATTCTTAACAATCTGCGATTTGTCAATTGCACTGTGGGTTCGAGCACTACATAGAATTGACCCAACGTTTCCCGGCGTAAGAGGCGACTAACAGGGGTGATGTCAGCACGGCATTACTGGGCGAAAGTCTTCAACACAGAAGTCACCGGCCAGGATGGTGGAACCTCATGTTACTACAGGTTCTACGACCACGCGCTCGGTGCTAATGCGAGCCACACTGTATTCGTGAATTTCGGCAGTGGCCAACAGCCTGGAGAGGATTGGGCCCTGCCAGGACTTTCTTGCCCAAGACACACAACATGATCAAAAGAACCATTCATTCCATACCGGATCGGTCGTCGGCCGGGTCACCAAGGACAGCACCTTCCGTTGGCCACCAGGACGGAAGTGATAAGTGTGCTATTTATTTTATTTATTTATTTAATCGTTCTTATATAGCGCTTTTCCAGCTCCAGAGCTGCTCAAGAGCTGCTCAAGGCGCTGGCCGATACGGGATCTAAATCAAGCCGCCCGAGGCGCCAACTTGCAGCCTTTGGGCGCATCGTAATAACGCTCCAGACAACTGAGCACAATCCTGGGCAGCAAGGGATGGGGGAGAAGGACTTAGGTGCATGCTGGGTGTGTTCTTGTCACCGGCACTCACGCGTCTAGGACATGAGCGTCAGGATCTTTAAAGTCCGTTATGATGTAATGTATGCGACACAGACTAGACCTCGGTTTATACTCTCATCCGAAGGAGTAGGAAACTGATGGATGCTACTGATGGACAACTTAGCAAGATCTGTACGAGAGACAGCATCGTCATAGGAACTTGGAACCTGGAGGACCCTAACTGCGAAGGGAAAATGAGAAGAGCTGGCCCACGAACTGGACCACTACCAATGGAACATTTTAGGCATCAGCGAACTGCGCTGTAAAGGTCTAGGTGAAACTGTCACGAACAGACCAGTTTACCCTGCTTACTTTACTATTTAGCCTTGTTTAGTCATTGTAACCTTAGAAAGTTAGTGTATTACACAGCAGACGATTACAGTATACGGAGGTACACACTCAGCGAGTTTGACGCAGACAGTGTAGTGACGTCAGCACTGTGTGCGTGATTCGGAAAAAGTCGTAACCAATGGGACTCAGGCAGAGCGGTTAGAGCCGGTTCTGAATGGGTCAAAACCTAGCATAGCTTAAGTCAGTGCTATGAAAGACACCGAAGTCTACACAGCTAGACCAGAGCAGAGAAATATCTTCACTCATAGACCAGGAAACAGGACTTTTGAATCTTAGAATTCAATCAAGTAGCCAAAGGGCCTGACTTTGTCAAACAGGTAAATGAACATACATCTGTTTCATCGTGATATATGTATATTATTGTTGAAATTATGTTTGTAGAATTTGCTATGCATAGATGTGAATTGTTAATCCGAATTTGCCTTACCACGTGGACAGTGATGGAGAAAGTTTTTAAGCTAGGGGTATTTATACCCTCAACCAAAACATGTGGGGGTTTTCATACCCTCATTGCAAACATAAGGTTTTTTTATACCCCCTTTCAGTTTTTTAGGGGGTACACCAACATACGTAATAAACACTTTGTTTGCACAGCATAGAACCATTTTCTTTCAGTGTTAGCCACGGAAATTCCAGGAGCCATTTCTCCTGGAAAGTCTTTTCATCAGTTTGAGATTCTTCAGCCGGGCCTGGTTGCGGTTCACCTTTTTCTTCTCTTACCGAGCACTCAAAGCCAAAGGCTGACAAAAAGTTTGTTTTTCTTTTCCTTCATCTTGTTTTAATTTTTTTGAGCAATTAATTTTGCTTTGGCTTCCCCTCAGATTGCTGCTTGTCGGCCATGTTTAATGTTGGGTTGTTGTCAGTCTTATACAGCCAATCAAAAGCGTCGAGAAAAAATAGTGAATATTATCGTGCATATGATTGGCTGTTTCTCGGAAGCGACAGAATGAATAGGAGGGGGAGAGAGGGTGGTAGGCGGTCGCACAGGACGCACAGGCACACGATCCAAATCGAGCGAAAGCTGTACGCACGACCGAAATAGTTGTACCTGATGATACCTCCCAGCAACTTAGCTTTACGTTTTCATACCCCTTTGGCACTGACTTTGTGCGTGTTTATACCCTTTCATTACATTTTCGTTACGTGATTTCCCAACTCAGTACGTGAAACACGTACGATTGTACGTGATCTCCATCACTGGTGGAGAAACCGAACACGTGTTAAGCACGACCGGCCGACGCCATCTTGAATTATATATGGAACCACTGTTGTTGAACCTATGTGTATGTTTGCAGACCAGTGGCTGTACCAGTGAATGTTTATAATATTAATAATTCTGTATGTGTGTAGTTAGCCACGATTTATATTTATGTATGTATCCATGGACCCAGTCGCTTGTCATCACTCTTCCCAAAAAAGGTAACCTTCAGGAGTGTGAAAATTACCGCACCATCAGCCTCATCAGCCATCCCAGCAAGGTCCTCCTGAAAATAATACTCAACAGGTTGAAACCCCAAGCTGAACAAATCATAGCTGAAGAACAAGCAGGATTCATGGCAGGGCGAAGTACCACTGAACAGATTTTCAACCTCAGAATAATCTGTGAGAAATACCTACAGCACCAACAACATCTATATCATCTATATCATGTGTTCATAGACTTCAAGAAGGCATTTGACCGAGTCTGGCATGCAGCTCTATGGGCAACCATGAAAGTGTACAACATCAGCCCTAAAATTATAGAAGTCATCAAAAGCCTGTATGACAAGGCTACCAGTGCAGTCCTCCATAACAGCGTCATCGGGAACTTTTTCAGAACAACAATCGGTGTGCGTCAAGGATGCCTACTCTCTCCAACACTCTTCAACATCTTCCTAGAGCGCATCATGTCAGATGCTCTTGCAGATCACGAAGGCACAGTCAGCATAGGGGGCAGAGCAATCTCCAATCTTCGTTTTGCGGATGATATTGATGGATTGGCTGGAGAGGAACAAGAACTTGAACAGCTTGTACAGAGGCTTGACACCACCTCCAGAGCTTATGGAATGGAAATAAGTGCAGAGAAGACCAAAATGATGACCAACAACACCAATGGCATCAACACGGACATCAAAGTACAAGGCCAATCCCTCAACACAGTGCACAGCTTCAAATATTTAGGAGCCATTGTGTCAGACAATGGGTCTCGACAGGAAGTCCTCTCTAGGATCGCACAAACAACTGCTGCCCTGACAAGGTTGAAGCCCATTTGGAAAGACAGAACCATCAGTCTACATTCCAAAGTAAGACTGCTGCGCTCTCTGGTCATCTCCTTCTTCCTATATGCTTGCGAAGCATGGACCCTCACAGCAGATCTCCAACGAAGAATACAAAGCATGGAGATGAGGTGCTACAGAAGACTTCTGTGCATTTCCTATACCCAACACATCACCAACGACGAAGTCCGACAGACCATCACACAAGCCATTGGACAACACGATGACCTGCTCACAGTGGTGAAGAAACGGAAACTCCGATGGTATGGCCACGTCACCAGATCATCAGGCCTTGCAAAGACCATTCTGCAAGGCACAGTGCAAGGAGGTAGAAGAAGGGGGAGACCGAAAAAGAGGTGGGAGGACAACATTCGAGAATGGACTGGTTTGACACTGAGCGAAGCCATGAGGGCTGCTGAGGACAGAGAAAGATGGAGTATGCTGGTTAAACGATCATCTGTGGTGCCCCTACGACCTTCGGGTTATGGGACAGGATAGGATAGGATAGGATGTATTGGAAAGTAGAGTTGAGATTCCAGAGGACCACGGATGTAGCGGAATGTTCGTCGCTTATGTATAGAGATGTGGAGCTATCACTGAGGGCTACTTTGGCTTTCAGTGAGACGCTCTGCACAAACCTATTATTCAAGGTTGTGCAGAATTTCGTCTCTTATATAACCTTCAAACCCACTACTTGACAGTTAAGTGACACAGAAGAAGTGCACAAAAACTGCTAGCAAACGGACCACAGTAGTCCACTCTTCAGAAACTATAGTAAAACGGACCACAGTAGTCCAATCTTCAAGAACCTTAGTAGCCAGTGCCCGATGAAGACATAACAGCTGCATAGACTATCAGCAATCAAATTATTTGCATTGACTATGACTTTTTAAGGTAGATTAATACATCGAAAATCTTGTATAGAGTAGAAGAAATAAATGTGTGATTTAAACTGTTTTCAAGTGGCTGGACTACATATGATTCATAGCCGTGTGAAAGCTAGTGTGACAGTGATCTTTTACCATTTTTCTATCTATCTCTGTACCCCAGCCTTAACACAGACCGAGCTAAACAAATAAATTTATTAAAGTAATTCACAGGGTGACTAACTAGCAGTTCCCATCGAATAAAGCGTGAGGGTTACAGCATTCCATTGTGCAGAGCCCAGTAACAACTAAACCCCACGTGACAGAAACAACGACCGACAAAGACCACAAGCTTTATTTCAGCGGGAGAGAAGATAGGCACGAACATGGCGTTGGATTCTTGGGCCACAAACATTCTTGCCACCCAGTCTCCAGTAGGCTCATCACCATCCGAGAGCACCCCCTTTTAACATCACCATCATCCAGGCCTATGCCCCAACATTAGACTATGACGACAGCTAAGGGGAGGATTTCTATGAACATCTACAGGCTGTCTTTGAACAAATGCCGAAGAAGGATACAGTCATAGTGCATGGCGACTGGAATGCCAGGGTTGGCCAAGATGCGCACCACAACTGGGGAGTCCCATGTGGACCCCACTGCAACAAAGAGACAATTGACAGGGGTCTGAGACTCTTGGAGTGTGCCAGATACAACAATCTGATACTGGCAAACATTCTTGATCTTCACAAAAAAACAGACGATGGACATGGCACAGTCCCGGCGGGGAGCATCACATCCATATCGACTACATCATGGTCAAGAAACGCTTCAGATAAAGCATTAACATTGGCAAGGAGCAAACGTGATGATATCTTTCCGGCTCCACTTAAAGAGAGTAAGCACAACAAAGTGCACTAGACTGAAGTTCGACCTGGACAAACTGCAAGACCCGGAGGTGGCAGAACATTTCAAGCCACAATTGGAGGGAAATTTGCACCACTGTTCATTTTTGGAGCTGGTGAAGTAGATGTCAACACCATGACCACCACCTTCAACTCAGCTGTGACAGATGCCGCCACTGAGATCCTTGGCAAGCACCGCCCAATAAAGAAACCGTGGGTCACACCTGGACTTTTGGATCTATGTGATAAACGAAAAGAGATATTGATTGATTGATTTATTGTTGCTTTAGGTCCAGCGGACTCTTCCGAGCCAAATCAGGACCGGACAACCCCCGATCCGCATAAAAGATCTGCCGAAACAACCCCAGTGGGAAAATTGAATGCCCTCCACCGGCCAGTCACTTTACAATAAAGACATCCCACGCGGGGGACGGCTGAGGGTTGACCTCAACTACGCGAACACCCCGGTTACAAAAACAAAATAGAATACAAACATCATTATAAATCATCAACCAAACACATACATATAAAATGCCTATAGTGCTAAATAGTACAATCATAGGAAGCCCTAGTGACCACCCGGCAGAAAGCGTCCAACACTCCCAAGCTGATCCAACAGACCTCATACACAAACAAGGAGTCTTGTCCAGGAAGAGTTTTCAAGAAAAAAGGTAGGTCATTGATCTAGCGAAGAAGAAGATAGTATAGCAGAGTGAAGGACAGAGCAGGAATAGGAAAGAGTAAATGAGGAAGACAGCGACAGTGGGAATTTAAAGCACTAAATTTCCATAAAGTGGGGATACTATTTATACTGAAAACCCCCGGCACTCCAACGGGGGTACTGTTGCCGCAGTGAAGCGTCTTACCTATAAAGGAAAGACAGGTTTTCAACTGTGGCTTTCACTGTTCCCTTTATAGGTTTGAACAATCTACAGTGGCAAGATTGCTCATGACCCCAAGGGGTACGAAAAGAGATAAAAAAAAAAAGAAAAGAACACCTCACAGGGAGCTGATGCCTACTGAAAAATCAACAATAACATCCGAAAAGGTATGCGCACAGCAAAGGAGAACTGGATAGAAGATCAATGACAGAAAATAGAGAACAGTCTGAACAAGAATAACAGGAAGAGGGCCTACCAGACTGTGAAGCGGCTGACAAGTGTTAAACAGCCTAATGTCTCCACGATCCAAAGCAAATCTGGCATACGGCTTACAGAAGTACAAGAAGTCTTGAATAGATGGACAGAGTACTGCTCTGACCTTTACAACCAAACACCAAACGGAGACTCATCAGTTTTAGCATGTCCCCAGAACAGAGAAGAAGAATAAATCCTCCCAATTCTCCGAGAAGAAGTTGAGGCAGCAATGCATTCGCTCAAAAAGGGGGAAGTCAACGGGAGTGAATAACATACCCGCGGAATTGCTTCAAGCAGGAGGAGAAGCTATGAATGACGCCCTCACCATTATACGATCTGGCAGAGTGGGGATTGGCCTACACCATGGACCCAGTCGCGTCATCACTCTTCCCAAAAAGATAACCTTCAGCAGTGTGAAAATTACTACACCATCAGCCTCATCAGACATCCCAGCAAGGTCCTCCTGAAAATAATACTCAAAAGGTTGAAACCCCAAGCTGAACAAATCATAGCTGAAGAAACAGCAGGATTCAGGGCAGGGCGAAGTACCACTGAACAGATTTTCAACCTCAGAATAATCTGCGAGAAATAGCTACAGCACCAACAACATCTTTATCATGTGTTCGTAGACTTCAAGAAGGTGTTTGACGGAGTCTGGCATTCAGTTCTATGGGCAACCATGAGAGTGTACAACATCAGCCCTAAAATTATTGAAGTCATCTAAAGTCTGTATGACAAGTCTCCCAGTACAGTTTTCCACAATAGCGCAATCGGAATCTGGTTCAGAACTACAATCGGTTTTTATCAAGGATGTCTACTCTCTCCAACACTCTTTAACATCTTCCTAGAGTGCACGATGTCAGATATGCCCTTGCAGATCACAAAGGGAGAGTCAGCATATGGGGTAGAGCAATCTCCAATCTCCGTTTTGCGGATGACATTGATGGATTGGCTGGAGAGGAAAAAGAACTTGAACAGCTGGTACAGAGGCTTGACACCCCCTCCAGAGCCTATGGAATGGAAATAAGTGCAGAGAAGACCAAAATGATGACGAAAAACACAAATCGCATCAACACGGACATCAAAGCCAATCCCTTAATACAGTGCACAGCTTCAAATATTTAGGAGCCATTGTATCAGACCATTGTATCTACAACAAAGAATACAAAGCGTTGTGATGAAGTGCTACAGAAGACTTCTTGGCATTTCCTTTACCCAGCACATCACCAACAACGAAATCCGACAGACCATCACACCACACAAGCCATTGGACAACACGATGACATGATCACAGTGGTGAAGAAACGGAAACTCCGATAGTATGGCCACATCACCAGAGCATCAGGCCTTGCAAAGACCATCCTGCAAGGCATGGTTCAAGGAGGCAGAAGTAGAGAAGACAGAAAAAGAATTGGGATGACAACATTCTAGAATGGACTGGACACTGAGAGAAGTCATCACGATTGCTGAGGACGGAGAAAGATGGAGTACGCTTGTTAAACGATCATCTGTGTTGCCCCTACGACCTTCGAGTTAGGGTAGGATAGGATCTCAACAATATCGACCGATGAAAATTATTAACATTATACAAAGCTTCTTCTAGCAACAGCGCAAAATCAAATCGAAGGTAAATACATGCTATCAGTGCATGCATTGCACAACAAAATGATCGGATCTATCGTAACAGTGTGTGTGTGGGTGTGCGTGTGTGTGTGGGGGTGGGGGGGGGCGGGGGATATGTTTACACGGTGTTATCTGGACACACCAGTGAACACTTACATAACTTGTTTTCACATACGTACTTGTTTTAACGTCAGAACAATGATCCGTTAGGGTTAGGGCTGGGTTAGGGTTAGTGTTCGAACACTTAAAAGTACTTAAAAAGGGGGACGAAATATGACCCATTGTCAGCACAACGTATGTGGCATTTCAGGAAAGTCATGATAATACTGTGTACCCTCGGCAGTGTGTGTGTGTTTGTGTGTGCGTGTGTGTGAGTGTAAGAGAGCTCAGAGAGAGAGAAGTGAATGGACATTCTCATCATCATCATCATCATCATCATCATCATCATCATCATCATCATCATCATCATCATCATCATCATCATCATCTTCGTCTTCATCATCATCACCACCACATCATTACGACGACGTCTTATTGAATGCAAAACCCCATGCTGCATCTACAATAGCATGCTCTAATATGACTAAATCTCGCTTTTCCAGGCTGCTGATGTCAAAAAGCAAGCTATGGAAGAGTGTGGTAGAGACCGCGAGGGAAAACCAGCAGTTTGGAGAATCTCTGACCATACGCTGTGAAAACCACCCCACGACCACGGCAAAGGTGGCCAAAGCAAAGGTAGCTAGCTTACAAACATAATGATTATATTTTACTAACACTGTTAACATCGGTCCATTCATCAAGTGTTGCTTCTTGAGAGAGGGTGTTGTGTGGTGTGCGCTCTCGTCTTTGGATTGTGCTCCGACTTCGTTGGACGGGGATATTTTCTGCCTCTGTGAGGAATCTGCGATGACTTCTTTCTCGAGGGCACTTAACCTGGCGTTGCTGGTTGTATCTTAAAGACTGCATCACTCTTGTCGTTTGGTGCTGTTTATCCTCAACGACTCGGTCGTGAGCCCACCCTTCACTCTCCTGCGGAAGACGGCTGGTTGTACTCTCCGCATCTTGGTGAATATATATTTTTGCCCTTTCCTGTCCCTAGAGACCGCCGTCTCACCCCATAGGAGTGGATTTTTGTCCAAAGACGTAGAAGCGTGACGTTGGCCAGCAAGTGACTCAAGGTTTTGTAGACCACTTTGACTTGTAAAATAAAATTTGTGTCATTTTGCCCCGTTTTAGAGAGTGTGCACTGTTTTGGAAAGCGTGCCCCATTTTGGAGAGTTTGACATAATTACCTTCTTCCTAGGAGGTAGAGGAGAGGTGAGAGAGGGTGGAGTGATGGTGGAGTAATGGTGGGGGATGTAATGGTGGAGAGTGGGTGGTGGTGAGGAGTGGGCGTAAGGGGAGGGGGGTTGCTTGATTAATGTAGAATATAGTCACACCACACTGGAGCGTACTGGTCACATTATTCTGGCACTAGAGAACCAGTTGATGGCAAGGGGAAAAATTTGGTCAATCCGGGATTCAAACCAGTAACCTTTACTTGTAAGCCGCTCTACCTCCTGTGCTACCTGACCCCACTGAGTGAGTAACTTTAGGAATGGTGAATATGCAGGCAAGGCTGGCGATACAAGACCAATGGCTAGACTCAGTATTGGAATGCTTTCATTTAAGGAAAATATTGCAGCGTGAAGGGTTGAATTAATTGTTAACAATAGATGTGTGGGGGCTTAATTCAAAACAGGATTTAAGACCCTTTACAATAACGTATATATTAACAGAAATAGGGTAAGGGAGAGAGAAAGATAGGGAGTGGAAGTGGTAAAAAAAAGTGGGAGTGAGATAATCAAAAAGCGCTTATTTTAAGAGAAAAGAGGTAGATGAATATGGTAAGGCGCTAACAGCCCAGTTCTTTACTCTCTTTTCTACATTTTTTCAAATTCTCTGTAGGCACACCTTTTGGTTTGAAGGTTTTGTTTATGCGCTGCATAAGCTGATTCATTCATTCAATCAGGATGAGAGGATGGGGATTATGATGATGATGGATGATGACGACGACGACGATGATAATGATGATGATGATGATGATGATGATGATGATGATGATGATGATGATGATGATCATCATCATCATCATCATCATCATCATCATCACGACGACGACGACGATTGTATTCTTTCTTTAGGATTTTGAACAAGCACCAGAAGGAGGTTGCATGCTGCCGTGCGACCACAGGCTAGCTTGTGGCCACATGTGTCGGCTGCTGTGCCATGGATACGACAAAGATCACATTCAGTACAGGTCAGTGGATGTTTAATTTAATAAAAATAGGACATGGTTAGCCATGCCAAACATTGAGATTGCGTAATGTCTTTTAAAAGTACACTGTAAAAATACATTTTGTTAACGCTAATATCAGACGATATTAACGATTGCCGGTCACTTCCCTCACCCTCCCACCCCCACCCCGGTCTCTTCCCACCTGTCTCCTCCCCTCTCCCCGGACTTTCCTCCCCAGTCTTTTTCCCCCTAGACCACTTCCTCCCCAGCTACTTTCATACTCGTGACCACTTCCCCCCTGCAGTCACGCCCCCCCCCCCCCCCGCCATGTCTCCCCCTTCTATTTTCACCCGCCTCTGTATTCTCCCTCTACCCCTCGCTCCAACCCCACTCTAGCTGAGCACAATTGCAGTTTTACTTTCTAGTTTTTAATATTGTGTTTTGTATGTAAGACTATACCTATGGACAAACTCAAGTATTAGAATACTTCAGCTAGAAATTATACTACTGATGTTGGTGTGATCACTATAGAACGTTACTTTAGTAATAGTGTTTTTTTTTTAAGACTACCGATGTTTGATCATTGGTTATAAAATCAGTTTTGAAATAAGTTAACTGTTGTTCAGTTTTCTTCGCCGCTTTTACTTAAATGTGCAATGAAAACGTTACTTTAGTTTCTTGAAGTAGTTGAAACAACCACAATAATTGAAATGAATGGTGGAATCAGATCTAGTGTTTTGGTTTCCTCGAAAGGCAAACAGATGAAAGAACACGGCGCATTCTTTTCCATTACCCCAAAAAAGCAACCACTCGGACAGATATAAATGTGACAACAATCACGAAAGATAATGCAAAGCACATGGAATGTAAAGCTACTTAACATTATTACAATCATTTTGTAATGCGTCGCTGTGTGCGTTAACTTGTGCGAGCTAAACTAACTAAACTACTTTCCTATCTGTACGGGATCGGGCCTTAACTAAAAACAATCATAGTCTATAAAATGCACAAAACAGAACACAAAACAGGTCTCACTGCCATCCAAAGACACTACCATTTAAACAAGGAACCAAATTCAATTCCATAATGCATTCATTTTGACTGTCTTTTAATAACCTATATTCAGTAGTTGATATTCTTTCTTTACACACATTACAATAATTACACACATTACTTTACACACATTACAATCAAGAAGTTTCAATAACTTTTGTTCTTACCTCATCTTCAAAGCCTTCGTTCACTTCACTTCCTGAAGGATCTACCTTTACACTAAGTCTCAAAATAAAACTTAGGAATTAGCATTAGAACACTGCCATGCCTCTGGCGTAGGATTAGTTCCTAGACTCTCATTTTTGACTCTCTCTATCTCTCTGTGCGTGTCTCTGTTCAGTTCAGTGGGTAGATTACCGTCCCCGGACACATCAGCGTATAGGGGACTGAGTGTGTCTCTTGTTGTTTGTAGATTATAGTCACACGACACTTTCGCATATAGGCGACTACTGGACCGATTTATACTGACACCAGCGGGCCAGTTGTTGGTAAAGGGGAAAATAATATGATCACACGTTGACCAATCCGGGATTCGAACCAGCGACCTTTCGGTTACTAGCAAGACGCTCTTACCAACTGAGCTACCCGGCCCCAGTGTGTCTCTCGTTGTTGTTTGTAGATTATAGTCACACGACACTTTCGCATATAGGTGACTACTGGACCGATTTATACTGAATTTATACTATATGTGTCTCTCTGTCCTGCGCTCGTTCTTATTTTCCGCTTTCCTGTCAATCAAACCTTCAGACCCATACGTGATGGCACCTCTATCTCCTAACGTTCCTTTAAGCTCCTCCTCTAAAGTAGAGTTTAGATCTCTACTAAATTATTGACTCCTTCTGTAAGGCACTTAACCAAACAATAAGCCTAACCATCAGCATGGTGTTGATGGTGTTGACGTCCTCTTCCGAGGGGGTCTGGACATTAACAGGGAGATATTATTCTACCATCCAACTTTGATGTTGACTGCTGACCTCGTGAACTCCTGGGCCGATAACGGTACCAAGTACATTTACTATTATAAAGGGTTGTTTCCTCACATAATCATATCATGCAAAATGATACATTCGACAATATACCAAACCAATGAAAACAACACTTCAAGCGCCCATTAAAATGTACATTCCTAAACAAAGAATATCAACTACTGATTAAAAGATTATATAACCTTGTTAGCTGACCATACCTCTTCAGCCAGCCGTAAACATGTCTGTTACCTGGTTCCGACCACATAAACTTTTCACTATAGCTTACAATAAACTTATCCGGCATGCACTTTTTGACCCATACCTAGTTTATATATAAATTAGTCATCGTATTCGGTAATCCGCCATACCGAATATTTAAACAAGCGGTGTGTACTGGCTCTGTGCACCAAAAATAGGAAATTATTGGCCAGGTTTCATTTCTTATGCTTATCAAAATGATTTGGGAACGTCTTAAAGGTCTACTGTGCCCTGGGTATACTGCATGTGCATTCTTGTTTATTATATGCGGAACATTTTGCAATAACCGGGCATTCTTCGATGCCTTACGCATCGTAATACGTCGTCCTTTTTTTTTCCAGTCATGCGCAGAACTTGATAGAAATGACCTCCGGAAGTTCACGCATGCGTAGAACCATCGGCGAGGATTTACATTTGGCAATGCCACACCGGGAGAAATGTCCGAGGAGAAAGAGACCGGAGGAGGGGGGAGGGGGGAGCGGCACAGGAGGAAGGAGGAAGGAGGAAGTGAACGGACACAGATACTAACATAAAATAAACTGACGGAAATGGAAACCATCTACTTACTCTGTGTACGCCTCCTTCACTCCCTTATATAAATCAAATCCCCCCCCCACCCCACCCGTGGGGGTGCCGGGGGTTTCAGTATAAATAGTATTCCCACTTTCTGGAAATTTAGAGTTTTTAGCCGACCTGCATTTTCCATTGCGGCGGTCTGCCGACCTGCGTTTTCGACTGCGGCAGTCAAGGCCAACTGTCAGTGTTCAAGCGCGGTGGTCCGACAGTCGTGGCAGGACTGTTCGTGGGGGTGGCAGCCCCATAGCGCTTCTGGAGTCGTTCAGACCGGCCTGGCGCGTGGTTCTCTTCGTTGGACGGCCTCCGTTATTCCTTGCCTCGGGGTGCTGTTGGTCGAGGATGGCCAAGGCGGCCAGAAGACGGAGCGGTCTGCGCCGGGCTGGAGATCCCGACACGATACTCCCTACATCCTTCAAATTTCAACTTCTTCTAGTAGAGCTACTTCGACTGGACGGCGGGAGGACTGCGGCGAATGCGCGCCTCGTCGTGGTGTGAACGCCGTGCATTCCCTGGCAGCTCTTTATCCTTTCACTGCAACAGGGCGACATGAGGATTTCTGTGGAGAGTGGCGACCTCCGGACTGCAGTCGTGCGGCGACGCCAGTATCTCCTCATGCCTGCCTCCACTTCCTTCTTGCATGACTTCGTGTCACACACCTCTTCACCCACCTACGCTGCAACGTCGGCGATTCGTCTACCTAGCGCACTACATTGTGCTTCTTCCTTTCTGCAATGAAAGTTTACAACGCTGTAATGAACGACTACCGACTTCGATATTCTACAACACCAGAGACTTCTTATATCATTTTGCGATTCCACCTTCACGTCTCCTATACGCTGAGGTGTCCGGGGACGTTAAAATTACCTAAAGTAAAGTAAAAGTAAAATGGAAATTTAGTGCTTTAAATTCCCACTGTTGCTGTCTTTCTCCTTTGTTATTTCTCATTCCTACTCTGTTCTATCATCTTCTTCGCTAGACCAGTCACCTTCTTTTCTTGAAAACTCTTCCGGGACAATACTCCTCATTTGTGTATGAGGTCTGTTGGATCAACTTGGGAATATTGGACCCTTTCTGCCAGGTGGTCACTGGCGATTCCTATGACGTTATTATTTAACAATGTAGGCATTTTATATGTATGTGTTTTGTTGATATTGTATAATGATGTTTGTATTCTATTTAGTTTTTGTAAACGGGGGTTTGGTAAATTAGAGTATAGCCTCAGCGTCCCCTGTGTGGGATGTCTTTATTGTAAAGTGACCCGCTGGTAGATTGCCTTTAGTGTTACCACTAGGGTTGTTTCGGCAGATCTTTTATGCGGATCAGGGGTGAGTCCTCTTTCATTTCTCTGGTCCTGATTTGGCTCGGAAGAGTCCGCTGGACCTATAGCAATAACCATGTAATGTATTGTAATATAAATCAAACGGCCTTCCACACAAAATAATATCTACAGTGTCGGTAACATTAGACCTACGATTTGTCAAACATTGTGCTTGCAGCAAACCTACCTCGTATAGCTCAACTAGACAACTCGTAATTGAGTGATGTTTACTTTGGGAGTGGGGATGAATGGAGGAAGCCAGCCTGTCACTCGCATTTCGGCGTGACAATGATTAAAGTCTTCGAGAACGGGCATGAGGAATGTGTGAAGGGAGCGAGGTTGCGTCTCATGTCGTCGAGAGAATGTTAAAATTTTCAAAAATGTGGCACGCGTCAATGTTCCGTGCAATGTTCGTGAACCATGCATGAACACTGCGCGATTACTGGTGCATTTTAATGCGCGTCAGTGCGTTCCATGGGAATCCCCCTACACGCGTCAACACGCCCTCCCACGCACGCACTGCCACGTATTGTTATCGAACTCGCCAGTTCGCGCCGAATTCACGCATTCGAGCGTGTCGCGGAGTAGTCGTGCGAAGATATGGTGTTGTCACGGGTTGTTCAAGTAATCATAGCACGCCTAGCTCAAACACAGTTCACGAATCACTTGGCCATGCGGGAAGACAGCGGTAACTATGCTTGACATTCAGACCGGTGAACCTACGGTTACCGTGATCAATGCGCGAACGATACTTATGAGATTTTCTCTTATATAGCGCACTTACAAGCTCAGATAGCTTCTCAAGGCGCTGGCCCGTAATATCCAGCAATCACAAAATAGTTTGCTGAAGTCAGGATTCGAACCCACGTCGCCCAAGACGCACTCACACAAGTCGTGCGCTCTGACCACTGAGCTATCCCTGCCGCCAAAATGCGTAAACAATTCGTGTCATTGCGTGTCAATGCCTGCCAGTAAGGCCCATTTTTGGGAGCGCATTTCTTAGACAGCGCGCAGGGCGCGAACAAGTCTTCACGCTGCGTATACAATAGAAATGGCACGGGCTTTGTCACGACGCATTGCGTGACAAAAATTAGGCAAATGTTAGGGTGGCTTTGCCTTTGAAAAGGCCAATGCTTTGACATAATGCCCCCCCCCCCCGCCCCCCCCCCCCAAAAAAAAAAAAAAAAAAAAAAAAAGATGTAAATAAAGAAGTCATTTAACCAGTGTGTGATGTATATGTAGGTCTGTCATTATTTTGTTTCTCTCTTTGGGCAATAGGTGTGATAAACCGTGCGCTCGGAAAATCTGTGATCTGGACCTCCACCCTTGCCCGGGAAAGTGCTGGCAGGAATGTGAGCGGTGCGTGGTACCGGTAAAGAAGAAGATGCCGGTGTGTAACCACTGGCAGGACGTATTGTGCTACCGGGAACCTCACAAAGAAACCTGCAACACTCAGTGTCCAGGTGTTTTGCCCTGCGGTCACCAGTGCAGCGGCAAGTGCGGAGAATGCAGAACAGTCCGTGAAGAACATGTGTTGGAGTGCCCGGTGAAGGTGAGTAGTGGACACAGATGGTAAAGGTTTACATTAAAATACCCCGCACTAACCTCTCCGTTGTCCTTTGGGTGTTTAGGGAGGGATAGTAGGTTGAATTTTAACCAGTTCCAATGTACGAACATCAAACGATAAAGAATATTGCGTCCTGTTTCAGGTGCAGAAGGTTTGGCCGTGCGGGCATCTTGTGGAGTCTACGTGCTACGTGCCACCTGGTGTATTGCCTGCACCCGCCCTTGTAAGGCAACGTTGGACTGCGGTCACAAGTGTGCTGGCACATGCGGCAAGTGCTGGAACGGACGCGTGCACGAGGCCTGCACGAATGAGAGCAAAAAGCACTACAAGAGCTGTAGCCATGCGGTTCGCCTTCGGTGCGGCGTTTTCCATCTGCCTTGCAAGGAACAGTGCAAAGATCGATGCAGCCATGGAATCCTTTGCACACAGATCTGCGGTGAGCAATGCAGTCGTTGCAGCGAGCCGTGCAAATGGCAGTGCCCGCATACAGAGTGCAACGTGCCTTGCAGTGACCCTTGCAAGCCTTGCCAGAAGCCGTGCCACGATAAGCTTCCTTGCCATCACTACTGCCAAGGAATGTGCGGGGAGGATCATCTCTGCATGATATGCGAGAAAGAGCAGTTCTTTTCCCTCGATGGTGTAGTCAGCAAAGCCCAGAGTAAGAAGTTCATCCCCAAGTCCTGCTTCATCAAGCTCCCATTCTGTCAACACATCTTTAAGGTGGAGGCCCTGGATGCGTACGTAGACAGTGAGCTGAAGAGACTGCCGTTGGGATGCCCCCTGGCTTGCCCGGCCTGTGACAAAAACTACATTTTCCCTTCTGACACGTGGAGATACAGCCATATTCTGAGATTGCGACATAGCAAGCAGCAGGCGTCAAAGCAGGAGCTGATTGACCTAACCTTGGTGAAAGACAAAACCGTTGAGGAACTCAAGTACTCGATGGGTATTTACTCCAGACGTTCAAGGTTCCAGTACTCGTTCGTTCCAGAGCTTTCTGACAAAGACGTTTACAACAAGAACCAGGTTTTCACGTGGATCACTCAGACCAAGCTCGCCTACCTTCTGGACAAAATCAACGAGAAACTACCGTGAGTACTGACCTGTTGATTTTATACTTATGCCTTATTTTAAATCTTTGCTTTAATATGTCTGTATGTCTGTCTGTCTCTGTCTCTGTTCTCTCTATCTCTCCCCCCCCCCCTCCTACCCCCCACCATCCCCGTCGTTTTCTTCTGTTGGAATAAATACAAACTTTAAGTAAAGGCTGTGCAAAATAAACTAAATTTCATATACTGAAGTAGATGGATTGTAATATAATAATTATGACTATGTTTTCCTTTATCATTTATATGCCAACAGGTCTGAACTCCAGGACCACCTAGACATCCTCAGGAATCTAATCTTGCGACCTATGGGTGAGACACCAATGACGTTTCAACAGCGACGACAGATGGTCGCTGAGGTGATGAGGCTGTTTTGCCAAGCCGTATTGTGCAACATGGACGACAATGTGCTGACTCGTAAGTCTTGTGACCCCAGCAAACTTCTAGCCGCGCTAGCACGCGAATTCCTGGAGCTGGAGAACGCCAGCAAAGCTGAAGCAAATGAAACCAGCATCACAACTGAAGTGGAGACAGCTGCAACCGCACCCACCCGTATTGTAAAGGAGGAGGGATTCCCGCCGCTGCCAAGCAAAGGGACATCTCTTTCTTTTTCAGCGAATCCTGCTTCCTCAGATCCTCTGGTGACCCAAGCTGCAGCCGATTCACAGATGACTGCAAATACTTGGTTTAAGGATCCTGCGATTAGAAGCCGCGAGATCGATTTCAGCGACAAACAGACGGACGCGTCACAACTTTCAACCGCCGAAAGCAAGACTAGAACAAATTCACCCAACTCCTCGACCAGCGAAAACGACATCAGTTCAGCTACTCCCAGCCAAATTCAAACTGAGAACAAGCCGTCGTCTGCCACCGAGGTATATGGGATCAAGTCATCGGCGAGGGAATTCGATGTCAACGATTCCAAAACGACTATTTCAAAGTACCCACCTCCCAGTCCTTCCGACTGCAAGGAGCTACTGGTCAGCAAGGAGGCCAAGCAACTGAAGGAGATCTTCTGGCGCGCCTTGGACGGAATGTCTCAACAGAAAGTGCAGGAGACATTCTCAACTTACATTCCCAAGATCGAGTCTTTCGCCGTGCTGGTGTTCCCCAATGACGGAAAACACATGGTACGGGTTCTCAACTCCCCGGAGTTCGAGGTAGGTACGGTACCTTATTGCAAGACATACCATACCTCTAAGATTTTATTAATCTTAACTTGATTTTTGTTTACAAATGACTGTCATCAATGGGTCTTCCAAACGGTGGAATGTTTTTATTAGGGTAATACAGTACAGAACAATTATCTTTATTGTCCCGTTAAAAAAATAACATTGCCGTTCGTTCTTTTTTTTTTTAAGCGTGCATTTTGCGCATTGCTCTTTGAATAATTTATACCAAGTGATTATTTGAAATTTGCAGAATCTGTGCATTGCACTGGACCGCCCGCCTCCGCCGCCTCCGCCGCCACCGAAGGAGATCAGCGCCATTCAATATATAAAAGATTTGGGCTTTTCAAAAAATGCACCCGCGACGGCAGCAGCGGCCCGGAAGCGAAGAGAGACAGCGACCACCATGCTGAGAGAATCGACCGCTTCTGACCGCTTGACTTCATTACAGAGGTCAAGATCGCAACGTTCAGACCCAGCGTCCGAGAGTTCACGACGGTCAGTTGTTTCTGCAGGTTCATCTGCTTCGTCAAACAGTTTGGCGACCCGCCTTTCCAGTTCAGCCTCCAAACAGCTGCGTTCGTTGGGCGATCCCATCTCAAGGCATGCGGTCTGTTTTGAAGAGGTTTCTTCCGAGCGCGAGTCTTCTGCAGCTCCTGTTACAACCAAAACCTTCCCTCAACGTTCCACAGAGAAGCGGTTGCCCCGTGAATAGTCCTTACGTCATCGCGGTTCTTCTGAAATGTCGCCTTCGCTTCACAGTATGGTCTTTACCAATTCCACAATGAATGAGGTTTTAGACAGGAAGAACTCCACGATGAATGAGGATTAGACAGGGAGAACCCCATGATGAATGAGAATTAGACATATAAAGAACCGAGATCAGCTTTATAGTTTTGATCCTATAAACTTTGAAGAGATTGACGAAATTGTTGCGAAGGTCGGAGCACCTGGAATGTGTAATTTGTTTCTTGCTGTGTTATTGTTTGTGTGTTTTGGAGGTGGCTTAAGGCTTTTATATAGCTTATGAGTGTTTGCATTGTTTGTGTGTTTTGGAGGTGGCTTAAGGCTTTTATATAGCTTATGAGTGTTTGCATTTTTTTTCTTTACTGGCTTATATATTTGTTTTGTGGTTTCTCAAACATTCTGTAATTATGTAGGCCTATATCATATTCAAGCAAGAATGTGTTTTCGTACTGCAATGAACATGATGTGACCACGATGAAAGACAAGAGAGGAATGATGGCCAACATGTGGACGCTTTCAAGAGACTTCTGAAGCTTACGCACTGTTGCTTTATATTGTTTGTATTATTTTGTTGATGTTCCCCTCTCCACACCTCTTCCCCTCCCCACACGGGGTATGACATTTATAATTGTGTATTCTAGTTCCCGTGAGAAATTGTTTAGGTACTGAGATGTTCATATAATTTGACAAAATGAAGTTCAGAGAGGGTAACCAACAAGTAAACGCTTCGAACGGGCTTCTAATGCTTTAGTGCATTGTTTGTTGCTGTTGTTCAAAGTTTGTTGGCCTGCTTATATATATTTTTTCTCTCGCATATATATTTTTTTATGTAGGCCTATATCTATTCATGCAAAACAAATATTTTCTAGTCTACATACTGCGAAGATGAAGACGAAAGAATACGACCAAATAGTCGACGTTTTCTACATACTTATAACGCTTATGGGTTATGTGGATTGTTGATGCGTTATCTTTACATGTTTGGTGCTGTTTTCTCCTCGTTGCGCGTCCATTTCTTAACTCCTTGACTGCTTTTGACGAGATAAGGTGTGACGAAATATGCCAATGAAGTGTTATGTCGTCATCATTATTGTGACGGATTTTTGTCCTATTATAAAGTTAAATAGTCAGCAAAACAAATAAACACAATTGGAATATTGGCTGACATTTATAAGTTAGGTATGACAACCTTTATCATCGGCGGGTGGCAGCCCCTCTCCCTACCCCCACCCCACCCCGCCCACGTGACGGCAATGCTAATACATATGCGTTAAACAGGGACATAGATTAAAGGAACGCAATAAAGCGCATCCACACATCAAATTTACTACAATTATCACGCGATTGCCACCTTCTCTCTTTCTCATTGTCTTTCATTTGAACTAACAATAAATATTTGTTTAGAAACAAGTTAAAGAAATTTAATTAATTATCCATTTCCATATAGTGTATTTCTTTATAAAATTAAATTACCTTTCATAAATGTGTAAGTGTTACACAGTTATTTCTAATACTGTTCAAGCTGGAATTTGTTGTAATTCTTTACAATCGTGACCCAGATTTGCCTGGCAAATAGTTGTAACTCAGTGCAATTTTCCCTTCGCAGTGAAAGGGTTAATCATCGTGTATATCTCTCTCTATTCATGAAAAAAAATGGTTTGGTACTGCAATGTTGATAGGCCGTTGGAAAAATATTTGGCAAAAATGTTGACGCTTCTAAACACAGCCTTTTATTCCTTATGCGTTGTTATTGTTCTTGCTGTTGTTGTTGTCTCGTAGTGTTTGTCTGTTTGTTTTTGTTTGCGTCATTAATATTACATAAGTCCGTTTGTATTTTGTGTGCGCGCGTTTTTTTAAAATTGTATTCAGTGCGCTATTAATAGAATTTTGAACACAAATTTTCTTTTTGCATTTTCGGCATTATGTAAATAATCTTTATTATGTTTTTAGTTGTTGTGTTTAGTACTATGCAAGTTTTGAATATAGCATATGTCACCGACCGGTGTTATAGTTATTTGATTCCGATGACTTTATATTATTGTTAGACTGTTTCTTGTGAGAAGATATTGGTAATTTTTAATAAGCTAAATTCTTATTGGTTGAGCTGGTCACATGACAGTTTACTAATGTACATACAAAAATCAATTTATTCTTTTCTTGACTATACTAGAGATTGGTTGTCCTGGACTTCTCGCAGCTATGTGTCTGCAGGTATATATTGTTTATCATTTAAAATGTTGTATTATAACTGTAATAGTATTTTCAAATGATTATATTTGTTATAAAATTAATAATGAATATTTTTTTATATATTAGTGTGAAGGATGGAATGGAGAGGAGACGAACATGATGGTTCACTGTAATATTTGAATAACGATTTGAATTCCTATCATTATTTTATTTGAAGTTGAAACTCCAATTGCAATGTAAAGTATTAATTTTATTTGTATGAATGAAATTAATTGGTTCATTGACGTAATAATCAGTTGTTATATTTAGTTGTAGAATTTGTGTTTATGTTGTGAACTGTATTCGACACAGAGAGAGATGAGGAATAGGTAGTGGTCCAAAGAAAGTTTATGTATCTAGAAACTTAGTTGTGGTTAACACATTTGTCTGCAGAAGTCTCGTGCTGCGGGGGCCTCGAGAAGGAGAAGAAGCAGAAGAAGAATAAACGATGAAGAAGAAGAGGAAGCAGCAGAAGAAGAAGAGAGAAGAAGAAGCGAGGAAGAAGAAGAGGAGGATGAGGAAGCAGAAGCAGCAGCAGAAGACGAGGAAGCAGATGAAGAAGAATACAGAAGAAGAAGAAGGAAAACCATAAGAAAAGAATAAGAGGAAGAAAGAAGAAGATGACGCCGAAGAAGAGGAAGCAGAACAAAAGTAAGAAGAAGAGAACGCCGAAGACGCAGAAGGCGAAGAAGAAGAAGACGAAGGAAGGGAGGACTAGGAGATGGCGTAGGCAGAGAACAGACTAGAGAATCGAACATGACTACAGTAAGAATATTTACAACTTTCGCTTTCTCTCTCTCTGGCGACGGTGATTGGGAGTTGTGTGTTATTTGTGAGTGGTGTAAGCTTATATATTTATTCTTTCAACTGATTTATTGTGCGAAATGACATAAGTAGAAACAATTGTATTTATTCCCTTTCGATTCTGGTTGACTCTGTACTTGTTCTATTTTGTTGATTTATTGGTTTAATAGAGGGTGTTACAACGTAGTTTATTGTTAGAGGAGTTCTGAGAGAGAGAACACGCCGATTCGCGCACACCAATTCTTAAAATACCCCTTTTCGTTACAGCCTATAATTAGACTTTGTAAATATTTTGTTTTTATGTTTTCGGCCTTGTATAAAGACTATGTATTGTCCTTAGCCATCTTAAATGTTGAAATCAAGATGGGTTCGAACTCGCGATCTCTAACATACGATCTCCGCATGGAGTGGACGAGTGGAGTTCTGAAAAAGTTAGGGCAAGGGAAGTAAGTTCTGCTTCTGCGTTTTTTTTAATCAGTATTTGCAGAAGCTGTCTCCCTTATTCATGTTAAGTTTATAATTATTCCTGAATCCCCCCTCACCACCCTCAATCTCTCCACTCAGCCCCCTCCCCTGCCACCTTCCTACAAGTAGGGGTTCTTTTTGTAATATTTTTATATGGGACACAGTGTCTATTGTGTAAACATTGTTTTGGGACACCCGATGGCGTTATTTAAACAAAAATTAAGTGGTGGGGTGAATGTTCGAGGAATTAAGTATGGAATGGTTTGGAATGTGTGGAATATTATTTAACCGTTACTGTATTCTTTTGTTTGTCGTTATTTTAAGTGGTCGCTGATTATAAATTAGGTCTATTTCTTGATTGTTTTTAATGTACCTTTGCCAGCATTCCAAGGTGCACGTATATTGTTAACACTTTAAAAAAATGTTTTTGGCACCTTATTTCTGTGTTTCTATGTGCATGGAATGAATATTTAAATTGCTTTTCAAATTAATCTATTTTTTTTATTTTGCTACGAATTGCATTGCGTTTATAGCTTTTATAAGGTTGTTGCCGTGGAAATGAATTAAATGAGTATCATCATCAACATCATCATCATCACCATCATCACTATTATCGTCATTATCATCATCACCATCATCATCACCATCATCTTCATGGGATGCCTTAATTGTAGAGAGAGCGGTTGGTGGCAAGCCTTCATGCAGTGTTACCATTAGGGTTGTTTCAGCAGATCTTTTATTCGGATCGGGGATGAGTCTTCTTTCAACCAAGCTGTGGTTCTGATTCGGCTCTTTGCAGTCCGCTGACTCATCATCATCATCATCATCATCATCATCATCATCATCATCATCATCATCATCATCATCATCATCATCATCATCATAAATATTAAGCAATTGGATACCTGATGTTGATAAAGGAGACAAAATAGTTTTATAAGTCAATAACACATGAATGGATGCACTGATCTTAGAAATATAGACATTGCGTAATAAATGTACTTAAACAATTCGATCTTCTAATGTTCTTTTTGTTAAAATCCTTTCAAGAAGCAATTAGGAGGGTAAAACAATCTGAATATCTCCCCTCTTCTGCTGCCAAACGAAAATTATAATTGAATTAAAATACCTTTTTGTGGTTAATACTTTAGACTACGCTGCTGCTCGTTTTAATGGTTCTAATGGCCATTTTGCTGCCTGCCCCTATATCCATTATTGATCCTTCCTACGTTCTTTCCTATTTTAGTTGCCAGCAAAGGGGCATTAAATAACCAAGTAATCCTTCGTTCCCTTTATTGGTTACCTGTTGATGCGCGAGTTGAGTATAAGATTTCCTGTGCTTGCTTCAACATGCATTCAAACAATGCTGCTGCTCGTTATCTGTCTAATCTCCTCTATCTTTATACACTGTCCAGGCACTTACGTTCAGCCAAAAATACAAAAATCTTCAGAATTCCTTCTGTCAGAACAAATTAAAATGTGTCCAACGATCCTTCTGCTACCAAGGTCCTTGCATAAAGAATGACGTTCATGTTCAATGTCAGCCACTCCGACTCTCTCTTCTCCTTTCGTACTCTCCCTACTCTTTGCGTACCTTTTATCTGTTCCCAAAATACTGATCCCTGCTATTGTTGTCTTTTCCTTAGCATCTGATTGTGTACCGTTTTGTGTGATATCACCCCCGTTGGCGTGCCGGGGGTTTCAGTATAAATAGTATTTCCACTTTCTGGAAATTTAGTGCTTTAAATTCCCACTGTCGCTGTCTTTCTCATTTGCTCTTTCTCATTCCTGCTCTGTTCTATCAATCTGCTATACTATCTTCTTCTTCGCTAGACCAGTCACCTACCTATTTTCGTGAAAACTCTTCCGGGACAAGACTCCTTATTTGTGTATGAGGTCTGTTGGATCAGCTTGGGAATATTGGACGCTTTCTGCTAGGTGGTCACTATGGCTTCCTATGATGTTATTATTTGGCAATGTAGGCATTTTATATGTATGTGTTTTGTGGATAATTTAAAATGGTGTTGGTATTCTATTTTGTTTTTGTAAATGGGGGTTCGATAAATCAGAGTACAGCCTCAGCGTCCCCTGCATGGGATGTCTTTATTGTAAAGTGACTGGCTGGTGGAGAGCTTTCAGTTTTACCACTAGGGTTGTTTCAGCAGATCTTTTATGCGGATCAGGGGTTGTCCGGTCATGATTTGGCTCGGAAGAGTCCGCTGGACCTAAAGCAATAATCATGTAATGTAATGTAATGTAATGTGTGATGTGTATTGGTTCCCGGTGTTTGTATGTGAGGGAGGGAGAGAGAGAGGAGAGAGAGAGTTTTTGAAGTTTTTAACGGTGCGCGCCCGTGCTTAAGTCATGCGCCTAGAGCTTTATTAAATTAGAGCTTTTGTGCCAAATGAATCCTATTATTGATTATTATTATTATTATTATTATTATTATTATTATTATTGTGGTAGATACAATGCTACTGCTACCGCCATGCACAATCTTTGCTATCCATTCGACTCGGTTAATTCCCCTGTGCTGCCAGTCAGCGAACGTGAGAATGTCATTTCTTCGTAAAGTTACTCAATTTGACGGATACCAACTTGCTGCAATATGTGCACTCTTTTGCACCGTGGACCACTGAGCTACCCCGATCGACATAATGCTTGTTTGTTTAATGATATGGTTTCTCGTAAGACAGCGAGTTGGCGCAGAGCGCATGAAATAAGTTGCCTCGCTCGAGGAAAGAGAATTTGGATGTACACATTATTAAACGCAAATCTCCGAGAGTGAAGAGAACATTAAGATGAACCATATCAGGTATAAATTAATTAACCTTTTTTAAAAAATAAAATTCATTATGTCTGTCACCGGTACTATTAATTTGAAGGCCATGCGAACCTAACTTTTTTTTTAATGTCTCTTTGACCTGTACTTTGGCTGAACATAAAACAATCCCTTAATTCATTTCCTTTTTCACAAACATGCATCCCGTTATTCACTGTTCATAGCTATTTTCTGGATTATCTAATGAACGTAATTTGAAATAAAGAGCATCATCACAAAAATAAGCTATCCCTTATCGTTATCTTGTCTGTTTTCGAGCTCAGTCTTCATCTTCATCATCATCATCTTCTTCTCCTCCTCCTCCTTCTTCTTCTTCTTCTTCTTCTTCTTCTTCTTTCTCCTCCTCCTCCATCTCTCTCTCTCTCTCCTCTCTCTCTTCTCTCTCTTCTCTCTCTCTCTCTCTCTCGTTGTTTGTAGTTTATGTCACCCCCACTCTCTCTCTCTCTCTCTCTCTCTCTCTCTCTCTCTTTCTCTCTCACTCCACTTTCGCATATAGGTCTACTGGACCGATTTATACTGAGCGGGAGTTTAGGTAAAGAAAATAAATGATCACGTCACCGGACAACAAATTACTAGCAAATACCAATGCTTTCGCATATTGACTACTGGACCGATTTATACTGAGCGGGCCATTTTTAGAAAATAATATGATTTCAAATGGATTCGAACCAGCGACCTTTCATTACTAGCAAGAGCTCTTCAAGCTCCATTTCTTCTTCACCGGTTTGAATTCAAAAGTGAAATAATCAAACAACAAATTATGAAATAATTTAACATTTTCGATGGACGTTTTGGAAAATCTGTTTTTTAGAGTTCAGCTTCATTTGGTCAAAGTTAGATAGCTATTCTTCTTTAAGTGAATTTGGAAAAAAATACAAGTTTCAATTATCTTCTGTAAAATACGTTTTGGACGTGGTAGAATATATCCAGAGACTATTATAAGTGATGTTGGAAAATTAAAGTGATTTATGATGTAACTAACATTTAAAATGAAATGATTGAAGAAAATTGATGTGATTAAAAATAGAGAGAAAATGAAAGAATTTGAAAAGGAAATGAAAGAATTTGAAAAGGAAATGAAAAATTAGAAAAGAAAAGCGGATCATGCCGTCATATGTAATTGGCCATAGAGAGAGGACAGGCGTGTTCACGTGGACATTGATTGCCTTATTAGGAAAAAGGGCTGCGTACTATCGCCGACTGCGCGGGTACCGAGAACGGAAAGTTCGCAGAGCTACAGTAAAGTGTGCCTCCAAATATACACGACTGAATGAAGAAAACAAAACGCGGAAAAAATTTGTCGTCGAGTTGAAAAAGAAAAACGACTACCTTGAGAATCAAAGCAAGCGGAACAATCTGTTGTTTGTAGGAAACCCTCCTGGTAGTGTCGGAACCGAATCGTAGGAAAGCCGCAAAGCTAATGTGTTAGATGTTATTCATGCGGGTATGAGAATTGGAGAAGAAATCGGTATTGAACGAGTGCATAGGTTTGGGAAAACAATCATTGCTTGATTTCTTTCATTTAAAGAGAAGACGAAGGTATTTTTTAAGCGCACAGAACCTGAAACAATCACTGCAACATGCAAATATCTACGTCCGTGAAGATTTCTCAGGAACAGTCAAAACACAAATGGAGGAGCTGATGAGACGCAGCGTCAGTTGAAGCAACAAGGGCAAGTTTCCGGACTCAGGTTTAATAAACTGATCGCCGGGGACGTCTACACTGTGGATGATAACAACCAGATCTTTTCAGAGCAGCAGACGAACAAGTACGGAACACAAGAAACAATGATGAACTTCCTCAGTACAACAGCTGGAGTCAAAAGGAGTCAACCGGGCCATATTTTAACTTAGCCGAAGGTTTGAAGACGTTAGTCATGAGCAGAGAGACTGGACACAAGATGGATATGGGGATGATGAAAACTACAGACAAGAATACAGCAGTCGGTTGAACAGGCCAGAAGAGAACACCAACAGGAAACAAGCAATGGAGTATACAGAACCAAGACCAACAACAGAGAACAGTCGTATGGAGCAGGTGGCATCACAGAAACTGGCATCGGAAATGAACACCGAAACGGTACAAGAGACAGAACAGAATTCACGAGAACAGAAATAAATGCCACAGCAAATAACACACACGACCGAACGGCAACAGAGAACGCACAAGAACGAGAGGCAACACAGAACGTACAAGAGCGAGCGGCAGCACAGAATACACAACAAGAAGTGACAACACAGAACACATAACAAGAAGTGACAACACAGAACACACAAGAAGAAGTGACGACACAGAACACATAAGAGAATGTAGCAGCACAGTCTAAACATGGGCGGAAACACTGAGCACGCTAAAACGATCGGCAACACAGAACACAAAAGGGCGGGTGGCACTACAAAACACACAAAAACGATCGGCAGCACTGAATACACAAGAACGATTGGAAGCACAGACGATACAAAAACAATCGGACACACAAAATAAACAAGAACGATCGGCATCACAGAATACACGAAGAAGATTGGCAGCACAGAATACACAAAGAAGATCGGCATCACAGAATACAAAAGGAAGATCGGCATCACAGAATACACGAGGAATATCGGCATCACAGAATACACAAGGAAGATCGGCATCACAGAATACACAAGGAAGTTCGGTAGCACAGGATACACAAGGAAGATCGGCATCAAAGAATACACAAGGAAGATCGGCATCAAAGAATACACAAGGAAGATCGGCAGCTCAGAATATACCAGACTTAGCGACATCACAGGACGCTTCCCCTTTCATTCCATTTTGTTATAAGGTTTCTTATTTGTGATTTGATTTATACTGTTGTTGTTATTAATTAATGTCGAATATCACCTGAATGTGTGAATAGACAATAAATGAAATATTGATAGGACGCTCAAGAAAATTTGACCTCAGACTGCGCAAAACAAAAAAGGCGACGTCACAGATATTTCTGGCAATAGAATCCTCTCGAGTGCAGTTGACAGAAGACATTCCAAAACACAAATATTCCCAAAGGCACAACACAAATGTAATCAGTACATTCAACAGAAGAATATTCCGAACTCGCACCCACAACAAAGACCAATAAGAACACTCTAACACATACACAAGAAAAGCAGAACAATGAGATATCACAAACACATAAACCACAAACTACAGAAAGTGAAGGTCAATGTCAAAACAAAGAAGACAACACCGGACTAAGCCATAACCAGAGTCAAACCATACTCAAAGAGCAGTCGGATCACCACAAAACGAACGAGACAACGCTAAAGAAGACCAGTAACAGTGAGGCAGACTTGGTGGCGCCATGTGGACAGCAGGACATAGCAGGCAACTGCTACAACCTAAGGTCCAAACGAACGACGGCAGATAACATCATCCAACATCGGGTCACAGCTAGAATCGCCAGCAAAAAGGCGCAAAACAACGGCTGGTGGCAGCAAAGCAGGTTGTGGTCCCCAGTGCCAGAGCAACAGATAGATGCTAAGACAACAGCAACCAAATGGAGATGCTGCAAGCAGCCAATGATCTGAGCGTGACAGACTTGACGAGCAGTATTCTACTTCGGGGACTGAGCCAGACCAGGGGAAGGATGACGTCACATCACATGCAGCAATAAACCACAATGGTGCCGGGACGAGATGGGGCGTGGGGAACGAGGAGGAATACGAGGACGCCACGGACATTGAAAGTCAATAGGGAGGCGGCCAACCCCTACGCAACGACAGGCATTTGTCATTCCTAACTTACAATGTTTGTGAGCTGAGCGGTAAGATTGATGACGATGACTGGTATACGTATGATCACATCTTTACACTTCATGCAGCTATTGAAAAGCAATGTACTTCAAATAACAAATATGTAGCATATACTGATTTTTTTTTTAAAGATTACGTCAAAGTAGACCGTAAAGTACTGTGGTCAGTGCTTTTAAAAGGTGGGATTCAAGGTAGAATGTTTCGAGCGCTTAGAGTGATTTATTCAGTTGTCCAGTCTTGTATTTTAGCGAATGGTGAAAGGTCAGAGTACTTTCAAAGTCTTCAAGGTCTAAGGCAAGGCTGTATATTAAGTCCAGAAATGTTTATTAATTAATTATGTTTCCTTGTTTGTTTGTTGAT
>CM072519.1:27100832-27313332 GCA_036898135.1 Oncomelania hupensis
GCGGTCTCCTCTGTAAAGTGTCTATAGCATCAGACACCTGCGAGGTTCCCATATGCAAACTTCGATCCGAATTTTAAGGCTAAGATACATCAATCCACATGCACAATGTGTCAGAAACAATAATCTATATATATATATATATATATATATATATATATATATATATATAGACTCTGGGATTCATGAAACCGTCGTTTTTAGTCTCTTGCACTCTCTCGATGAGGTGGAGATAGGCGGACACTGCAGTTTGTTCCTTGGTTTGACCCTCGCAGCTTCGTATTTCGTATTCGACTGACTAGCTAAGGTTGGGCCACCAAGGACATGCAGGGGTTCCCTGGTCTTCTGACCAATCGTTTAACTCTCGTTTTAGTTAATCTCGCATATACGGGATTATTCGTTTTTATTTGAATATTCTTTCACCTGCCCTATTTATGAGACACGTATAATTATCCTGGAATTGGAGTGTCAGAGGCAGAGTGTAGGATAGATTTAATCGCGATAAGCGGAGCCTAGGCTACTTAGTGTTTGAGAGACCCTGGTCATAGTGGCGAAGAAAGCTAGTTAACGGGAACGAAGTCCTGGTCAGTTTGGCAAGGAAGCTAGTTAAACTTCTTGGTTTAGTCAGGTCTGTCTGCGTGACTGTCTGAAGGAAATTAATTTAACATGTGTATGCTTCTCTTTAGGTAACTGGTGAAGTAACGTCAAGTTTTAATCGATGCTATCTATTTTGCGCTAAGCTAATCTACTACATTTTGTCGTCACTATTTCTGCTGTTACAATTATAATCATAAAAATTCAGTTCATCTCGGCCTACATTCATCTATCTCAAAGGTTACTGCGATGACGGAATTTCGGCATCCAAGACATCACTAGCATGCATTCAGACCTATCCTATCCTATCCTGTCACGTAACCCGGAGGTCGTAGGGGCACCACAGATGATCGTTTAACCAGCATACTCCATTTTTCTCTGACCTCAGCAGCCCTGATGGCTTCGCTCAGTGTCAAACCAGTCCATTCTCGAATGTTGTCCTCCCACCTCTTTTTCGGTCTCCCTCTTCTTCTACCTCCTTGCACTGTGCCTTGCAGAATAGTCTTTGCAAGGCCTGATGATCTGGTGACATGGCCATACCATCGGAGTTTCCGTTTCTTCACCACTGTGAGCAGGTCATCATGTTGTCCAATGGCTTGTGTGATGGTCTGTCGGACTTCGTCGTTGGTGATGTGTTGTGTATAGGAAATGCCCAAAAGTCTTCTGTAGCACCTCATTTCCATGCTTTGTATTCTTCTTTGGAGATCTGCTGTGAGGGTCCATGCTTCGCAAGCATATAGGAAGATGGAGACGACAAGGGAGCGCCGCAGTCTTACTTTGGAATGTAGACTGATGGTCCTGTCTATCCAAATGGGCTTCAACCTTGTCAGGGCAGCAGTTGTTTGTGCGATCCTGGAGAGGACTTCCTGTCGGGACCCATTGTCTGATACAATGGCTC
The DNA here is from genome assembly GCA_036898135.1 of Oncomelania hupensis. NCBI lineage: Eukaryota > Metazoa > Mollusca > Gastropoda > Littorinimorpha > Pomatiopsidae > Oncomelania > Oncomelania hupensis. Next base: position 27,102,322 of record CM072519.1, read on the forward strand.
CTAAATATTTGAAGCTATGCACTGTGTTGAGGGATTGGCCTTGGACTTTGATGTCCGTGTTGATGCCATTGGTGTTGTTGGTCATCATTTTGGTCTTCTCTGCACTTGTTTCCATTCCATAAGCTCTGGAGGTGGTGTCAAGCCTCTGTACCAGCTGTTCAAGTTCTTGTTCCTCTCCAGCCAATCCGTCAATGTCATCCGCAAAACGAAGATTGGAGATTGCTCTACCTCCTATGCTGACTATGCCTTCATGATCTGCAAGAGCATCTGACATGATGCGCTCTAGGAAGATGTTGAGGAGTGTTGGAGAGAGTAGGCATCCTTGACGCACACCGATTGTTCTGAAATAGTTCCCGATGGCGCTGTTGTGGAGGACTGCACTGGTAGCCTTGTCATACATGTTTTTGATGACTTCAATAATGTTTGGGCTGATGTTGTACATTTTCAATGTTGCCCATAGAGCTGCATGCCAGACTCGGTAATAACGCCTTCTTGAAGTATATGAACACATGATATAGATGTTGTTGGTGCTGTAGGTATTTCTCACAGATTATTCTGAGGTTGAAAATCTGTTCAGTGGTACTTCGCCCTGCCCTGAATCCTGCTTGTTCTTCAGCTATGATTTGTTCAGCTTGGGGTTTCAACCTGTTGAGTATTATTTTCAGTATGACCTTGCTGGGATGGCTGATGAGGCTGATGGTGCGGTAATTTTCACACTCCTGAAGGTTACCTTTTTTGGGAAGAGTGATGACAAGCGACTGGGTCCATGGTATAGGCCATTCCCCTTCTGCCAGATCTTGTTACAGATAATGGTGAGGGCATCAATCATCGCTTCTCCTCCTGCTTGTAGCAGTTCCGCGGGTATGTTGTCCACTCCCGCTGACTTCCATTTCTTTAGCGTTTGCACGGCTGCCTCAACTTCTTCCCGGAGAATTGGGAGGATTTCTTCTTCTTCTCTGTTCTCGGGACATGCTAGAACTGATGGGTCTCCATTTGGTGTATGGTTGTAAAGGTCAGAGCAGTACTCTGTCCATCTGTCCAAGACTTCTTGTTCTTCTGTAAGGCATATGCCAGACTTGCTTTGGATCGTGGAGACTTTGGGCTGTTTGACACTTGTCAGCCGCTTCACAGTCTGGTAGGCCTTCTTGCTGTTGTTCTTGTTCAGACTGTTCTCTATTTCCTGGCATTGATCTTCTATCCAGTTTTCCTTTGCTGTGCGCATGCCTTTTCGGATGTCATTGTTGATTTTTCGGTAGACATCAGCTCCCTGTGAGGTGTTCTTTTTCTTTTTCATCTCTCTTCGTTTATCACACAAATCCAAAAGTTCAGGTGTGATCCACGGTTTCTTCTTTGGGCGGTGCTTGCCAGGGATCTCAGTGGCGGCATCTGTCACAGCTGAGTTGAAGGTGGTGGTCATGGTGTTGACATCTACTTCACCAGCCCCCAAAATGAGCAATGGTGCAAATTTCCCTCCAATTGTGGCTTGAAATAGTTCTGCCACCTCCGGGTCTTGCAGTTTGTCCAGGTCGAACTTCAGTCTAGTGCACTTTGCTGTATTTACTCTCTTCAAGTGGAGCCGGAAAGACATCATCACGAGATCGTGGTCACTTCCGATGTCTGCTCCTGGAAAAGTGCGTGTCCTGCCAATGTTGATGCTTGATCTGAAGCGTTTCTTGACCATGATGTAGTCTATTTGGTTGTGATGCTCCCCGCCGGGACTGTGTCATGTCATGTCCATCGTCTGGAGTTTTTGTGGAGACCAAGCGTGTTTGCCAGTACAAGATTGTTGTATCTGGCGAACTCCAAGAGTCTCAGACCCCTGTCATTTGTCTCGTTGTTGCAGTGGGGTCCACATGTTTCTCCCCAGTTGTGGTGTGCATCTTGGCCAACCTTGGCATTCCAGTCGCCTTGCACTATGACTATGTCCTTCTTCGGCACTTGGTCAAGGACCGCCTGTAGATTTTCATAAAAATCCTCCACTTCGCTGTCGTCATAGTCTGATGTTGGGGCATAGGCCTGGATGATGGTGATGTTGAAAGGGGCTGCTCTCAAGCGGATGGTAATGAGTCTACTGGAGACTGGGCGGCAACCCATGACAGTGGCTAGAATGTTCTTGTGGACCAAGAATTAAACGCCGTGTTCGTGCCTGTCATCTCTAACGCTGAAATAAAGCTTGTGGCCTTTGTCGGTCGTTGTTTCACCTATGCCTTTCCAGCGCAGTTCGCATTCAGACACATGCTGGATTTTTTAAAATAATAATAATAATAACCTAAATGCTGAATTTCTCTGAATTAATATTGGATTTGCCTGAATATTGCCCCGTGACAAATGTACCAACACATAAATTGTCATTGTTCGAAGCGCAACCCATTATTATTGTTCCGGCAGCTGCCTTTTTGATGCATGCAAGCACGGTGGTTCTTGATGCAGTCCAATTTTTTACTTAATAATTCTGACGGTCCCTTGTTCACGAATTATCACCGTTGGCTACGCACTAGTTTCGCCCGTGCCAGTGTATTGCGATCGCCTCTGCCTTATTGAGATCCCAACAATGCCTCATTTCTCGACATTCCGCTATTTTTGGCTCAGTTTCGACCTTAATTAAATGGTATCATTATCGAAATATTTAGTCCGTGAAACCGGTTTAGAACCGCTACGTAAATTCCACAACTATTCTCATTTTAATACTGGAACACCTACATAGAACCTTCTCGATCTGTCGTCCAGTCTTTTTCACTTTCTCTGTCTCTCTTCCTGTCTGTTGTTTCTCTTCCTGTCTGTTCTCTTTCTCTTTCTCTCTCCTTCTCTCTCTCCCTCTCTTTCTCTCTCTCTCTCTCCCATCCCTCTCTCTGTCTGTCTCTCTTTCTTTGTAACCTCCTTTTCCCATCTCTTTCTTGATATATACAAAGATTGAAACTTGCTTGGAGAACACATATTTGTAAATATTCGCCTGTAACCCTTTTACCTGTCAACAATGTAGCCTACTGAAGGAGTTTTATCAGAAGGCCAGGTTTTTGTTTTTAAAAAAATCTAATTTCATCAAGCCATTTTACCAAAAAATTCAAGGCACCAGTTTTATTCAACACAAGACGTGGGTTAACGTATAGACCCGAGAAAACATTTGCAATAAAAACCTGCGATACACTAGCCTTAAAACCTTGGAAGGGGGGAGGTAGGGTGGGTGGGAGGAGTGAGTGGGGTGAGTAGGTGGGTGGAATGGGGACATAGACCGGGAAACATAATTATACCTAGAAATGGGAAAACATAACTATAAGGAAAGAGCGGGCCGAATCCGTCGGAGCTTAACAATGAAAATGTGGCTCCAATTTCACAGGAAGAGAGTTAGTTTATGACAAAGAGGCTCTAGGAAATTACATACAATTAACCTAATTTTGACAGACTTCAACAAAGATGTAACAAGACGGTAGAGCATTCGAATGTATTCCCAGACACAAACGCTCACACACATCTTTATATCTTAATAATAAAACCGCGTTTCACACACACACACACACCCACACCCACACACACAACCACCCACCCACACACACACACACACACACACACACTAAAGTGGGCATCGAATTTGTCTTAAGGAAAGTTTAAGTTCCAAAATATTAACTTTTAACAGAAACTTCTTGTTTGAGTGTTTGTTTTCTCATCTACTTATCTTGACAAGTTTTGAGAAATACAGAAAAAAACGTCTTTAAAAAACAACTGACCTCAAAGATATGACCATTGAAGTACAACAAAAGCGATTGCACGAATCACTAACCCTCTATATTTTGTTCAAAATCCGTTTAGTAGTTCTTGAGATTCAGCGTGCAGCGGAACGACAAAGACGACCAATAATGCAGACCAACGACGGCCCGTCATTTTGGATCTTTCTGATTTCCGACTAAATAGATTATTTTCACGATTTGTCTGAGAACGCAAAATTCATACAAACAAACAGGTGAGGGTTTAAATAAAATCGGTTTAATTGTGGGCTCACTAAAGCCTCCCAATCCCCGTCCCTTATTAATCAGTGCATTGTTTTAAATATAATGTCATCTTAAAGAAAACGTAATAATGTCATAGTTGCGTACAGTAATCAACAAGGAGGAGAAATTTCATTAGAAATATTTTTTCTTCTTTAATATTGTGGCGTAATCGGATTTTTGAACCCCATTATTCATCACGAGACAATGAAATCCGATTGAACAAAAGGAAAGCGTACAGAAATTACAACAGAATATACTAATCGGCCAACCCACCCTCTGTCCACAGTCAGGACAAATTAAAACTTGCGAAGAATTCCTTTTGGTCAAATAAACTATAATTATCTTGCAATGATTTCCTAGAAATTTCTCGAGTAACAAACAACACTGATTTGTTTGCATTTCATTCAATTTTTATGCTTAGTAAGCATACATATAAATTAATAATTTATTGAAAGGGCAATAATTCGGACTGGGACTATTGTGGCCGACAAGCGAAAAGTTGGAAGAGTACAACTGATTGTTATGAGTACTGAACGCCCGCTGGTTCAAACATTTTTAACAACGTCGCTGATTGGTAAGGAAATCATGTGACGGCACAGACGTTACACATACACTCGTTGAGCGACGGTGTAGCAACACATTATAACTCGTGCGATTTCATTTGAGCAGTATAGCCGGATGTGGATTCATCGGAAATAAAGACGCTAGAAAGATTTTAAAAAGGGCCACGCCAGACAAACTTTCAGCACAAAATTCATATTCTTTCCCAACGATGCAACTGAGTTCTATGTCCGAACCTTCAGGAGAAGAAATAAATGTTCTTTTTCTCTAGAATTATTATAGTAGCGTTGAAAGAGTTGCCATTGATATTTAAACGTATATGCCTTATTTGACAATGTATTTATAACCAGCACATAAATACTTAATAGTAGTTTGCAAATGTTTATGTAGAAATTCTTAGATAGGTAGACATACTAAAATCTTAATGAATTAGTGTTTAATGAATATATTTAAAGCTTACTAAATGAGTTTTCTTAAAAGTTTCGAAATGTCGAAATTAGTAGTAATTTTGGACAGATCTGGAGATGTCTAGAAGCTGCAGAAAACTTAGAGGAAAAACTACATGCACACTCAATCGTATAAAGAACTAGTATTAATTGACACCCGCAAACTACAATACTAATTTATCTCTGTATCAATGTACGTACAAAAGGTCTTTGGTGAGATGTGCACACTATTTGTAAACGTGCCTGATTGTCTATCCTATCCTATCCTATCCTATCCTATCCTATCCTATCCCGTAACTCGGAGGTCGTAGAAGCACCACAGATGATCGTTTAATCAGCGTACTCCATCTTTCCCTGTCCTCAGCAACCCTGATGGTTTCGCTCTGTGTGAAACCAGTCCATTCTCGAATGTTGTTTTCCCACCTCCTTTTCGGTCTCCATTTTCTTCTACCTTCTTGCACTGTGCCTTGCAGGATGGTCTTTGCAAGACCTGATAATCTGGTGACGTAGCCATACCATCGGAGTTTCCGTTTCTTCACCACTGTGTTATCTTGCTTTTTCTCTTATTCGAAGACAAAGATTTTCAGAAGAAGAATAAAATGATCCCACTCACCAATATTTGCAATAACGTAAAGCGTGAAGAATAATAATGCTATAAAAAATGATAATGATAATAAAACAAAAGAAACAAGAAAAATAAACCTTCGTGTGCACAACATTGCCTGTATTGTCGGTATTAAGGTCAACCACAGTGCTCGGTCAAAAAATTTCTGCTGAAAGAACTTTACTAAATAATACCAGATGCAAAAAATTCGGTAAGCAAAGCTCTACCGTTTAATAGATATCAATCACTGAAAGTGGGATTTCCTACCTGTAATTAAGGGTAAGGGAAGTAATAATCTAAAACGCAGCTATCGCTGATCTCCCCTCGCAGTGACGTCAGCAGCTGAATACAATGGCCGACTGCGAAGAAGTTACAAGCGAGACAAGCAGTGTTTCTTCACTCGATCTGTCGTGTTACAGCAGTGCTCTCTTCTGTTAGAAACGAATTCGACCCCCGAGTACTAATTGTAATAATAAACAAATAATTATACGTTGTATACATGTATACCCTCTTGCGTTCCCTTTTCTGAAAAGCTCCTCTGACTTTCCTGACACACGGCAAACTGATAGCAGACGATGGATGTGTAGTAGCCACTGTGACTAGTTGAAGTTGAAGCAGTACTAGTAGGCCTACTACTAGTAACTTGAATCACTGTTGCTGTTGTTGAGGCGCTTGTTGCAATGGCACACGGACTTTGGATCGTTGGAACAGAGCCAGGCTTTAATGTCTGTATTGTTTTCATCCCAAACTTGGGGGGTAGCAGTCTTCAGCGAAGTGTTTTGCGCAAATTGCTGACGACGCAGTTGGTGTCCCGTACTTCGGACCGAAGTTTACACGCTTTTCCTGCACGAATCTCACCCACTTATTTCGCACTTCTTCGTTTTTTGGAAACCTATGCAATGTTAACCCATCCGCTTGTTTGTTTGTACAACCTCCTACGGCACAATTTAGGCCACTGCTCTTCGTTTTCCTGCGTTTTGGTAGAGAAGGGGCACTATCGGACTCTATATTGTCTACAGCATTTGACGTCACGAGCCATGTGGTCACGTGAGCGGGCTTTTCGAAGGTGCAAAAGTTTATTCGAAGTAGATTTTATTAAATATTAAAAAAAAGGCAGTATTTTTCGGAAAAAATTTGTTTGGCATGTGACTTCTTTTATTATGTAGATATTTTGTGCTCAGTTTTATGTTTCAATGATGTTGACCTTTAAGGGAAAATACGTACTTACGGCATAAACGCCTATTAATTTTATGCAAAGCGTGGGTCGTTATTTGATATATCTACGCGGGAGCTAAAGATTTATTTTCCTTCATTTGTGCGGGGGGATTAAAATGGCTAACATTATTTGCGAACGGATGCATCCTTTTGTTATGCAAATAATGTTTGTGCACCTGATTGCTTCCTCTTAAAGCGGGGTGTTGAGGAGTGAAAGAACTTTGAATGAATTAAAAGATGTCTCTTGTTCCTGAAACGACGTTGTATAACGCTAATCTTGAACCCTGCCATCAACATTTAACGAAATCGTTCTTCAGACGAATATTAGCCAATCTCAACTTCAGCAAACAACTTTCTTTTAAACAACCTTTGTTATAACAGGAAGATGTAAACAAAATAATATAGAAGTTGTATGTAAAGAGTATAAAAAAATTATCTACGTTTACATTAAAAAAAACAACTAATATTTTCAGGATTTTTAAAATAAATGGGCCGTTCTTGTTTGCTTGTTTTTCGTTTGCGTTCTTTTTTTACTGAATGGATTTTGACCAATCTTCCTTGGAACATTACCTAGGTTAGTGCCCTGCCATCATATTTGCTCTACAGCAAAGGTCAAAGTTAATGGAGACATTTTGTTGCTAAATCCGTTTTGCTCAATATTTCAAATACGGCTAAGTTATTTTGTCGAGGTTTGGTATACAGGTACTTCAAATCATGCGCCATCTTTTAGTGGCAATCCGGTTGTCGATACATCGGTCAGTCGTTCGGTCCATCGCTCAGAATTTCAGTTTTGTTTGTTTTGTTTTTGTTTTGTTTGTTCAAAAACACACTTTTTTGCCTTATCTCAAAATGACTGAACCAAAGTTCATCATTTTTACTTTAGGGATACCTTATTTACTGCTACGCGTGTTATCTATTCGTTTTCATACTTTTTCAAAGATCAAGGTAATTGAATTTGACCATTTTCCAAACGCGTTTTGAACTGCATCTAAACATTGGTTGATCTGATTTTGCTGACTTTTTTTTCCCCCTTGCACATAATTCAGCTAGTGGCCTTTCATTCCATGTGATCCTTTCTCTTTGTTATGATTCAGATAGTGGCCTTTCATTCCATGTGATCCTTTCTCTTTGTTATGATTCAGATAGTGGCCTTTCATTCCATGTGATCCGTTCTCTTTGTTATGATTCAGATAGTGGCCTTTCATTCCATGTGATCCGTTCTCTTTGTTATGATTCAGATAGTGGCCTTTCATTCCATGTGATCCGTTCTCTTTGTTATGATTCAGATAGTGGCCTTTCATTCCATGTGATCCGTTCTCTTTGTTATGATTCAGATAGTGGCCTTTCATTCCATGTGATCCGTTCTCTTTGTTATGAGTCAGATAGTGACCTTTCATTCCATGTGATCCGTTCTTTTTCTTGTAATAAAACCGCGTCACAACACGCTTAGGGAATATTAACATTTTGTGTAAATGTTTATGTTTCGGCTATGTATGTGAGCGTCTGGAAAAAAACCATTCGAATGGCTTGCCATCTTGTTTTAAACATGAAGTTCTGAAGTCACTGTTCTTCTTCCACTCCCCCTTCTCTCCCCCCTCTTTTCCCCGCCAGATTCATGGAAATTGTCATCCTGTTTTCAAAAGACTGCGCTTACTTAGCTATCTTATATGGTCTTCAAGTTGGACATCAATACACATTCTAGCCAGTTTCATTTCTCAAAGTATAATGCCAGATTATAATTAATATCAATGTTTGTGGCGTTTGTAGATGTGTAGTTCACCTGCAAGTCGTTATTTTTGTCTTCTCTCTAAACCTGTGTCATTCTGCCGCAAATTGTCATTATGCAGCCTTTCCCGCCAAGTTCTAGAGTCATAATATTTCATATGTTTGATGTTTGTTTTTTTCTTATCAAAAAACGATATGAACGAAAAGTGTTTACTTCTTTCGCTGCCCATGAAATACATTTTGATTTAAAAAAAAATAATGATAACCTTTTTGTTTATGGCCTCAATATATCTCAATATTTATGAAGAAAATGCTCATGTGACAAATCCTCAGTGACCCCAACGCATTCCTATGGCACCATGGGTATCAGAGCCTGCTTCTAATGTCTCACCCTGAAATTGTTTAGACACAGCCTTCTGGAGGTTCTTCATACTCTTTTCCAGAGTTTCTCCGTATTATCCGGAATACAACGTTATACACTCGACCACTCACTCTTGGAACCTTCTTCAGGCGCTGCACAAAAAATGCATGTAATTAGCAGGATGTTTAAGGTCAGAATTGTATCTCTCAATTTCTTTCCTTCTACTTCTTGTTCTGGCTCTTCTCCTGGTTCTTCTTCTTAAACGAAGGAATACCAGTCTTTCGTTTGGTTCAATGCCAGTAAAATTCGATAAAATTTACAGAGAAATGTGAGAAATAAACATTTGACCGTTGCTAAATCAGTAAAATTGTGTCCGTAACACAAGTTGTTTGATTTATGAAGGTGTTGAGTGAACGTATTCGAAAGACAGAAATCTTCTCGCTTTTTTGTGATGGCGATTTTGAAGTGGGCAGTGATCGTTGACTTTCATAACTAAATTCTCAGCCATGACTAAGGCAATGGGTTAAATCGTAATCAGTTTAACTTATGTTAATCTGATGAATAAAATTTGATGCAACAACAACAAGTTAAATCGTAATTTACGCAACCTCTCCAGTAATGTAATCTTGTTAAAATTTTGATGTACTGGTCATGCATCTATGGCATTATTTTAAGATTTGTTCACATTATCTCCTGTCCTTGTGCCGTCATTTGTGCGTTTGTGTGGGTGTGTGTGGGTGTGTGCGTGTGTGTGGGTGCATGTTTGAGGCACAGAGAGAGAGAGAGAGAGAGAGAGAGAGAGAGAGAGAGAGAGAGACGCTTGCACACAACACAAAATGTACACCAGTTAAGATTCGTGAATGTCAACATGTCCTTTGTAAAAGACAAAATTAACTAACTTCTTTAACAGTGTTTATCAAAGCTTTCAAAGACAAACAAATGTTGTTGTTCAGAGCTATTGGCTCAAATAATATTCTAAAAATAGATCAAATGGGTTTTGATTTACGCAGCTTGTCCAATGGAAGTAGAACACCCAGCAGAATAAGGATAGGAAGGAGGGATATTAATAAAGATAGGAAGGAGGGATATTAATAAGGATAGAAAGGAGGGATATGAAGAAAGGATATGAAGGAGGGATATTAATAAGGATAGGAAGGAGGGATATGAAGAAAGGATAGGAAGGAGGGATATTAATAAGGATAGGAAGGAGGGATATTAATAAGGATAGGAAGGGGGGATATTAATAAGGATAGGAAGGAGGGATATGAAGAAAGGATAGGAAGGAGGGATATTAATAAGGATAGGAAAGAGAAATACGAATAAGGATATGATAGGAAGGAGGGATATGAAGAAGGAGGGATAAGAATAAGGACAGGAAAGAGAGATAGGAATAAGAAAGGATAGGAAGGATGGATATGAATAAGAAAGAATAGGAAGGAGGGATAGGAATAAGGATAGAAAGGAGGGATAGGAATAAGAAATAATAGGAAGGAGAGATAGAAATAAGAAAGGATAGGAAGGATGGGTAGGAATAAGGATAGGAAGGAGGGATAGAAATAAGGATAGGAAGGAGGGATAGGAATAAGAAAGGATAGGACGGATGGATAGGAATAAGGATAGGAAGGAGTGATAGGAATAAGAAAGGATAGGAAGGAGGGATAGGAATAAGAAAGGATAGGAAGGAGGGATAGGAATAAGAAAGGATAGGAAGGAGGGATAGGAATAAGAAAGGATAGGAAGGAGGGCTAGGAATAAGGATAGGAAGGAGGGATAGGAATAAGAAAGGATAGGAAGGATGGATAGGAATAAGGATAGGAAGGAGGGATAGGAATAAGGACAGGAATGAGGGATAGGAATAAGAAAAGATAGGAAAGAGGGATATGAATAAGGATTGAAAGAATGGATACGAAAAAGGAAAAAAAGGCAAAAGGAAAAGAAAGGAGAGGAAAAGTAAGGGAAACATTAAAACAAATGGAAGAGGAAGCAGAGGAGGTAGAGAAGAAGAAGAAGAAGAAGAAGAAGAAGAAGAAGAAGAAGAAGAAGAAGAAGAAGAAGAAGAAGAAGAAGAAGAAGAAGAAGAAGAAGAGGAAGAAGAAGAAGAAGAAGAAGAAGAAGAACAACAACAACAACAACAACAACAACAACAACAACAACAACAACAACAACAACAACAACAACAACAACAACAAATGTACAGAAAATAAACTTAGGATTAACGGTGGCACGGCGTTAGTGGGGGACAACAACAACAACAACAACAAACAAACAAACTAACTTTTTAAAAAATAATTATTTAAAAATATTTCGTGTATTTTTTTTAATCACTGCTCTGCAAATAGAAATAGTTGAAAATAAGCATTTATCACAGCAAACTCATTATGGCCTATCAAGGGCAATTTATTTATAAAGAAACCTGGAGGCGGGATTGTGGGTGGTGTTCTGGAACTTCAACATTTAATTGCATTTTCAGTGCCACTACATTTGCATTAACAATAACAGGAGCAGCACATATTGTTCCGTATCAAGATTGTTCTGTACAATGTGGCGCAATTGCACATTTTATGTTTTTACCAAATCTTCATGGCTGTTTTGGGGAGAAGGTTCATCTTAACCAAAACTTAAACCAATCCCACCCATTACATAGTGAAATAACCATTAAATTGACAGTAGCATTAAGATATATTACCAGTGGTCACAGCCCTCAAATAAGAGGATACACGTTATTTGCTTTCTTCTCTTACTTCCGATCACGGTAGTCACAGTAATTTCCATGATCATGCACCTAATAACTTTCGTATATGTGCAGAGTTCTTCAACCCAAGCAAATCATTAAAAAAAACTAGGCTAATAACTACTGTAATTACTTAAAACATTGTCACAACACTAAATCGCTACTCAACTTGATCACATTAATTTTTTTTTAACAGTTTACGATCAGTGTGAACATATGCCGCAAGGCTTTCAAGGAAATCGATACCGACTATCTTATCTAGGGTCCAAGAGCCGCTCAAAGTGTCTGCCTTATTAAGTTTACACAGCCCGGAAGCCTACGCTTAGAACAGTAAGGCGTTGACCTATTGGCCCTCTGATACTCAAGGTGACTTTTGGCCACTGCTGAGTCAGTTGATATAGAGTCTGTCGAGCCGTGGTTTATGACAATGTGCACTTGTACAGTTATGAAAAGTAGACTAATGGCAAAAACATGAATTATAAAAAGCTTATTTCTACATAAAAACTCGTACTAAAATAGTATGTGCATAAAAGGTCACAAGTGTTGCTTTACCAAACTAAAGCAGTCTCTAATAATGTAGAGTTGCGTTCCCTTTCGCCGCCATCTCCAAATGTTGAATGCGCCTAAAACTATGAATGATAACAAATGAAGGTCGCTTGTGACGCATCCAAAGGATGCAAGACATGAGCTGCATATAAAAGAATTGCATCATATATTTACAAAATACAAGCACATAGCCTACACTCCTAAATAAAGTTTAGAATAACATTGTGATATTTGAAAGAACCTTTGAGCTTTCTTCGTTGTTTGTTTGGTATTCGTTTTCATTTTTTATTTTTTTTATTTTTTGGGATGGGGGGTATGGATGGTGTGAAGTTATTTTGATCTCAATTCTATAGGTGTATTGCTGTTACTTTCAGAATTTGTGTAATGATCTGCAAAAAATATTGTGTGATGCCAATTTGTGTGTTTCCAGACTAAAATACTTCGAAAATAGTCGAGAATAAGAACAAGCCAAGTGTCGGTCTGTTGATTTGTTGGTCGGTCGGTTGGTGAATTAACCAAAGAGTTATGTGTGTGTGTGTGTGTGTGTGTGTGTGTGTGTGTGTGTGTAGGGGTGTGTGTGTGTGTGTGTAGGTGTGAACTTGTAAAAGCGACCAAATGGGTTTCAAAACAGTCTTTTTGATTACAAAGTGGGTTTATTTGCTGGGAACCCATTTTGTTTCATGAACCCATTTTGTTCTAAGTGCGCGGGAGAGCTCTTTTAGTGCTTGGGAGTGCAGTTGTAGTGCATGAGAGTGTTTTAAGTACACAGAAGTGCACTATCCGGGACGGAGAAAATACAGTCCATTTTCGGAGAAATTTGGAAGAAAGTTCGACCTATTTCGTCGCCTATAGGAGACGAACTAGGTCAACTTTTTAGACGGAAAGAGACAATTTTGACTTATTCTTACATTTCTAGAAGAAATTTGCGTTCTTTCCGTCAAAAAAGTGCTTTCCGATTCCTACATTCTTAAAGAAACCCATTTTGTATCGAATACAAGTATGTGTGTGTGTGTATGTGCGTGTGTGTGGGTGTGCGTATGTGTGTGTGTGTGTAGGTGTGTGTATGTGTGTAATTGAGTGACGTCTAATGATTATATCAAGGACATCCCCTTTCTGCTTTCTGTTATTAAAGAGGAACACACATATTTTACGCAGAAAACTAATAAAAACTCCTGGATGCTGAAGTATATGGCAGCTCTTCGCGAAGTGGAAACTGTCGAAAATGATGCAAAAATTCGCAAACCTGCATATACAAAAAAAAAAGTTGATTCAGTAAAATGAAATAATCGAATATTGTTGCCCCCAAATACCTTAACTCCTGTTTCAACAATAAAATTTTTGTAGTTCATGACACTTTCCTTCAGGTTTCAAAATTACGCAAACTATATTTATTTGCAAACAATGAAAAGCATAGTTCAAGGTGCTAAAAAGAGTTCTGCATTTGCATGCACTCAAAACTTTCAAATTTCTTAGAACTGACAAGTTGAATGTAGAGAAGCGAGAGTTGACCTCTGGATTGTGATAGGGATAACTCTCGCACCGGTTTTTAAACGTATGGTATTATTGGTTGAAAGAAGAACCAATAAAAATGTAGTTGTCAAATTCAAAACTGTGGGAATATTTTTGGAGAGTGGAAAAAAACTGAGTCCACTCCCTAAGTGTCCGTGAAAAAAGAAAAGTATGTTGTCGACTAGTGGAAGGAGTCGTTGTTGATTTTTCAGGGAAGAATAGATCTAGCGGATCTCCTCGCTGTGTTGCTTAAAATGTGGTTACGCGAGGCAAGATAAAAGTGCATACGTGGGAGTATAGTCATCAGAAGAGAGGTCGCATCGGTTTATCAAGACGTATAAGCTTGGCGGAACTTCTCTCTGGAGTGACTTAGATATGTGTGCCGCATGATTGCAGGTATTCGTGACAAACATTTTTTGTTTACAATTAATTGTTTGTATTACTGTGAAGAAAATATATGCCTTACTTGATTGGATCGTGGAGACCTTGGGCTGTTTAACACTTGTCAGCCACTTCACAGTCTGGTAGGAATTCTTGCTGTTGTTCTTGTTCAGACCGTTTTCTATTTCTTGCCATTGATCTTCTATACAGTTCTCCTTTGCTGTGCGCGTGCCTTTTCGGATGTCTTTGTTGGTTTTTCGGTAGGCATCAGATCCATGTGATGTGTTCTTTTTCTTTTTCATCTCTCTTCGTTTATCACATAGGTCCACAATTTCAAGTGTGATCCACGGTTTATTCTTTGGGCGGTTTTTGCCAAGATCCAGTGGCGGCATCTGTCAAAGCTGAGTTGAGGGTGATGGTCATGGTGTTGACATCTACTTCACCAGCTCCCAAAATGAACAGTGGTGCAAATTTCCTTCCAATTGTGGCTTGGAATATTTCTGCCACCTCCGGGTCTTGCAGTTTGTTCAGGATGAACTTCAGTCTAGTGCACTTTTCTGTGTTTACTCTCTTCAAGTGGAGCCGGAAGGATATCATCACGAGATTGTGGTCATTTCCGATGTCTGCTCCTGGAAAGGTGCGTGTCCTGCCAATGTTGATGCTTGATCTGAAGCGTGTCTTGACCATGATGTAGACAATCTGGTTGTGATGCTCCCCGCTGGCACTGTGCCATGTCCATCGTCTGATTTTTTTGTAAAGACCAAGCGTGTTTGCCGGTTTCAGATTGTTGTATCTGGCAAATTCCAAGAGTCTCAGACCCCTGTCATTTGTCTCGTTGTTGCAGTGAGGTCCACATTTGTCTCTCCAGGGGTGGTGCGCATCTTGGCCAACCTTGGCATTCCAGTCGCCTTCCACTATGACTTTGTCCCCTTTTCGGTACTTGGTCAAGAACAGCCTGTAGATGTTCATAGAAATCATCGACCTCGCTGTCGTCATAGTCTGATGTTTGGGCACAGACCTGGATGATGGTGATGTTGAAAGGGACTCCTCTCAAACGGATGGTAATGAGTCTACTGGAGACTGGGCGGCAACCTATGACAGTGGCTAGACATGTCTTTGTGGACCAAGAATCCAACGCCGTGTTCGTGCCTGTCATCTCTACCGCTGAAATAAAGCTCGTGGCCTTTGTCGGGTCGTTGTTTTACACAGGCCTCTCAAGCGCAGTTCGCTGATACCTAAGATGTTCCATCGATAGTGGTCCAGCCCGTGGGCAAGTTCTTCTAATTTCCCTCTCCGCAGTTAGTGTCCTGACATTCCAGGTTCCTATGATGATGTTGCTTCTGGTGCGGATCTTGCTAAGTTGTCCATCAGTAGCACACTTATAACCTCCGTCCTGGTGGCCAACGGAAGACGCGGTCTTTGGTGACCCGGGCGACGACCGATCCGGTATGGATCGAGTGGTTGATGAGGCAGTGTGTCTTGGGCAAGAAAGACCTGGCAGGGCCCAATCCTCTCCAGGCTGTTGACCATAGCCGAAATCTACGAAATCAGTGTGCATGGCTCGCCTTGACACCGAACACGTGGTCGTTGAAACTGGCCGGTGACTTCTGTGTAGAAGACTTTCGCCCAGTGGTGCCGTGCTGACATCCCCCTGTTAGTCGCCTCTTACGGCACGCCGGGAAACGTTGGGTCTATTCTATTCAGTGCTCGAACCCACAGAGCTAATGACAGAAACAGTGGTAATTTAAAGCACTGAATATCCACAGAGTGTTGATACTATTTATACAAAAAAGGCGGCACCCCAACTGGAGGAGAGAGAGACAGACAGACTGACAGACAGATAGACAGGCAGATGGAAGACAGAGAGAGAGAGAGAGAGAGAGAGAGAGAGAGAGAGAGAGAGAGAGAGAGAGAGAGAGAGAGAGAGAGAGAGAGAGAGAGAGAGTTTCACGCAAAAGGCTTTTTTTAGATGCAGATACGGCAGAATGATGACATTAGACATATTAAAAAACACAATTTAGACAAATAAGACTTGTTCAGGATTGTATTGGTTATTCAGGCTCTTGGCTCTAGAGGCTTTTTTCCCCGACAAGGGACGTGGGAAGTGAAGGGGGGGTGTGGTGGTGTTAGAGAACGGGAATTAAAAAGATGCTCAGGATACTTAGCGGAAAATGAATTTCTTATTTGTTTCTTTAGTAACTTTTTTTTTTATGAATCTCGTATTCAGCAACTGTTTGACAAAACGGAGAAACCGATTTTCATCTGAATTCATTCTGCAGAAAATTACAATTTAAAGTGCTCTAAAGTAAAGATCAAAATTGAATTGCGCAAAAAAATCTTTCAACATGTCGAATTCACTCTAAGAAGTGACTATTTGCTTTTACATTGTTCGCGTCTAATATTTGTGAAACCTTGAATCTAAAACTTGTGTGATACCGTTCAAAAGGTCATCTGCTCTAGCAGTAAATGATTTATCGCCTGAAGAGGTACCCCAACCGATTAACGCAGAAGTGCGTGACGAACATGCTCCAATGCGTTGCTGGAAATTAACCAATCAGGAGTATTGTGTGTCTGTGGTATTGAGTGATGCGTAAATGACTGTATCAATGAGCTTTTTGCTAGACTCGCCAGGTGGCATTATCGTAGAAACCGATTGTATTTTTAATCTGCTTACACATGCCATCTAGTTTCAGTGCTTCAGATTGTCGGCGCGCCCGCGCCATTGGCGCATATTTTATCAGAATGACGCGTAACAGTCAACGTGAATGCGCCAGCCTGGCGCGTCATAAAAATCAAGAAGGACTAGGTGAACATACGATACGAATACCTTCGATTGTCAATGACCCATCTTTTTCAAAATTGACCCATCATTTTGCATGGCCATGGGTCATTGGGCCCATGATGTCTGAAAACAATCTGAAGCACTGTAGTTTACAGCTTTAATAACAGACCCCAGATTCACTTTAATTTAGACATGCCAAATTCTCGAACGCCTGCGACGTCTTTTTATAAAGCTGTTATTTAGTGATAGCATACATCGACCAAGCGAAAGCGAAGGATTATAGCTGCTATACTTCCTATACAAATATGGCACCTTTGACAATTTTGACTTTTCACATTCAATCAATCTTTTCATAGAAACAACAAACACAATGAAGAGAGTCACCGACGTCTTGTATTTCCAAAGACAAATCCAAAACCAAACATATAAGCTTCCAAACATACCCAACGGTACAAGCGCAGGAAATATAATCCTGTCTTTTCAAAACCCAAGCGCTTTTTTTATTTTTATTTTAAATAGCGATTACCGTTAAAGACACGAAACATCATTACTGACGTCTTGTACATGACTTGTATTTCCCAAATAAATCCAAAAACCATCCATATACAAAACATTCCCCACGGTACAAGCCAAAAAAGTAATCTTGTCTTTTCGAGAAAAAAACACCAAGTGCTTTAAAAAAAATGAAATAAAAATAAATATTATCGTTAAGAGACAAGAAACGCCATTAAAATTTAATTTAACACATTTGAAGGGACATCTGAACATTTACATCATTACAAGAAATGAGCACAGAATTAACATGATTAAAGTAAACCATACACCATCACCAGCACCATTATCAGAATTAAACACAGACTTCAACCCGAAAATAATTGTCAATACCCATAAGTAAACACGAAATGTTAAATTACGAAATAATACACCATTTATTACCAGAATTAAACACAGACTAATAATGATGTTTTTGAAGTTTTGACCTGACAAGAAAGTCAGCTTGAGTATGTTGAGTGAATCGAACTCCAGAATGCCTTTAGGTTGACTCACGTTATGGAAGGGACAAAATTTGCTTGGAAATCTATTTTCGTAGGTCTCAGTAATTCTGTTTACTCCTTGTGTGTGTGTGTGGGTGGGTGTGTGTGTGGGGGAGGGGGGATGCGTGCTTGTGCGGGCGTGCCTGCAACATTGCGTCTCTGTAAACTGCATCTGTAACCGCTATGTGTGTCTTTTACGAATATAGTGTCTACTGTGTTTACATCGATTCAATTCAATTCAATAAATTTATTTTAACGTCTTTTCACATGTATGTGAATTTAGACCATGCACTCTTTCTCACGCGCGGACAAACAAACATAAATTTACGAACATAAAGTTGAATCATAATCATAAAACTGTGTTTACATTTTAAATGAAAGAACACCCTACTTTTAACAGATCCAACACTTTTTGTAGCATACACTGACCAGAAATTGTAAAACGTGCGCTATAAACATTTATTTCTAAGGCAAGATCAACGAAGATTACATGTTTTTTTTTAATTACATGGGGCGCTTAATTTCTGTTTCTGCGGGCTAAGCCGCCAAGTGGTCGGAAGATATACGTAATCAAATGCAAAGCGGGTCATCAAATTTAACGATGTGTTCCTTCTACGAAGAGGTAAAAAGTTACCCTCATACAACCAGGTTCATCATCCGGGTCATGGCCGAATTCTATTTGATTAAATATCGCGGAGGCAAAACAAGTGCACTGTTATTCTTACACTGTAAGATTACATCAACCCAAGCATACAGCACTTATAAACAATTTAACGACCACAGGTCTAACTAATAGCCAAGGTGCACTAAAGTCAGCACAACTAAATAACAGCATAAATTACTTATCACTAGAGTACGATTCGTCATTGTCACAAAGATAAAACAAACAAGCCTACTCACAACAAAGTCAACGATAACTACAACAACTACTACAACTACTATTATCTAACAAGCAAATAAAGCAAACACTACCATAGTATTCGCCACTGGTGTTACTGATCAAAAATAACTTCCTAATGACCAAATTACAAGGCGATTAATCACACAAAAACCGATTTGGTTAAAACAGTAACACATCGGTGCTAGACGCAAACGTTCATGACAATCCTGAATCAGACAGCAAACTGCAAAAACAGCTTAGTCTGTGGACCACTCGGTTACACACACGTTGCATTCTCATGCTCGACCCACTCAATGTTATTACTTCAATTTAATAAGTTAATGGAAGCGAGACTATATACACTGGTGGTGGGAGAGATTCTGACACAATTAGCAAATGAAAGATTGAATGAAAACGTTTACTTGTCACACAATGTTTATTCGGCACTTTTTTCTGGTAAATATATTAAATACCCAAATACCAGCGCTACAAAGACAATACACGTGAGATTCAACCTCTAAAGATCAAATAAGCAGACAACATCATCGGTACTGAACTGTGTTAACAGAAACTCTGAAAGGACAATTTGAAAACAAACTGTTCACCTTGAAGAAACATTTTCGTCCAGTTACTAATGGTTATAGTTGGTCGTTAAGTAATAATTCATTTTAGGCAAAATGCGATCATTGATGTACCCTATATTTCAGTTAAAAGTGTAGTGCAGGATCTTAAAACAATGGATAAATAGAAAGTTTTAAAATTAACTTTTGTTGTGGTAAAAAAAAATCCTTGATTAAAAATTGCTGTCCAACGTTTTACTCTCTGAAGAAAGACCTTGAATCTGAAATAGTGGATAGCCGTCTTTTATCCATGATCTTCTTGCAGCCGTATTGGCTACACACATTTCTGATCATACGATACGAAGGCCTCATTCTGTCCTTGTTAGGTTTAAACTAGCTATTTCCAATTACTTGACAGATACTTTTCAGATGCCTTAAAAAACATCACCATGAGACTTAGCATTAAATTCTAAGAATTCTCAGAATTAATCAAGTTTGCAATTGTCAAAACCTATTTAATTTTTATGTGATGTTGGCTTGTATTACCGCATCTAGGTCATGTCATTGTTGGATTTTTAACATGGTTTAAATTCGAACAGGATTGCTAGTTTTTACATGCATCTTTTATCATCTTTTAGTGTTTAAAGTCTAATCTAGCTTTGAAAAAACTTTATGTGGTCCTGATGCGGCTCTTTGTAGTCCATTTGACCCTATAAGCGTTGATTATATTTCTATCTATCTACGGAGAGGACTTCCTGTCGGGACGCATTGTCCGATACAATTGCTCCTAAATATTTGAAGATGTGCACGGTTTTGAGGGATTGGCCTTGGGCTTTGATGTCCATGTTGATGCCATTGGTGTTGCTGGTCATCATTTTGGTAAAGGGAATCTGATGCGTTCCATGAAGATGTTGAATAGTGTTGAAAAGAGTAGGCATCCTTGACGCACGCCGATTGTTGTTCTGAACCAGTTCCCGGTGGCATTGGTAGCATTTTCATACAGACTTTTGATGACTTCAATAATGTTAGAGCTTATGTTGTACACTCTCAGGGTTGCCCACAGAGCTCTTGCCAGACTCGGTCAAACACTTTCTTCGAGTCAAGTGACCATTCCATATTACATATCGTTGAAAAGAGGAGACGTTGTTCTTTCTTTTTCATCATTATTATCATTTATAGTTTTATTAAATTAAAGAGTTATTCTGAGTTTGTGAGTCTTGACACCGTAAAGTGTAACAAACAACTCCCTTTTGAATCGCGTATTATTGTTATTTCGTAGCCGATAGTTCCAATATTGATATATCAGTAGAAAAGTCGCATTCTGCGTTTATGCTGAGATATAATTTGTATATTATTCGTTAGTTTTTCATGCATTACGCTTAAGATAAAGTTTAGCAACTAACACAAAATTGGCCATAAAGGCGAGATTCTAGCACCGCACGCAGCACATGATAACACGCTTTCGGTACGGCTTGCATCCCGACATAAAAGAAGGGTCGCGATTAGTCTGGAGAGTGGTGCCGGGTAGCTCAGTTGGTAAAGCGGCGTACTAGTAACCGAAAGGTACCTGGTTCGAATCCCGGATTGGCCAACGTGTGACCGTATTATTTTCCCCTTACCATCAACTGCATGGTTCACTGGTCTCAGAATAATGTGACCAGTTGTCGCCTAAACGCTCCGGTGTCGTGTGGCTATAATCTACATTAATTAATCTCGTAAGGCATTCTAACGATGATACCGCCACTCGACCGCTGCTATGCTGTTTTCGTCCATGGGCACTGCGTTTGGCTGTCTGTCTTGCCTTAATATGACGTTCTTCGAATAAAGACAAACTTCCAACGGTCATCATTGGACAGGCAGGGAAGGAGAGAATGATGTGTGAATGAGACTTCTTCAGCCTACCTCCTTCACACTCTCCTTCAAACACCCCCACCATCTGACATTATTTACAACTACAAATAGTTTTTTTAAAACTATTTACTTGTCAATTATTACATATGCCATACTGATAGTTTGAAGCTAAATATTATGACACATAACACAGAATTGTACATTAATATGTTACAACGACAAACAATATGTCGAACAAAAACTGAACAGACCAAATGTA
This sequence comes from Oncomelania hupensis, assembly GCA_036898135.1. Taxonomy (NCBI): domain Eukaryota; kingdom Metazoa; phylum Mollusca; class Gastropoda; order Littorinimorpha; family Pomatiopsidae; genus Oncomelania; species Oncomelania hupensis. Next base: position 27,123,750 of record CM072519.1, read on the forward strand.
AACTTTCTGCGTGAATCCAAAGGAAATTCTCCCTGTTCGCTTTCAACATTGAATCATTTTCTCAATCATTTTCTTAGTTTCAATCTACTCATCAATCTGACTTGATTATATTACCTTCACACATTCATGGCAAACATAAATCACAATGAGCGTCTCAACGGCAATTAGTAGATTAGTAGATAAGGCAGAGTGCAGATCTACTAATTATTTTTGAGACGCTCATTGTGAATTATGACTACCATAATTGTGTGTAGGTAATATAATCAAGTAATATTAAAATTTTCGCCTGTGTCTCGTTTCATTTCATAACTATTAAGCATCAAAGATACATCTGTCCATTTTCAATCACGCCCTTTTCAAGACGTTACTAACTCTAGAGAAAGACGATCTGAACAGAACATCCCTTTTCTTTCTTTTATTTATTTTTTTTTTCAAGGGGGAGAGGGGGTGTTTTTTTATTACTCCACGTCATTTTCTGTCATTCAAAGTAAATCATTACTTCACTGCTTGTACTTTACTTTAAAACGTCCGTGCCACCGACATCCAAACAAAACGTTTATTTACTCATTTTGTAGAAGTAAAAAAGATGTGCTTTCATACTATCAACCCTCAGTCAATGAAATTCAGAACGACATTTTAATTCGTTCGTCATCAAGTTTAGAAGCGGACACCAATTAATTGGAAACTGGTTATATTATTAAAAATCAACAGATTTCGGACTCTCGCTTTTGAAATTGTAACCATGGCGTTTCTTAATCTCAATCGCCCCACTAACTCACATTTCGAGTCAGTGTGATTAATAAGTAACATACAATAATCAGCAATTGTCTGTAAGGGTTTCAACCTTCATTGTCCCTGGTGAGAATTTATTGAAGCCAAGTCTTCACACTCAAATCACTATTCGTTATTTTTACTGCCTTACGGCGTTCAACTTGTTTCTTACCTACGTTCTTCGAGAGACATTTAAACAAGTCCCCAAATATTCAAGGTCAAACGTGGCAAAATGTATTCCAGTATCTCCGATGTCATGCTCAGGCATCAAAAACAGTCTGAAGATCTTGACATTGCTTCCCAGTGACTCAACCATTTCTTCCTACATAATACCTCCAAAATACTCGTCATTCCTCCAAAACACCACCTAAAAAGCAGCCAGCATATCCAATTCATGGTTTTGAGGTTTGGTCGTGTTTAATACAGCTTTATATCACCAAGTCCACTTCGGTATAGTAGTAGTCATCGGTGATGTTGTAGTTTTCAGGGTCACCATGGGGACCCGGTTCTTCATATATGATAGTTATGTTATTCATATCTGGTTCTGGGATAGTCGGCTGGCTATCTGGCCAAGGAGCTGGAACAAAAGAATAAAACTGGACATCACACTCTGAATCAGGGTTCTGTTGTGTGACTCCCAAATCAACGACCAAAACGTGTTTGGAATTTATGACAAACAGCTTCCAGAATTTAAACGCTTGGTGTCGACTAGCAGGTCTATGCCATCGGTATAATGGAGACAAGAGATTGGACTAGCTTTTACTGAGGTGGCACAGTGAAAACAATAAAGGGCGTCCTACATTAAATTCTCTAGAGCTACGTTGAACAGTTCAGGAAGAAACATACAGCCCTGTGGGGCACCCACTAGTTTAGGCAACCAGGTTGCCAATTCAGTGTTTAGTAATTATTTACAACACTACGGTGGATTTGTTACGGATTCTGATTTTTAAAAGAGACCTTCTCCAACGTTGAAATTTATGACAACTTGACATCGTTCTTCTGGGCATTCTGGAAACTTAAAATCAAAGAAATTGTGCAAGTCACCGATGTTTTAAAAAAAACCAACAGTAACATTACCTTATACTGTAAGTAAAATTCTAAACGCTCTTTTTGTTATAGATTATATTTTCTTGAAGGTAAAATTAACACATTTTGTTAGTGTTTTTGGTGTGTAAAAAGATATTATTGAGGAAACGAAGTCTTGGTTGAAAATGTAAAAAGCAGGTAAAAGAAAGCCAAAGTTTGTTATCCTAATCACAAGCATTTTGTTTGAAAAAAGCAATAATAATAAGAAGAAGAAGAAGAAGAAGAAGAAGAAGAAGAAGAAGAAGAAGAAGAAGAAGAAGAAGAAGAAGAAGAAGAAGAAGAAGAAGAAGAAGAAGAAGAAGAAGAAGAAGAAGAAGAAGAAGAAGAAGAAGAATAAGTGCTTTGTAATGAGAACTGATATATTTGTTTATAATTTTCTGATCATGTCTTTTACGAATTAGCAATATAAAATGTTAGTTAGTTATTCATTGCTTATAGGGTCCAGGAGACTGCAAAGAGCCGAATCAGGACCACAAAATCAAGACCACAACTTGGCTGAAAGAGGACTCACCCCTGATCCGAATAAAAGACCTGCCGAAACAACCCTAATGGTAACACTGAAGGGACTCCACCAGCCGGTCACTTTACAATAAAGGCATCCCATGAAGGGGACGCTGAGACTATACTCTAATATATGGAACCCCGGTTAACAAAAACAAAATAGAATACAAACATCATTATAAAATATCAACAAAAGACATTACATATAAAATGCCTACATTGCCAAATAATAATATCATAGGAAGCCCCAGTGACCAGTTGGCAGAAAACGTCCAATATTCCCAAGCTGATCCAACAGACCTCACACACAAATGAGGAGTTTTGTCCCGGAAGAGTTTTCAAGAAAAAAGGTAGGTGACTGGTCTAGCGAAGAAGGTAGTATTATAGTAGATTAATAGAACAGCATAGGAATGGGAAAGAACAAAGGAGAAAGACAGCGACAGTGGGAATTTAATGCACTACATTTTGAGAAAGTGGGGGTATTATTTATACAGAAACCCCCGGGGATTCATATAAGAAGAATAACAAATTTGTGTCTCATATTAAAATACAACATACAAGCTTGAGGGCAGGTTTTAAATTCTGGTCATATTTCGTTGTTTGGGGAATAAGAGAAATCTTCCTTTCCTTCATTTAAAACTCCTTTACTCTTTAACACCTCCATTTAGAGGAAGCAGTCAGGTGCACACACATTATTACAATGATAACCGGATGTCGTATTCGACAACCAATGAATTATAATTTATATCTGTGTTTGTTCCCCACTGATTTATACTTGCACAAGTAAAACCAGCCATTTTAATCCATTTACACACATGAAAGAAAACTAAAGCTAAGCTATTGCATAGACCTTTCATTTTTAGGACCTGTGCTGTTATGATTAAAAAAAAGTGTGTACTCCTTAAATACCCACACTCCCTCAATACCTTAATATCAGTAACACTAGCAATGGGAGAGAAACTTTATTTTCGTTGTAGTAAAGCAATATTAATAAAGAATTAAGTATAAAGTAAATCTTATAATCGTACTTAAAATCTCAAACGTGGGTGGAATGATAAAAATGGGTGTTATTTATTTCTACTGACTCAAATAATGTTACAGAAGATTCCCGCCCAGCCAAACTGATGGGAATACAAATTGTCGACGCTCCGCTAATTCCATGGACAAGAGATAGTTCGCCGGGAAGCAGCAAACTATTTTGTGCGTGCTAAAACTGGGCTTTTTTAAAGCTGGAAAGTGTTCTGCGTATGAACATTTCATCCAAATGTACAGAAAAATTCCTATCCCATCCCGTAACTCGAAGGTCGTTGGGGCACCATAGATGATCGTTTAACTATTTTTCTCTGTCCTCAGCAACCCTCATGGCTTCGCTCAGTGTCAAGCCAGTCCATTCTTGAATGCAGTCCTCCCACCTCTTTTTCTGTCTCCCTCTTTTTCTGCCTCCATGCACCGTGCTTTGTACAATGGTCTTTGCAAGACCTGATGATCTGGTTACGTGGCCATACCATCGGAGTTTCCGTTTCTTCACCACTGTGAGCATGTCATCGTGTTGTCCAATGGCTTGTGTGATGGTCTGTCGGGCTTCGTCGTTGGTGATGTGCTGGGTATAGGATATGCTCAAAAGTCTTCTGTAGCTCCTCATCTCCATGCTTTGTATTCTTCGTTGTAGATCTGCTGTTTCGCAAGCATATAGGAAGATGGAGATGACAAGGTAGCGCAGCAGTCTTACCTTGGAATGTAGACTGATGGTCCCGTCTTTTTAAATGGGCTTCGACCTTGTCAGGTCAGCAGTTGTTAGAGCAATCCTGGAGAGGCATTCCTTTTGGGACGCATTGTCTGATACAATGGCTCCTAAATATGTGAATCTATGCACTGTGTTGAGGATTATTGGCCTTGGACTTTGATGTCCATGTTGATGCCATTGTGTTGTTGGTCATCATTATGATCTTTTCAGCACTTATTTCCATTCCTTAGGCTCTGGAGGTGGTGTCAAGCCTCTGCACCAGCTGTTCAAGTTCTTGTTCCTCTCCAGCCAATCCATCAATGTCATCCGCAAAACGAAGGTTAGAGATTGCTCTACCCCTATGCTGCCTGTGCCTTTGTGATATGCAAGGCATCTGACATGATGCGATTTAGGAAGATGTTAAAGAGTGTTGGATAGAGTAGGCATCCTTGACGCACACCGATTGTTGTCCTAAACCAGTTCCCGAGGGCGCTGGTGTGGAAGACTGCATTGATAGCCTTGTCATACAAGCTTTTGATTACTTCAATAATGGTAGGGCTGATGTTGTACACTCTCATGGTTGCCCACAGAGCTGCATGCCATACTCTGTCAAACGCTTTCTTTGAAGTCTACAAACACAGTCATGATATAGATGTTGGTGCTGTAGGTATTTCTCGCAGATTTTTCTGAGGTTTAAAATCTGTTCAGTGGTACTTCGCCCTGCCCCGAGTCCTGCTTGATCTTTAGCTATGATTTGTTCAGCTTTGGGTTTCTAGCTATCGATTATTATTTTCAGGAGGACCTTGCTGAGATGGCTGGTGAGGCTGATTGTGCGGTAATTTTCACACTCCTGACGGATATCTTTTTTTGGGTAGAGTGATGAGAAGCGGCTGGATTCATGGCGTAGGCCACTCCCCACTGAACCAGATCTTGTTACAAATAATAGTGAGGGCGCCAATCATCGCTACTCCTCCTGCTTGAAACAATTCTGCGGGTATGTTGTCCACTCCCGCTGACTTCCCTTTCTTCAGCGATTGCACTGCTGCTTCAACTTCTGCTCGGAGAATTGGTAGGATTTCTTCTTCTTCTCTGTTCTGGGGACATGCTCGAACTGATGGGTCTCCATTTGGTGTGTGGTTGTAAAAGTCAGAGCTGTACTGTCCATTAATCCAAGACTTCTTGTTCTTCTATAAGGCGTACGCCAGACTTGCTTTGGATCGTGGATACCTTTTGCTGTTTAACACTTGTCAGCCGCTTCACAGTCTGGTTGGCTTTCTTGCTGTTGTTCGTGTTCAGATTGTTTTCTATTTCCTGGCATTGATCTTCTATCCAATTCTCCTTTCCTGTGCGTATGCCTTTTCGGATGTCGTTGTTTTTCGGTAGGCATTAGCTCCGTGTGAGGTGTTCTTTTCTTTTTCATCTCTCTTCGTTTATCACACAGATCCAAAAGTTTAGGGGTGATCCGGCTATCCACGGATTCTTCTTTGGACGGTGCTTGCCAAGGATCTCAGTGGTGACATCTGTTACAGTTGAGCTGAAGGTGGTGGTCATGGTGTTGACATCTACTTCACTAGCTCCCAAAATGTGCAGTTGTGCAAAATGTCCTTCCAATTGTGGCTTTGAATATTTCTGCCACCTCCGGGTTTTGCAGTTTTTCCAGGTTGAACTTCAGTCTAGTGCACTTTCCTGTGTTTACTCTCTTCAAGTGGAGCCGGAAGGATATCATCATGAGATCGTGGTCACTTCCGATGTCTGCTCCTGGAAAAGTGCGTGTCCTGCCAATGTTGATGCTTGATCTGAAGCGTGTCTTGAACATGATGTCGTCGATCTGGTTGTGATGCTCCCTGCCGGGACAGTGTCATGTCCGTCGTCTGGATTTCTTGTGGAGACGAAGCGTGTTTGCCAGTATCAGACTGTTATATCTGTCAAACTCCAAGAGTCTTAGACCCCTGTCATTTGTCTCGGTATTGCAGTGGGGTCCACATGTCTCACCCGTTGTGGTGCGCATCCTGGCCAACCTTGGCATTCCAGTCGCCTTGCACTATGACTATGTCCTTCTTAGGCACTTGGTCAAGGACAGCCTGTAGATTTACATAGAAAACCTCCACTTCGCTGTCGTCGTAGTCTGATGTTGGGGCATAGGCATGGATGATGGTGATGCTGAAAGGGGCTGCTTGCAGACGGTTGGTAATGAGTCTAAAGTCAATTGTAGACTGATACACATTCCTCTATATCTGCATAATACGCAGTATTTTTCTGAACAGTGTTATGCAATATTGCCAACGTAGTCTATTGTACTTGCATACAAGTTTTCATAAACAACTCTGTTGTGGTGGTTAGGTTAATTTAAGCATTTAACAAACAAATCGTGGTTGTCTCCAGCTGTATTACATGATGTCTATGCATTCCCAGTTATCAGAAATTATATGACAGATCGCCATTTTGAAGTGTAGTGAGGGTCACCTATAAGATTAATTATGTCTTTTATGTAGCGGTCAAATTTCTATCGATCCTAAAATGGATGGTGTATTTCATGCGTGTATTTCAAATCACTCCTAATATCGATAAAGTACTTTCGCTCAGAATCCACAAACATTTGTCATTTCGTCTACCTAATCTTCTGATCGTCATTTAGGCTCTTATCAGAACGCACAAGCAAGCAGGTCTCGTGTTTTTTAAGGCTGCAGGGATTTACAATGGCACTGTGATAGAGAAGAACATTCCAACTTCTTTAATAATTCTATAAAATGATTCTCTATTTTTGAAAGCTGACAACAACCTCGCTCGAATTACTTTTCTTTACTTTCCGGCAAAATTATAAGTGGCATCCTGCTATTAAGAGGAATAATGACTAATAATCACACTTACTGCATAAGCCACATGTGGCCATACACCACCTCTGGCCAAACTCCGGGCAGAAAGCTTCCGGAGACAACTCTTGAACGAAGTCTTCACACATGTCAGTCGGCTGTCCGTCGAGGAACAGTCCGGTCTGCTGGTTAGTGCAAGGTTCTGAAACAAGAAAATAAGACATATGTCACTGTCATGGAAGACGTGAACAAAAATATATAATTTGGCTTGAACGCTTCTCGTTCAGGCTGAACTTCCGCTGTTTGTATTTCCAGACTTATCTGGAAAGATTTTGAAATAGGTTCGCCGAGAACGAACCAAGTGTTAGTTAGTCTGTCAGTCGGTCTGTCCTTCTGTCCGTCGAAAGCCATAGCTGAAACACTGCTGAATGGATTTTGACCAAACTTCAAAGGTTAGTGGCCTGCCTCCCGTTTCATCATATTTGCTCTACATCAAAGGTCAAGGTCATTGACGTCTATTTGTTGCTGAAGACGTGTTGCTCAATTATCTCAAAAACGGCAGCAGCAATTTTGTTGAGATGTTTTAAAGTTTAAAGTTGAATTTAAACAGCAGCTTTTATAGGTAAAAAAAAGGTAAAGGTAGTCCCATAGCCTTGTGGCCGTAGGGGAGCGTGATGTTGGAGATCACACTTATCTTGGGCCAGCGTAATGAGGGTGATGCCCAACTCTCTCCCTCGCTGCTTTACCTTCCCCACCCTCAAGAGAGTAGGTACTCAATCACAGTTGAGTCAACTGGGGGCGTTGTTGTTTGTCGCTTCACACCTTAGCGGTCACCCATCCAAGTGCTAACCGCACCGGACGGTGCTTCACTTTCGACACAGTAGCGAGTGCTCCAACCACTGCACTATCCGACACCAGCTTTTATAGACCTTATATTAATTTTATTTCATATGGGTGCCCAAGTTTATTTGTCCGTTATCTGCACTGTTACAGAGTGACAATGTTCCTTAACGTGCATATGAGCGAACACGTAAGAGGGGGCTGGGGCTGGTAAGGGAAAGTAATTTTTCTGATGTCGACATTCAGACAGTAGTTTATTACTTACAACGTGTTGCCATTTCTTGCAGATACAGAATTTCCGGTTCACAGTTAGTTTGCGTTGAGTTGTCATACCGTTGTAGTAGTGGTATGAACTAAATTGTCATAATATCCTATCCCGTAACTCAAAGGTAGTTGGGACACCACAGATGATCGTTTAACCAGCGTACCCCAGCTTTCTCTGTTCTCAGCAACCCTCATGGCTTCGTTCAGTATCAAACCAGTTCATTCTCGAATGCAGTCCTCCCACTTCTTTTTCTGTCTCCCTCTTCTTCTGCCTCCTTGCACCGTGCATTGCATGATAGTTTTTGCAAGGCCTGATGCTCTGGTGACGTGGCCATACCATCAGAGTTTCCGTTTCTTCCCCACTATGAGCATGTCATTGTGTTGTCCAATGGCTTGTGTGGTGGTCTGCTGTAGGTATTTCTCGCAGGTTCTTCTGAGGTTCAAAATCTGTTCAGTGGTATTTCGCCCTGGCCTGAGTCCTGCTTGTTCTTCAGCTATGATTTGTTCAGCTTTGGGGTTTCAAGCTGTTGAGTATTATTTTCAGGAGGACTTTGCTGGGATGGCTGATAAGGCTAATGGTGTGGTCATTTTCACAATCCTGAAGGTTACCCTTTTTGGGAAGAGCAATGACAAGCGACTGGGTCCTTGGAGTAGGCCACTCCCCACTCTACCAGATCTTGTTACAGATAATGGTGAGGGCGTCAATCATCTCTTCTCCTTTGGCTTGCAGCAATTTTGCGGGTATGTTTTCCAATCTCGCTGACTTCCCTTTCTTCAGCATTTGCACAGCTTTCTCAAACTCTTCTCGGATTATTAAGAGGGTTTCTTCCAACCCGTTTGGTGTTTGGTTGTAAAGGTCAGAGCAGTACTATGTCCACCTATACACGATTTCTTGTTCTTCTGTAAGGCATATGCAAGACTTGCTTTGGATTGTGGAGACTTTGGGCTGTTTAACACTTGTCAGCTGCTTCACAGTCTGGTAGGCCTTCTTACTATTGTTCTTGTTCAGACTGTTCTCTATTTCCTGGCATTGATCTTCTATCCAATTCTCCTTTGCTGTGCGCATGCCTTTTTGGATGTCATTGTTGATTTTCGGTAGGCATCAGCTCCGAGTGAGGTGTTCTTTTTCTTTTTGACCTCTCTTCGTTTATCACACATGTCCAAAAGTTTAGGGGTGATCCACGGATTCTTCTTTGGGCGGTGCTTGCCAAGGATCTCAGTGGCGACATCTGTCACAGTTAAGTTTAAGGTGGAGGTCATGGTGTTGACATCTACTTCACCAGCTCCCAAAATGTGCAGTGGTGCAAAATTTCCTTCCAATTGTGGCTTTGAATATTTCTTCCGCCTCCTGGTCTTGCAGTTTGTCCAGGTCGAACTTCAGTCTGGTGCACTTTGCTGTGTTTACTCTCTTCAAGTGGAGCCGGAAGGACATCATCACGAGATCTTGGTCACGTCTGATGTCTGCTCCTGGAAAAGTGCGTGTCCTGCCAATGTTGATGCTTGATCTGAAGCGTGTCTTGACCATGATGTAGTCAATCCTGTTGTGATGCTCCCCGCTGGGATTATGCCATGTCCATCATCTGGATTTTTTGTGAAGACCAAACGTGTTTGCAAGTATCAGATTGTTGTACATGTCAAACTCCAAGAGCCTCAGACCCCTGTCCTTTGTCTCGTTGTTGCAGCGGGGTCCACATGTGTCTACCCACTTGTGGTGCGCATCTTGGCCAACCTTGGCATTCCAGTCACCTTGCACTATGACTTTCTACTTCTTCGGCACTTGATCAAGGACAGCATGTAGATGTCCTTAGAAATCAACGACTTCGCTGTCGCCATAGTCTGATGTTGGAACATAGACCTGGATGATGGGGATGTTGAAAGGGGATGCTCTCAGATGGATGATAATGAATCTACTCGAGACTGGGCGGCAACCCATGACAGTGGCTAGAATGTCTTTGTGGACCAAGAATCCAACGCCGTGTTCGTGCTTACCGCTAAAATAAGGATTGTGGCCTTTGTCGGTCGTTGTTTCACCGTGGCATTTCCAGCGCAGGTCGTTGATACATAGTTCCATTCATAGTGGTCCAGCTGGTGGGTAAGTTCTTCTAATTTTCCCTCCGCAGTTAGGGTCCTGACATTCCAGGTTCCTATGATGATGTTGTCTCTCGTGCGGATCCTGCTAAGTTGTCCATCAGTAGCATACTTATTACCTCCGTCCTGGTGGCCAACGGAAGGCGCGGTCCTTGGTGACACGGGCGACGACCGATCCGGTATGGAGTGAGTGGTTCTTTTCATCATATGGTGTGCCTTGGGCAAGACAGACCTGGCACGGCCGAATCCTCTCCAGGCTGTTGGCCACAGCCGAAATCCACGAGTACAGTGTGGCTCGCCTTGGCCCCGAGCACGTGGTCGTTGAACCTGGCCGCAGCAATATTAACTACATTTTGTCAAAGCAGCTCATATAGGCCACAAGACTTCTGGTTTAAAAATCAAATTTTTCTGAAATCCGCACAGCGCTCCTTGGAATTTTTAATGTTTTTGGCAATGTCCCATAATAGATCAATCTCTCACAATAGTTGGTTTGTGATAACCATTTTTAAAGATACCGTGTATAGTAATATGTGCAGCAGTGTATAAGACATAAGGAAGAATATATCCTCATACATAAAAACATATTTATTACACCACACTTCCTGTACTACCTTCACCATAAACTTTTGTGTGTGATTGATCTACCATTGCGGTATACACAAATTCTTAACACTATCGCCAAGCTCGAAGGCAAAGGAATGTTTTCATAAAACTTGGGCATTTTGGATAAGCGAAGTAAAGAAATCGTTATTTCGCACTCAAAAATAAATAAATAAATAGATAAATACAGAAAGAAAGAACGAACGAAAAGAAAAAAAACTCAACTCTCAAGGTAAAATCCAAATGTTTGGTTTTATTTTAAAAACGAAAATGTATCAAGCCCATATCAAATAAGTAAATGAATAAATAAACACAATGAAAAGAATGTCTAAATTCTAATGCTGTGTGTGTGCCGTGTTCTCACGTTGTAGTAATATTAGTTACAAGTAATCCTTACCATCACAGTTGATTCCAATGCCGTACTGACAACTGCACGTGCAGCTCGAACGGTCAAGAGTTCCACTGCCCACACCGTTTTTCCAGCACGTTTTTGGGCAATCTGCAAGGCGCACCATGGATGGAACACATGAAACAAAGAGAATAAAAATGGCTTGTACAGTAACAACCCGAAAATGTGTGTATTACTCAACAGATAGAAAATAAAGGAAATAAAGGAAATAAAATTGTTTTAGAAACTCAAAACGTTGTGTGTGTTACCTTGTGTTTTAATCCTTCCGTTAAATGAATAAAAGAACTTACTAAAAAGTATATACTGAAAGGTAAAAATATTTAGAGAAAGATCGACAATTTTGTTTTTAAAACAATAAAGTGAAAATATGCTTTTAAAAACACTCAAAAATGTTGGTTTTACCTTGACATTTTGATTTCTTTTCCTTCTGTTACCGAATTAAAATACACAATACAATAATATGAATGATGTATAATAGTAAACAAAAATGGCAAATCAATTTTTGTCAATAAATCTGTATTCAAACAAACTGAAGAAAGAAGAATAAAAATGAAAAGAATGAAGAGAAGAAGAACAAAAGGGAAGAGAGAAAATGGTTAACGGGATAGACACAAATAAGAAATATATTAAATAAATTACAATTACCACATAATGATGAATCCTCATGAGGGCACGGTGCTGGAAAAATGAATAACAATCAGTATAATTTAAAATATTTCTTTTATTACACTCAGAGAGCAACGAACAGAAAAATATGAACATAAATATTTATCACGCGAAATTTATAACGGATTATTAAAGACAGTTTACTTATAACACACTCAAAATTAATGACTACATGGGTCACTTGTATACATTAGCAAAATACCTAGAATTAACAATAAAACAAGAAAACGACAAACACACACATACACACAAACACACGACACACACTGACACCACCATATTATGACATTTATATTCGAAAAATCCTGCATGAAGACTCACCACACAAGCCGTCTTCGCAAAATCCGTTTGGAGATGAACATTTACTGCACATAGCCCCTGTTTCCATCTCAAATACCCCTCTGGTTTCTGAACTGCAATCATAGCGACAAAATTTAGCAACTTTTGAATTTTCCAGCATTCAGTTATGTTTCAAGACGCTCCAAATAGAAAGAAGGTACATGTAACGCTATTAGTCCTTAAAACCCAACCCCAATGGCAATGGGAAAATACCGCCTCGTTACAAACCTGTCCCTAACATTTTAAAGTTCCTTGGAAAAGTTTACATTACAATCTTGCCTATGACTCCATCATAACTTTTATACAGTCTGCATACCGTATAGACTGCTAGACTCTTTATCCTAATCGACCTGTCCGCTGCCTTTTGATAAAGTTTTAGTTAAGCTTACTTAGTTACTTATTGTTTATAAGGTCCAGCGGATTTGATAAAGTGTAGCATCTCTTCCTAATTAGGCCACTGCGATACATCTTTTGCATACCGGACAAAACCTATCACTGTTGATAAAGCATATTGAACCAAGTCCTCAAACTGTTATCTAGAACTGTCAAGCTGAGCATGCATCTTTGTCATCTGGTGTCCACCAAAGCTCTGTTCCGAGTCCACTACTGTTCATGTACACTCAACATACTTAAACTGTTTTGAAAGTCATATCCTTATCCATCACTCCTACAACACTTCGTCGTCGATGATAATGATATTGAGGGTATACATTTATAATAATTATAAATTTAAATTACTTACCCTCCCTCGTACAAACAGAGAAGAACAGCGTAGGTCTGCCGGTTGCCACAGTTGTGTATTAATGAGCAACCTATGTGTCTGTGCTTAGCATTCAGCATCTACAACACATTAAAAATTGTTTATTTGTTCAGTTCTTAATCGTTTTGGACACTAAGAGATTTTTTTTTAAATCAAGACGTCGAGTCATTCAAATGTATTTTACACACTTAACTGAAAATCTGCTTTTTCAAAGTGTGACTCTACTTCATCCTAAAAAAGCAAAATGAAAACGTGGAATGATTATTAGTAGATAAAGTATTATTAGTAGATAAAGTATCTACATAGTCAAGATAATCAAAATCGGCACATTCATTCTTAAGATAAGGCAATTATTGTTTTTTTGAACAATTAAAAAAATTCGGGACGACAACTGGATCCATGGACAACTGAATGACTGGCCATAACTGGAAGTACCTGAATACCAACAAGAAACCAAATCGGTTCAGCCGATTTTGAGATAAAGAACAACATGTATTTAACAAAGCATTGCCCCCAGCGATCTTGACTTTTTCAGGTAGAGCAAATATGGCACGAGCGGCTGGCCACTTCTAGAAGTAATGTTCCTATGTTTGAATGAAGTGTGGTGGTTAAAATTTGTAAGTGGTTCTTGAGCGATTGCGTACCGTACTACCGTACGGCCGACAAACACTTGGCTTGTCCCGATTCCCGACTGTTTCAAAGTATTCCATAGAAAAAAACAAAAGATCTCCTGCTCTGAGCATTCTAGAATGGCAAAGATATTTACGACATATAAGTACAACTTCGCGTACAATGAGTAGTACACATAAAACCGTCAAGGCCCTGTGCATTTCACTACCATCCCTCTCAAATACCATTTTCATTTATTGTCACTCCACGCCCATTGTATTCTCCATTTCACAACTTAACTCATGCCCACTATATTCCCATTCCACTGGCAAGACTACTTACATTTCTAAGCTGCAAACAATGTCGTAGGTTGTTACAGGAAAGATGTCTGTCTTGTGCTGTGGCGAAGTAGTACTTCTGGTTGAACCACTCCGTGAGCAGCCTATTCACCTGGTCCCTGGGCGAGTCCTCCAGCCGCATCTTGTAGTTAGTGATGTTGTAGACTCTGCCTACGTTGACGTTGATGTTGAAGTTTTGGGAAATACTTCTTCTCCACGAATAGCACGTCGCCATTTCTCGCGCCCTCGCTGCTAGCTCCTCACTCCAAGACTGTAGGGGAGACAACCAATGTTTGAGGTTTAAGTTAAATTGGAAATATGTAATAATAATGATGATGATGATGATGATGATGATGATGATGATGATGATGATGATGATGATGATGATGATGATGATGATGATGATGATGATGATGATGAACCTACATACATTAGTTTTTTGTGGGTTTTTTACATTTTTGGGGAGCAGGGGAGGGAGGTGGACAAACGGAGTACCCGGAGAAAACACCCGAGACGTTGTCCAAGTTGAAACTAAATAATATTCGGAGAAACATAGGCCTAACGCCCAGAGGCGGGATCGATCCCACGCCGGCCCCACTGGTTTCTAGCGTATGGATAAGGCAAGTTAGTCACGCATTAGACCACGCGGCCTAAACGCTCGCCTCGTTTAGCAGTGAGCGCCAAAATCTTTATTAAAGTCCGTGGGATGGAATGTGTGCGTTTATACGCTCATCCCATGGAGTATTATTTGTATTATTTATTGTTATAATATAGTTTATTTTATTCCCTGTACATGTAGGCTCGAACAGTTTTTTTGTTATTTGTTTGTGTTTTTTTTTTCAACAATTAAAATCCGTGGGATAAGACGTTGTAATTGAACATGTCAACAAAAGGAAATACTGCTGCTCATGATGACACGACGACGACGACGACTACGACGACGACGACGATGATGATGATGATGATGATGATGATGATGATGATGATGATGACGACGAAGACGACGATGGCGATAATGCTAATGGCAATGATAACAATGGTAGTTTTATGATGATGGTGATGATGGTGATTTTCCTACGGCTGCCGTTGATGATGATGATGACGATGACGATGATGATGATGATGATGATGATGATGATGATGATGATGATGATGATGATGATGATGACGATGATGATAATATCCTCACCAATATGTTCATGTTGGCCACATCGTAGTCCCTGGCTATGACTCGTCGATAGAAATTATGTTTGTCCACTAGGTATTGCATCTCGGACACGCCACAGACGCAGCGTATAACTACTGTAACACAACACATTAAACGTAATTGAGATTGTCACAGTTATTTCTCCAACTTTATTCTATGGGGGTAGTCACACCACATAAGAGTTTATTAATCCACGTTATTGAGATGAAAGCTCTCCAGTAAGCGTATAAACGACCTAAGATGTATTTGAGACCAACCGAGCATCACGGAACCTCGCTAGCATTAGGGGTCCCCTGAAGCGTGATTGGGCATTATTATTATTATTATTATTATTATTATTATTATTATTATTATTATTATTATTATTATTATTATTATTATTATTATTATGGCTATTGACGCCTAATCTAAACAAAGCCATAGGCGTTTACAAAGTCAAAAATGTACAACTAATAAAAAAATAAAAATAAAAAACAACATACAAAACAACAAAAGAAGATAACTTTTTTCACTGATAACCACCTTCTGCAAAACACACACACACAGACACACACACACACACACACACACACACACACACGCACGCACGCACACATAATCACATCTATAATAAAGAAAACAAAAAATCAATTAAATTAGTCACTGCGAGAAGCTAAGCACACCAAGCATACTCAAAGACAATTAAAATTAAAGACTATGATGGAAATAAATAAGTTTTGAGATGTTTTTTACAGGTTGGCAGGGGGGGGGGTGAATGACGGATGAAGTGGGGGAGCTGGTTCCAGGTAACAGGGGCTTGATAAAAGAAAGACCTTTGGCCAAAAGTTTTTGTCCTGACAGTGGGGATCGTAAAGATACGAGAGTCTGCAGAAGAGCGAAGCTGACGGGATGGGGTGTAGAGATGGAGTAGGTCAGATATATATTGTGGGCCAGAAGCATCAAGGGACTTATAGCAGAGTGTGGCAGTCTTGTGAGAGATTCTCTGTTGAACAGGAAGCCAGTGGAGAGAGTGTAGGAGAGGGGAGATGTGGTCAAATTTCAAAGAGCGAAAGAAACTAGAAACCATCAGTGGAGAACCATCACCCTTGTCTAATCCAGAACAACGCCTTGACGCTTATGCTGTCAGTGCGTAGTCACGTTACGTTGAGTTTATTTGTGTGCGGTGAAAGAGGTAGTCTAAAAGCGCTCATTCACTTACTGCTTCTGGCAGACTCTCTTTAGAGCGCTCCGACACGACGTTTAGATTTAAATTTCGCAAATATTAGACACAACAAATGTATTAATATTATGCAACCGCATTCTCATCTCTTAGCGTAAATGATTGAAACCTTTGTTTGTTTGTTTGTTTGTTTTATTTATTGTTTTGCAGAGACACTTCAATAAGCTCAAGCGAGCCTGAAGTGGAAGAATAATCATTCTTCAATTAGAGGAGGAGCGAACCACAGGTTAAAACTGGAAAGAAAAATCAAATCTGTAGATGAAAGGCACTGAGAAAGAAAGTCACCGAAAAAAGTCAAAAACATAAGGTTATCAAAATTTCAGAGGGGAAAACAATTCACCACGTGGCTTGTATACACACAGATAACGTGCTAATATTTCGCGTAAGGCTACGGAACATTTTCAACTGTCTGTCTGTCTCTGTCTCTGCCTATCTCTCTCTGTCTCTCTGTCTCTCACTCTCTCTCTCTGTCTCTCTGTATCTCTCTCTCTCTCTCTCTCTCTCTCTCTCTCTGAGCTTGAGTGAACGTCTAAGAATAAAAATAATTGTACTATTTTATGTGAACGGGATTTTCATAAGAAGACTAAACTGGGTTGATTTTCGTCCTTATTGGTGACAGGTGTGATCAAGCATACGCAATCCAAATTGTAATCTCTAGTGCTCTGGAATGCGACTTAGTTTATCTTAAAAACAAAAACAAAATCAAACATCATAAAGTGTATGGATCCATTCTGACTTTAACTGTAATTTATGTCATTAAACAAACAGATGCTTGCTGAGACTATAGAATGTGTGACTTGGTCACCTGTGCTCGCTGTGATTGCATATCCAGTTGAAAAATTAAACTTGGACTTTTGTTTTATATCCCCACTCGCAAACATATTCATCCGTCAGTCCCTGTCCCATTGCAATCCTTGAGGTTCATCCAATGTTCCGTCTGAATTACTCCCTCAATAACCCTCTCAATAACCCCCTTCAGTAACCCTCATTACCCTTAATAGAAGTAGTAGTAGTAGTAGTGGTGGTGGTAGTAGTAGTAGTAGTAGTAGTAGTAGTAGTAGTAGTAGTAGTAGTAGTAGTAGTAGTAGTAGTAGTAGCAGTAGTAGTAGTACTAGTAGTAGTGATACAAAAATCGGTCAAAAGTATAGGTTACGGGTTCATTTCTTTAATTTAAGCTCTGCACACATCGTTATTTTAGACGCCCCCCAAAATTAAAATAATGGAACATAAAAAATTATTATTATTGACAAAATAATCTGAACGAGTAAAACCATTAGCTAAACCGCCTATTCTATGTCACATAATTTACAGCATTCATTCACTTTTTTAAAATTATTTCAACATGCACAAAGTATAAACACTGAATTAATGTGTTCCAAAACCATCAAATCATTCCCACAGCCGCCAAACTCACAACCAGTCGCCGATCCTGCACACTTACACATTCGGTAAACGATCCAGCCACCTCACTTGACCATAGAAAGTCAGCAAAACAATAAATATATATCAATAAACTCCGACTCTCAATAAACTCTATTGCAATAGTAATCACATATTCTCTAAAACCGGTTACGGGTTCTAATATTAATGTGTGAACGGCAGTCATTATCACTTTCACAATCGCAAATAGCTAGTCACGTAATAACCTAATTACAAAGTACAAAATAATTTCAATTGAGTCTGCATTGTATTAAAAACATTAAAAAAACGTGTAGATGGTACCATTATAAGTATATTTTTTGATTCATGAATGGTAAATACCCTCAAATAGATATTTGTGGGCGAAACTACTAGTACTATTATTACATTTATGAACGCACGAATGGTATATTTTGGTAAATATTTGTAGGTGACGTTATTGGTATACTTCTTAGTACATTTACTCGATCAGGAATTGTAAATATTTGTATATAAAGCTACTGGTATTATTATTAGTACACTTATTCACGCAAGAATGATAAAGGATATTGTTTGCACTTGCAATAAAAAATTTAACTATAAATCATATACTTCATGACTGCAGTTTAATAGCACAATATATTTCACAAAATATTCATAATGGTCAAAGTAAAAACAGTGACTATTGGATAACCATCGCAAGATATATTATTAATAGTCCTTAGGAATTTTTTAAGAAAATTCAAAGATTATTTAGTATTTAGTTTATAACAATATCACAAAATTTACTTTCTGTATAAGAATATGAAAACTTTGCGAGTTTGATATGTAATATTGTTATTAAACTTTTTTTTAGTATTACTAGTTTAACTAATTAATTTTTAAATTCTTTTATTACATGTTATTTTCCCCGATCCAAGTAGCAAATATTATTTTTCCCCACCTTCCTTTTATTTCTTAGTCTAAAATCACTTCGGTTAATAGACGTTAAATGAAATATTTATTATTTCTTTATTTATTTATTTAATCGTTCTTATATAGCGCGTTTCCAGCTCAAGAGCTGCTCAAGGCGCTGGCCGATACAGGATCTAACTCAAGCCGCCAGAGACGCCAACTTCCAGCCTTTGGGCGCATCGTAATAACGCTCCAGACAACTGAGCACAAATAAACATAGAAATAAACAAACAAGAATGATCCCATTATCGCAAATGCTTGTAGATGAAGCCTACTGCGCTAGGTGATCCGTCAGTGGTGAGGTAGTCGACAGAAGCCGATTGGATCAGTTTGTAACACGCTTTATTTCCCGAGACTTGTTAATTCCTAACATGACACCATGTCTATTTTACCGGTGGTTCGAGCAAGGATGGCATGCTACCTTGTAATCCCCATCTTCCGGTACGCTTGCAAAACATGGACCCTCACTGCAGACATAGGCCTACAACGAAGAATTCAAAGCATAGAGATGAGGTGCTATAGAAAACTTCTGGGCATTTCCTTACCCAGCACATCATCAACGACAAAATCCGACAGACCATCACAAAAGCCATTGCACAACACGATGATATGCTCACAGTGGTGAAGAAACGGAAACTCCGATGGTATGGCCACGCCACCCAAGAATCAGGCCTTGCAAAGACCATCCTGCAAAGCACGGTGCAAGAAGGCAGAAGAGGGAGACAGAAAAAGAGGTGGGAGGCCAACATTCGAGAATGACACTGAGCGAAGCCATGAGGGTTGCCGAGGACAGAGAAAAATGGAGTACGCTGGTTAAACGATCATCTGTGGTGCCCCAACGACCTACGAGTTACGGGAAAGAATGGTATAGGATAGATAGGTAGCCAACCTATACTTCCGTAAAAGACAGAAGAACACAGAAAAAATATTTTTCGTAAGTTTTCTGCCAAAACAATCATTTGACTTACATAAATCTCTACGCTAAGACGCGACAGGGAAAGCGCCTTCATCTTCAGGAATGACCTAAACCAATACAAATGGTCCTCAATTTCGAGCTCTTAATACGATGACTGAAGGAACTTGGATACTTGTAGCTCGCTTCAAAGATCTTCTATCGAAAGCTCCAGATACTACACAAAGCCGACTCGAAAGAAACATAAATGCCTTGCTTCCACTATTAGGATTGGTGTAGGAAGGAGAAGAAAAAAAAAGAAAAAGAAAACGCTGTCAGCAAAACACACACACTTGGAGTGTTTTAACATAAGCTTCGATATAAGCGTTAGATTAGCACATCTTTAATTTCTCCAGTTAATCATTTTTATATAGCGCTTTTCCAGCTCAAGAGCTGATCAAGGCGCTGGCCGATACAGGATCTAACTCAAGCCGCCCGAGGCGCCAACTTGCAGCCTTTGGGCGCATTGTAATAACGCTCCAGACAACTGAGCACAATCCTGGGCAGCCAGGGATGGGTGGAGAAGGACCTAGGTGCATGCTGGGTGTGTTCTTGTCACCGGCACTCACCCGTCTAGGACATGAGCGTCAGGATCTTTAAAGTCCAATATGATGGAATGTATGCGACACAGACTAGACCTCGGTTTATACTCTCATCCGAGTTAATGTAATTAGTTATTGTGTGTGTATGTTTGTATGTAAGTAATGACCCCTTGGGGTCATGAGCAATCTTGCCACTGTAGATTGTTCTAACCTATAAAGGGAACAGTGAAAGCCCCAGTTGAAAACCTGTCTTGCCTTTGTAGGCATGACAGATTCACTGCGGCAACAGTACCCCCGTTGGGGTGCCGGGGGTTTCAGTATAAATAGTATCCCCACTTTATGGAAATTTAGTGCTTTAAATTCCCACTGTCGCTATCTTCCTCATTTACCCTTTCCCATTCCTGCTCTGTCTTATCACTCTGCTATACTATCTTCTTCTTCGCTAGATCAATGACCTACCTTTTTTCTTGAAAACTCTTCCTGGACAAGACTCCTTGTTTGTGTATGAGGTCTGTTGGATCAGCTTGGGAGTGTTGGACGCTTTCTGCTGGGTGGTCACTAGGGCAGTGTTCCCTCCACACACAAAAAATGAGAGTCCTTGGGACTCCCAGGTATAAAATTTTAAGAGTCCTTGGGCAAATTTTGAGAGTCCCAAAATCGGTGGATGAACGGGTTTTGGGCCCAGTCAACCAAGTCAGAAGTGACATGATCGTGTATGATAGTTCTATCAAAGAATGGACTAACGAAGATTTCTTCTGTTCAGTGAATGTATTGCTTGGAGGAAGTTTACAATGCGCGCGCATGCGATTTTTAAGGACGACAACTCCCGACACAATCTTTAATCGTCTGCAATGGCAGTCTCAGTTGGGTTCTGATTCTGATTATGCCGTGAATTAGTTCGCCACTCGTTGGTCGTATTTTTGACTTCAGCGATTCGAGAAAAATGTGTGCGTCCTCAGGACGCACACATGCAAATTTTCATGCGTCATTTTTCATATTTTGTGCGTAATTGACGCACTCCTGTGCGTAATCGGGAACACTGCTAGGGCTTCCTATGATGTTAGTATTTAGCACTATAGGCATTTTATATGTATGTGTTTTGTTGATAATTTATAAGTCCGCTGGACCTAAAGCAATAATCTTGTATTGTATTGTATTGATAATTTATAATGATGGTTGCATTCTATTTTGTTTTTGTAACCGGGGGTTCGCGTAGTTGAGGTAAACCCTCAGCCGTCCCCCGCGTGGGATGTCTTTATTGTAAAGTGACTGGCCGGTGGAGGGCATTCAATTTTCCCACTAGGGTTGTTTCAGCAGATATTTTATGCGGATCAGGGGTTGTCCGGTCCTGATTTGGCTCGGAAGAGTCCGCTGGACCTAAAGCAACAATCAATCAATCAATCAAAAAATGTAAGTAATGCGAATGTGTGTGCTTGCGTGCGTGCGTACGTCTTATCATCTAGATAAAGAAGACGTCAATAACCAACCAACCACCCCACCAACCATGAGAAGGTTTTTCTCCTAGTAAGAAACCATCCCTCTCTCCCCTAGGAAAATGAAACTGCAGCCAAGAAGTTTTAAAAAATGTATGAATATTTAACCAAACAATCGTCTCTTAGCGTATGTATTTATTTATTTATCCTTTGCAGGCTTCATTTACTTATTTTAGGTTAAGCAAATACTGTGGGCCTAAGATTATAGACCTAGTTTAGCATGGACTAATGAATACCTTCACGAAAAAATAGACTTAAGTTAAACTGAAGGGAAATTATGGCCTCTTTTAATTGGAAGGTTCGTGGATGTTGAAACACTTATTTCGAGCTTTTTTTAGATCCTGAACCTAGGTTCCGGACCCTTTTTTTTATCAAAAATGTTCAGCAATCTAGGTCTGTTATCTGAGAAGCTTGAAAAAAAATGTGTTGAATCTCCACGAACTGTTCTATGAACATGCTATTTAGTGTACAAGTTTGAAACAATAAGACCCTCAGACTCACTTTAAAATTGAGAAGAAATGTTATTTATCTCCGTTATTCAAGTTGTTCGTTCGTTTGTTTTAAATAAATCGGTCGTTTTTCTCTAGAAGTCCATGAACTTGGCCCCTATTTATAGTATGGTTATTATTAAACATTGTGTCTGTGTCTACGTGTGTAGTGTATGTGCGTTTTATTAATGAATATGACAAGCTCCTGCAAAAACACCAAGGCGCGCGCACATATAGACTTTTACATAGGCAGGCCAGCGGTTTAAGCTTCAAGCCCAAGTTATGGGGACTGAACTCTTAACAGTGCTAAGTCGTCAAAGAAAGTAACTAGTGGCAAACAATGTCGACCAATGTGTGTTTTCACGTGCGAGGTGGTGGGCAGCACATTAATAATCCAAGGTATGCAGCAACGTAATCAAAGATATGAAACGATCGGAAGCACGGTGATGATTTTTCCTCGCAGACTGCCCGGATATGGGCCACTATGCTTCCAGCATCGCAAAATGTATGAGTCAGTGATAAACAGAGCATGGAGATGAATCTGTCCTGTTTCTAGAACGCTGAACATCATTTACTTAAGAGGAAAAAGGAGGGAGGGATTCGGGGGGTAGGAGAGGAGAAAGATCGAGAAATTGGATATTCAGTGAGAAAGATATAGAAAGTGGGAAGAAGAGATTGCTCTTATATAGCACACTTACAAGCTTAGAGAGCTTCTCAAGGCACTGGACACTAATATCCAGCAATCGCACGATAGTTTGCTGAAGTCAGGATTCGAACCCAGGTCGCCCAAGACGCACTTACACAAGTCGTGCGCTCTGACCACTGAGCTATCCCTGCAGCCAGGGATCGAGGAAGGGAGAGAGAGAGAGGAAGAGAAAAGGGGCGGTAGAGAGAGAGAGAGAGAGAGAGAGAGAGAGAGAGAGAGAGAGAGAGAGAGAGAGAGAGAGAGAGAGAGAGAGAGAGAAATGCAAGTTGAGTGGATTAAAAAACTGTCTTTTTTCCAGGACGCCCTTAGCAAGCATGTTTCTGTCCTTTCTTTCCATTACGTTTTTTTATTTTTAAATAATTATTTTTAATATTTCCAGAATTATCTGGAAATGCTTTAAAATAGTCGGTTGGGAAGGGTGGAGGGGGTACTCAGAACGAGCCAAATGTTTTCAGTTATAGTCTCTAGCTTTCTCTTTTGTCCGAGCCTTCATTCCTCCTGCGTGTCTGCCAGTTTTTCTGTCAATAATTTCACTCTGTCTTTCTGTACTTCTTTCCTTCTTTTGTTCGTTCGTTCTTCCTAATATAACTTTTATTTTGCCCGATATGACGTTTGCTGTCCAATGAGTTTAATATGAATAGTCCTAATTCTTTTTTTCTTTAGCAATGGTCGTGAATCCCCATTCCGCCCACCACCCCTACTTCCCCCCTCCCCATCCCGAGCTAGGGGCTTATTATAATACTTTTTTTTATATCCGAGGTTATTTAATGAAAAGAAAACGTTAAATGTAAAGTTCCATGGTCTGATCAATTAGTGTAGTATTTTGCTGAGTGGGCAATTTTTTTAATTAAATTAAAACGAAGCACTGCGAAGGAAAACAAAAAAAAGTAAAGAAAGATTACTCTTATATAGCGCACTTACAAGCTCAGAGAGCTTCTCAAAGCGCTGGCCACTACTATCCAGCAATCACAAAATAGTTTGCTGAAGTCAGGATTCGAACCCACGTCGCCCGAGACGCGCGTGCACGAGAAAAAATAATGAATAGAACATGAGCTCATAGCAGGGTACCTCTATAATCATTTTAACTCTTTACTTTTCTAAAATAACTGTATTTTCTTACATGTATGTGTACTTGCATTGTCGATATAATTATGATAGCTACCAGATGAACTCAGTTACAATATCATATTCCTGATTTATTTTTACTTCAGCAATTTCTTGATGACTTAGTCTAGTATTTCGCTAAATTAGAGATTACGTTTAAATTAAGGACATTTAAATGTCTCCTACAGTGAGTTACCGGAAAGGAAACAAAATAATGAAGATAACTTCATCTCTAACTATCCTAGCAGCTGCCTTAATTTTCATGTCTTTCTTAATTGTTTTGTGTCATTATCTATTTCCCATAATAATAAATTAAGTTTGTTTTGAATCGCTTTGTTCACGGAAGTATATAATAACGCCTAATGCCCATCTTGCACGTGGCCCACAGATAATAGAATTCATTTCCTGTTACCAGTGGCTCTTCCTTAAATAGCGTGTCTGTCTGTCTGTCTGTCTGTCTCTCTCTCTCTCTGTCTGTCTGTCTAGGAGAGCTCTTATACAGAGCGCGTTCCAGCTGAAACAACTGCTTACAGTTGCGACGATCCACCACGCACAAAATTGTTTGCTAAAAGTCAGATCCAACTGCATTGTCCAAGGCGCTTGCTTGCTACAAGTTCGTGGACCAAATCACGTCACGCACCCTTGTCCACCAGAAGCAAAACGCCCTTTCTTGTCTGAACATCTAGGGAAAGTTTAAATTAGACCACTTTGAAAATTAAATTTACGAATTTTGGTTTTACTTCGAAGTCCTTTCTCATTGTCATTCCATTACGTAAGGGTCTGTTTAAATGAGATCAATGACAAATATTGAAATGCTTCTGTCCCTCAGAGCATTAACAAAACTATATTTTTATATATTTATTTTGTATTTCGAGACTTATTTGCAAATACTTTGAAACAGTCGGATGGAACAGAAGAAGCCAGATGTAAGTCTGTCGGTCGGTCTGTAGGCCCGTTGGAAGCCATATCTCAAGAGCCACAGAACGGATTTCTACCAAACGTCATAAGAACAGTACCTAATTTAGTGGCCTGCCTCCAATGCCATTGCATTTGCTCTATCAAAGGTCAAGGTCGCTGGGGTTTACGTGTTGCTAAACACGTTTTGCTTAACATATTTTACACCAGCTAAAACGATTTTGTTGAGGTTAAGTATGCCGGTACTTGAATTCATGGGCGATCCTTCAGTAGCAGTCCGTATGTCTGTCGGGCACTCCGAATTTCACTTTTAATTCAAAACAAAATTGTTGCCCTCATCTCAAGTATAACTGAACCGAAATTCAGCCTTTCTAATTAGTGGATACTTCAAAAAATGCTAAGCAAGTTGGATCATTCTTATTCATTCTTTCTAAAAGGTCAAGGTCATTTGGTTTCAGCGTTCTCTAAACACGTTTTGCGCTGTATCTAAAAATTGGGCCGATTGGATTTTGATAATATTTTGCTTGCAGAAAGATCAGATGGTGGCCTATCAATGTTTTCATTTTGCTTTGTTTCGTTAGAATAAAGCCCAGTCATAACACCACCAGAAAAATAAATGAACACTTCTCAAAATGCTTATTTTGCGGCTATGTGCGTAAATGTCTGGAAACACATTTGAATGGCTTCCCATCTTGTTAATTTAGTCGTTTTATTATCTTTTTCAGCTTTTAAAGTTTTAATAAACCCGAGTCCTAGAAATTCTACTTGAGGAATCTATTTATCCGATAAGGTCGTTGTTAACGCCCCGATATAACTGTTGGTCAATTTGTGTGTGGGGGTGCGTGTGTGTGTGTGTGTGTGTGTGTGTGTGTGTGTGTGTGGTTTGTGTGGGGGGTGTATGTGTGTGGTGGCTATGTAGAAACGCTGTTATTGTTACACACTCTTTATACTCTACCTACGTTCTTTTGACGGCCCCGTTATTTTGACGTCAAGACAGTGTTCATTTAGTGCTATGGCTGTGTTATGCTTAGGATTAGGTTAAGGGTTAGGGTTTGGATTAGGGGGTAGGGTTAGCTTAATACAATGGACATTCTTTTTAAAATGTCAAAACAACGTATGTGGCGTTTTATGAAAGTCATAACAAGGGCGTTTTTACACGATTGTATGTGTGTGTGTGTGTGTGTGTGCATAAATAAAATTATAGAGTCAGGCAGATTACAGCGCTCAGAACAATAGGCAAACGTTTGATGCAATTAACCGAGCCGTTTCGGGTCAGTTATGTTTCCGATAATAAAATTCGATAATGTCATTCCTCCGACAAGCGTATAGACTTAAAACGTCAATGGGATCCCAGATACCGTCAGGTGGCTTCGCTAGCAATTACATCACATCTAGCGTCATTGTGCGTCAGTCAGTTGCTACCCCAGGCACAGAATTACTCTATCCCTTTTCTAATCCACTAAGCCTAAGCTGTTCAGGCTATGCTGACTTTATGCGTGTGCGCCAGTTTAAGGAAGCTCGGCTAGTACAGCTAATGGCAAACGAACTGAACGCTCACGAACGACCTTTTTATATTCAAATTTCGTACAAAATAATCATGCATATTGTCATCTCTCAGCGTGAAATAGATTTTTTTTTCCCATCACAATTTTGACAAAGATTTCTTTTACTTTAATTGTATTTAAGTTTTCTTATATAGCGCCTATCCAGCTCAAAGCTGCTCAAGGCGCTGGCCGGCACAGGATACAACTCAAGCCGCCCGAGGCGCCCACTTGCAACCTTTGGACGCGTAGTCTGATGTTTAGACGACTGAGCACAATCCATAGCGACCGGGGATGGGAAGAAGGGACCGAGAGCGTGCTGCGTGTATGTGTATAGCCGGGACTCGCCCGTCTAGGACATGGGTGTAAGGATCTTTAAAGTTCGTGCGATGGAATGCGTGTGTGCATAGACTAGACCTCGGGTTACATTCTCATCCGATAGAGTAAGGGCGCAGTTTCATAGGGTAATTTTGTTTAAGTACTCCACGCTGACATTCAAGTACGCTGCGTACACTTTTGGGTCAACTGCGCCCTTTCCTCTTTAACAGAAGACAGAAAGAAAATAATATACGGTCCAATAAGTATGTAGGATGTGCGTGGTGAGTTTCGATGTCTGAGATCTTCACCAGTCATCGTCTATGGTTGCCTACTGCAATGATTCCTCATAAAAGATTATCTCCCGCATTATTATATAAGGATGATCGAATTTTTTTCCCCATGATCAGGCGAGGATGACTGTGAAAAGTGTCTGCAACGTTGATGCATGTAAAGTGTCCGCATATATATGAAAGCCCTATTCAACACTTTCTTTCTGTCTGTCTGTCCTTTTTGGTGGTTCTTCCTGCTTCTTTCCCATTCCAGTTCTTGCTCTCGCTCCTCTTTTTCTTGTTCGTTCGCACATCTTCTTTCCTTCCTTCTCCTTCATTTCCTTCTGTATTTTTGTATCCGTTTGTGTCTTCTTTTCTTCTCCTTCTCCTGTTCTCCTCCTCCTTCTCCTAAATACATCCCCGTGAGGACAATAGTCGTCATACTTAGGAATTGGTCAAAGAGGAACGCATCACCATAATTTCTAAATAAAACAAATTACCCGATTTTCCCAGGAAAGATCCACGACGCTGTAAAACAGATTCCCACGAGAAGGAAAATTTATAAACTGCCAATAATAATAATAATAATAATAATAATAATAATAATAATAATAATAATAATAATAATAATAATAATAATAATAATAATAAATCCTACATTGACTTCGCCTCAATCAGACTCAAATGGCGGCGATCAATAACCAACACCCACGCTCACCCATAATACACTTTTACAAACATAACCCACACTCGTGAATCATCACTTTAAAATGTAGTTTACTGTACAGATTGCCATTTGAAAGCTAATGTAGATGAAATATCACTTAAGCTAATACTACACAACAAGGTCTCACAAGCACAAACATCAATGTTTCACAGCGCAAGAATTAATTAAGGGTGTAGATATGAGAAGAATCGGAAAGACAAAATACTATTTAATAGTATCGAAAATAAAATAAAATAAATAAATAAAATATTAATAAGTCGATTGTTCTTTATAAAGCGTGCTTATATAAAAAAAATCACGAGGTTGCTTTTGTTTTTGTTGAATCAGATCTTTATTCATCAGATTGGCTTAAGGTTGCAAGGGCTTGCTCAAGGCGCTGGCCACGCAGTTGAATAAAACGAATGAATTGCGTCTACTAGGTCATCGAGTCTGCTCAAGGCGCTGTCCGCACAGGTAGCCCTGTTTAATATTTAGTAACGTCGGTCATTGGGCTGAGGAAGGTGGTTTTCATTTAAGGATCGGCGTAAGTTATAAGTGCATAGCATTGTTTGTTGTTGTTAGGTTCTTTTTAAGCTGAGGGACAAGTTTAGTTTTTGTCTGTCAACTATGGAACTAAGAAAACAAAACAAAAAAACACCAACATAATGAAAAGGTGTACTTACTATGAAGAAGGTAAAAGATGACACGAGCCAGGGATTCTAAGCGCATAGCACCGATGATGATACGATCCACAAACTAGGCACAGAGGTGATTGGACGACCCTGCTGTCTTCAGCATCAATCACCTCAGCGTCTCCTCACTAGAACGTCAAAGAAACCGTCCATACGACGGATTTGCACTAGCATTGGAGCTTGTCGCGTCTTTGAGCCGCAAGTCAAGATTTTGTAGTGGTGGAAAAGACAAAATTGTGGAATTATGGGATAATTCCAGCGAGTTCCTCGACCGCTGATTTCCTTGTCCGATGACTCCCTTATCTATTTTGGGCCTTTTTGTCCGTCTTCCGCTAAGCCCTCTTTGTGGGCTTTGTTCCTTTGTCAACTGCTGAAAATCAAACGGCGCATATCAATAAATACCGCAAACAAAGGAGTACCCAGTTTTATGTAATTGTCAAAATAAGGTCATACCTTATATATGAATTCTATTTAGGTTATGTAATTAACTGTGAAATTGCACACTCCTCCGCGATATTTATGCACCATAAAATAGGTATGGATAATTTAATTTACAGTAAGTGAAAATAAACGCCTGGTTTTGTTTTAAGAGTTATAAATACGAATCTATGGCTTTTTGTTTTAAAAAATCAATCAAAAATACTTAATATCAGTAAACTTTGACATTTGTTTTAAGTGGCATAAATAGTTTTGAGTATAGGTTTGTAAGCTATGTGGAGTCTCTTACATTGATCAGTAAAAGTTTTCTAAGCTATGACTATGTTCTATACGTTCATTTAAAGTCTCTACATTCATCAATAAAATTAAACTATTGTTTTAACTTCTTTTAATAACTTAATGTAAGGTCGTACGCAAAAGTAAACTAAGACACTATGCTATGAACAATTAGCAATAAAATAATAATAAAACATCGATGTATTAATTGCGCATATATCCCTTAAACATTGGTGAAGATTTTCAGGTATTGTTATTTTATAATTACTAATAATTATTTTGCAGTTATGCATATATATCTTCTGCATCTACGAAATAAAAAAATATATTTTTGCTACAAATACCAAACCCCAGTAGCTGTTTACTGGAGTGGATAACATAATAGTACAACAACAAAAAAGTTTCAAAGCGCAGAAGTGTGTGACCTGAGGTGAAAATGCCGCAAAGCATAACGGCACTTCCAGGTTTCAAACCACAAGATATAATATAGAACTCAACTTAAATAAATGAAACGACATTATGATCTCTCGGTCGATTTGTTCCAAATTATAAATATTTTATTAAGCCTAGCCACTTGCTTCGTCAATTGGGAGCATAAGAATTACCTTTTTAAAAAAAAAAAAAAAAACAATCAACCAACCAACAAGCAAACAAACAAACAAAAAACCTCACATACATGGAATTATTGTGAAATAAAGTATCAAGGACCATTATTTTAAATTTAAAGACAACACTATTTTTTCGTGTTCTGGTCTTACATTTTTTCCGAAACGACAACATAAAATTATTATCTTTACAGCCCCTTCTCCTGTATCATTTTTGCGTTATAAAAATAATGGACGGAGAATTTAAGATACCAGTGATAATAATATGTTAATATTTAACAAGCTATTCCAGGTGTTTTAAACATCGCTTTATGCTAACATACTATATTAAACTATCGTTTTATTTGTAGAGAGATTGTAGTCTAAATCGCCTTCACAGTTTTTAGTCATTTTCACAGTTTTTCGGAGTGAGTGACGAATATTATCCAAGAACGAAGAATACATTACTTGAAAAGGTTATAGAGTGGAATGGGGGCGGGGGGGGGGGTCTTCCCACTCCATTTACGTATCACTAGAGGGTAGATGTTAACTCCGCGGTCTAAGACATCCAACGTCATTATAAATACTAAATTATTCTGCAAATATAAAATATATTCTAGAATCAAGTTCTTTAAAAAAGTTAAAAAAAAACAAACTTTCCAGCATACTGTAAAATGCAAACGGTATGTGCGATTCTCTATGCACTGTATAATAAACTTCAACATTCGAAAAAAAAAACGTTTTTGTAATACTATTTTTATTTAAACATGTTTTGGTAGATAGCAAGTCTCTTTCAAAAAAGATGGTACAACGACATAAACTGTTGCTGTTTATGAACTCTACTGAAGTTTCTATCAAAGAAAGTTATTTCGTACTGTATTTAACAATCTTTTTCCAGCCCGGGGTACGACGGAAAATATTATATTACCGTGTTTAGCAAAACGTCCGTGTTAAGCCAAAGGTCGACAGGTAAAAAAAACCCAGCTCAATAGAGATCGAAGTGGCGGAGAGCGATGTAGAGATTTATGTGGCAGCGAGCGGGAACTGTTGTCCGCTTTATACCACTGTCATAAGATAGAGATGGATGTCACAGGTGCTGGGAAGAGTGGCGAGGAAGATACGGTAGTGTTAGTCCACCTCTCCTCTCCGTCATCCCTTGTAAACTTGGCTACCGTGGTCACGGGGAGAAGCAAGAGGTCTGGCATCAACGCCTAGCCTGGACCGATGATGATTGATGATTGATCATCATCATCATCATAGCCTGGACCGTGGGCCTCGTGTAATTTATAGCTTACAGCGACCAATCAAATCACAGTAGCCATTGAGACATATTTGTTTCTAATTCAGGGTGTCCCTCTGTCCTTAAGGCACCTGCTGGCCAGACGGTTTCCTGTTTTACTCCGGCTTCCGATAGCTGCTAACGGCGCTGGTTCCAAACATGTTTTTGCGCCTCCTGGTTCTTTCAAGTAAATCGGATTCATGTTCACATCAATATAATCATTTTTATTTGATAATGATATTTAGGGATTGGATAGCATGATATATTATTAGATGAGCGAGTACCTAAAGTGTTTTTTAACATGTTTCAAGAAAACTATTGTAGACAATTATTTATTTTATATAGGGCAATTATAATTTTTTGTTAAGTGGCTTAATACACTCACACGCATTCACAGATAAAAGCACACCCACGCACAATCACAATATTAAAGAGATCACATAGGTAATAGTAATAATAACCTCTCCCTCTCTCCCTCTCGCGCACTATATCTTCCTCCTCCCCCTCCCCCGCCTCCCTTCCCTGCCTGTCTGTTTGCCTCTGTCTGTCTCCATCTCACTCCCTCTACCTGCCCCCTCTCTTTACCTCTCTCTCTCTCTCTCTCGGAATAAAGGTTTCGTGGTAGCTTTAATCTCTGTTAGCATCCATCCTATCCTATCCTATCCCGTCCTATCCCGTAACTCGAAAGTCGTTGACCACCACCAACCTGCGTACTCCATCTTTCACTGTCCACAGCAACTAGCATCCGTTAGTTAGTAAAAAAAAAATTCCATTCAAATTCTGATGTCGATCAATTCCCCAGATTTCAAAGTAAGGAATTTATTTAACTGAAGCTAGCGATGGAGTCGGATTTTTAATTTTGCGTAATTGCCAGTTCCAGTCAGTTTGGGATTTCGTTACAACGTTATGTGGGCCCGCATAAGGGGCCATTAGGTTTAATAGGGTCTACATCATAAAAATCTAGATCCCACTCCCTACGCAAGTTCCGTCATGCAAACTTTAAAATTCTTATTGCTGTTTGAGTCCACATTAAAAACTTATTATTTCGTCCTCCTGTATTCCTTAGTTGTATTAAGTTCATGTTATACACATATTGGTCATTATGCCATTATTTAGGCCTCATTATAACCATTTTATTTCGTCCGAATACCACATGGAAAACAGTTTATTTAATTTTCAACCCGCATGGTGTTTTTTGTTTCATCTTCGACCGCAATATGCTTATTTAGTTCAATTTCTATCCAGCTTATACACTTTTGTTCCAACATTTTCGTTCTATTCTACTAACTTCGAGATAAGAGCGTTTAGAATTAACATTATGCACACGCGTGTGTCTGCGTGTTATTGTGCACATGTATATATTAACCCGTATTATGAGTGTGAGTGCGCGTGTGTACATGTTTTGTTTTCGATCATTTCCCTTCACCACCAGCCAATGCCCTGCATGTGCAGTGAAGTGTCCACCGACTTGGAGAATCGCTCTATGCAAAAACAACAATATCATCATCAACATTGTGTGTGTGCGCGCGTGTGTGTGTATGTGTGTGTGCTCATATAGGGGAATGAATAAGCGAAAAGAGTAGGCAGTCGCGTTCATCCAACTCAATCTTTTCATTTTCCCCGTTCTCCGCCTAAGGAAAACCCGAACTGACCTTAACTTAATACAATAAAAATAAAAATAACTTACAGCAAAAATAAATAGTAGCGTTTGAAGGCATATTTTTTGCGAAGGTCTGTTTTTGAAGTCTGGCATTAATTAGGAAACTCCTCCTACAAAAGCCTTTGGTAACAATTTATATCCTCAGGATATATATTTCAATTTGTTTCTTTATAAGATCCGCATCACTGATAAACGTTTTAATTAATTTGGTGGAACATTTCTTCAAGCTTAGCTTTTTTCATCACGTAGTTTATTACTCAACATTTTATTATCACAAAAGAAATAAATTATTCTGACAACGCTTAAGGTCAAATAATAATGTCACTTTTAATCAGTTTCCAGCTGAAATTTTGCATCTATAACCGAGCGACACTTTTTTGTAAAATATAAGTTTGAAGCTCGTGACACCTTTAACAGTCCTCCTTTTTTTAAAGTCTATATTTCAATTTAAATCATGCGACAAAATTAATAATAATAATAATAATAATAATAATAATAATAATAATAATACATGAATTTATATAGCGCACATATCTCACACAAACAAGAGTGATTCAAGGCGCATTCTCCCGCATTCATACATCAAATCAATGTAAACATACACATATATATATACACACACATACATACACATATATATATATATACATACACGCACACACACACACACACACATACATATATATATATATATATATATATATATATATATATATATATATATATATATATATATATATATATATATATATATTTTTTTTTTTTTTTTTCTTCATGTTAAGTATTAGAATGAAATAGTAAGATATACAAAATATTGCAGGCGTTAACCCAATTTCACAATTTTTTATTACCTCATAATAGATTTTGGACAGGTGTAGTAGGATCATGGCGATCAGTAAAATCAACTGAAAGCTTAATTTAAAAGATACGTGTCCACACACGCGCGCGCTTGCTTACACACACATAAACACGCACGCACACACACATACACCGGCACAAAAGCCTAAGTTAAAATGCCGGTTTGTCATCTCTTTTGATGGTATTATGTTTATTTTCTATTTAATTTCTATTTACACGACACACCGTGCCCCTAATTTAAAAGCTTAAGCAAACAAACAAAATAACAAAACAAAAAAGAAAGAATAAAAGACAATAGAATCCACGGAAATAATATTAAATATTTGAAAGTAGGCGACTTTGTTATAATCTTTCTCTATCACTCAAAGTAAAACAACTAAAGTTAACTTTATATTCGGAAGTAGGCTGTATGCCTCTTGGTTATATATATATATTATATGTACGACACAAAATGCTTTTAAATTAAATTATAGGGTTAAAGATGAAAACCATGGAAACATTAGTCCATCATGGCACCAGTCTTATTTACGTAATCTCTTTGTTGCGTTGAAACGCGCATGATGGTGCGTGTGAAATGCGTACGATATTATAATTATGTGTGAAGCGCGCGCGATAGATCTGTTCGTTTTATTTTAAAACGCATGCAGTAATAGAGTGTATTTATCTTTGATTTGATTTTGCGTTGTTATTAGAAGAAGCTCTGTGTAACGTTGGTGTTTTTAGTTGGTCGATATTATTTGAGAATTTTCGAGAATTGGTTGCTTACTATCGATCGAAGCGTATGGATAGTTCTCATGGAAGCTTCCATCCCAAATAGGGTTGTATGACGCGAGACAGTGATGATGAAATTAATTTTGATTGGTTGTGGTGTTTCATGTAGGATATTCTCGTTTGTTCTTGAGTATGTAGAGACTATATAAGTGCCGCACTGTTTCAAAAGAGGAGAGTGTTGTTGTAAAAGTGTGAAAAGGCGATTGTATGCAGTTGTTGATGTATGCTGAATAAAAGTGGAAAACTTCATACGTCGACTCTGTGACTTGTATGCTGATTGAACGGGTTGCGTGGATAATCGAATCCGGACTTACACTCATCAGGAGAATTCAGGCATTGGGGCTGAATCTACTACTGATAGAAAACACCACCATCAAACCGAGTGTAACACTCTTACACACACGATGCTTTCAACATAAATGGTTGAAACTACGAAAATAAAATAAGGTATTGGATAGTAAATCCCTTAAACATAAAAAAAATAATAATAATATTTTACAAAAAGGTTGCCTCTACGAAAGTGAAATGAAAGTATTGGATGGTAGGCATCTTGAGTTATGATGCACAAACGATTTACCAATAATAAAAGTTAAGTTAAAACCGCGAAATCCGTAGTCCAATATACTTAATTAACATTTTGTTTTGGCTTTAAATAATAATAATAATAATAATAATAAATAATAATAATAATAATAATAATAATAATAATAATATAATAATAATAATAATAATAATAATAATAATAATAATGAAAAACATGTATAAAGCGCAAAACTCACAAAGACTCATTGCACATTATTACCTATGAAAAAGTATAGTTTTAAATGGTTAAAAAGAAAGAAGATGAATGTTGAAACAACGTCAATGTCCATCATTGAGTGAAAGCCATGTTACTTAAGTCTCTACCACTCAACGCGTAATTTAAAATAAATAAATAAATAAAAGTTGAAACTACAAAATATTCTACAATTGCCTTATAGGATACTCACTCATTTCTAGTGGGTTAAATACTGCATTGATAACTTCTTATTGTTGACTTGTTAGTGGCAAGTTATTTTCTGCCGTAATTTCAGCTTTAATTTATGCCGTAGACCGGAATTTATTTATGCCATAACTTTATCAGTGTCGGTTTCTGCCGTAATTTCAGCGTTAATTTTGGCCGTACTTCAGCATTGATTTCCTGCAGAGCCTTTAAAGGCAATATTCTTACATTGCCCTAAGAATGCAGTCTCATGGCACCTCAGTTTTATATTTTGAAACTGAAACTGGACACCCTACAGCCGATGTTCATTCTTTACCGTCTCTAGCAGAGTAAACAGTTTACATTTTGTACATCACAATAAAAATAAGAATTACTAATTCAGTTTTCAATCTATTAAAGTAATGCAGCTTCAGCAGCCTGCCTCCGTTCTTGCTAGAAAGTGCGAGGAAAGTGCAAGACTGACCGCAAGGCAATCCATAGTTATGCCGACAGTTCCAGTAGTCAGTCCACCACACTGAAAGTGAAATCAAATCAGCTGTTATGCGTGCTAGCATCGAGCCCTGAAAAATAACTCCACTCTTCCCCCCACCCCCCTCTGCGCCCAACCCTTTGACATTTTCAATATTATTTGTTACCTCTCTCTCTCTCTCTCTCTCTCTCTCTCTCTCTCTCTCTCTCTCTCTCTCTCTCTCTCTCTCTCTCTCAAGAGCAAATATGCTTCCCACCTTATGAAGTCAAAACAACGGTTGCTTTCATTGTATATATAAGAAAATAAGAAGTATGATTTTTTCATTGTAGAAACTCGCTTATGTCTTTGCTACTGATGATTTTATGCAATGTATATTGTTTCGTTTAATTATTTTGAAAGTAATGCATATGTGCTAGTTAATGTGTATAATGTCCTCTAAGCTTAGTTGCTTACCAAAACATTGATATTTAGAATGTTAGAAATGTTAAATATACATATAAAATTGTTGTTCAACTTCATCCCCTATTCATTGCAATCCATGTCATGTACATACATGTGTTCTTTTACTCAATTGTATCTCTAAACATGTAATCGTTTTAAACTTGTTTTCTTGTAGTTTCAGTAGAACAGTCCTTCTTCAGGGTGAGGTCCATATGTTAAAAAAGCAGACCACTGCTTATTCTACTACCTTCGTTATATAAGGAATTGTTTTATCTTATCTCCCCGTTTTAATTTTTTTTTCAAAGGTTAACTCCGATTCCCAATTTTTTTTTTAAATTATTGTAATCCTTATTCCCCAAAACCCCAGTGTAAAAATGCGTGTGACTTTAATAAAATTAATCATAAATCAGCAAAATCTCTCTCTGTGTCTCTGTCTGTCTGTCTGTCTCTGTCTCTGTCTCTGTCTCTCTCTCTCTCTCTCTCTCTCTCTCTCTCGTGTAGATGGCAAGATTGGAGTTATGTACAAAACAGTGATAGATATAAGATGTATTGTTTAATTGGTGGTATTAATCACTGTATAAGAACTCATCTGACCATGGGAATGAACAGGCATTTAAGATTTATAATTACACAGTTCCGTTTTGGTGTTTCGAATATTTCTGTCCATTTCAATAGATATAGAAATGTTAAACCAGCTGATAAATTGTGCCCACTTTGTAAAACAAATGAAGAAGATGAATTGCACTTTGTATTATGTTGTCCAGTGCTACATAATTTAAGAACGCAGTTCATTGCTGCCAAATATTATAGAAACCCATGTATTTTTAAATTGAGCATTTTGATGTCATCATGTCACCGGGTCACAATAAAAAATTTATGTATCTTTTTATATAGAGCATTTAGGTTAACAGAAATTGTACTATCATGATATTGCTTATATGCATATGAAACAGACTGATAGCTGATATGGTAAATTATGAATATATGTAATTATGTCCTTACTTTGTAAATGCATGAAGACATTGTATACACCCTTCATAAAGGGGCGATGCCTTAATGAATAAATTACAAATTCAAAATTCAAATTCTCTCTCTCTCTCTCTATTTCTTTCTCTCTCTCAGAGCTATTCCACACACTAAGCTGCATAAGGACTCTATACATGGTGGTACAATATCCAATAACGAATGGTACAATTTATCATCAGGTGCTCTGTTATTGTACCGTTCGACCTTATTTAAAAAAAATTAAAAAGTCAGATAATTGCAAATTAATATCAACAATGTCTCTTGACAATAACGTTGGGTACGTAAGTAACATTTCGCCTTTTTCAGAATGACTCTGTCTTGAATATTCTCTGAACCATAAAACCTTTTCCTTTAGGGGATACAATATCCAAGACTTTACCATACCAAAGGATATTCAGCTAAAACAAAGAATTATTCCGAAAGACTGCTCTATAAATAATGGTGACATTCCGCGCGAAGTGCCCCAAGCGATCATCGTGATAAAAAACTCAGGGGAGGAAGCAATCCGATGCATAACGACAAGAAAACAAACCTCGAGCGTCGAATGCTGCTATTCGGTCGCTTTTTAAATTAAACGATCCAGAATGTGCAGTAAATACGCACAGATGCATGTGAAAAAATAAGTAAATGATACTTTTGGGATAATAAAATAATGTACAAAAATGTAAGCGCAAAAGCATGGTTTGTATATAGATCAGATGTATGTAGATGTGTTTCAGAATGACGAAGCATGGGACCAAACTTGGTGACCAATCATCGATAGTCTTGCACTCCAAAAAGTCCATCCCAAAAAAAATCCAGCGTAAAAATAATGGTTTTGATCTTTTTTTTTTTAGTAAACAGATTAATAACAAACACCAAATGTTTCAGAATGACGAATCACGAGACCAAATTTGGTGACCAAAAACCGACTGTCTAGAAATTCAAAACGTCCATCTCGTGGGCAAAAATTACCAGCTTAAAAATGCACTATTGCTATGCTAATTATTAACCCAAATCAGGCCAAATTCATCGTTGTGAAGTCTGCATAATCCAGAACGCAGTTTTCTATCAATGGCGTCAATGACAGCATACTGCATAAGCATAGATCCCGCATGCCGTTGGTACTCCGCAAGGATTTTGTCAAAAACATTTCTTTACAATTTTTAAGTGCTTTGTATTTAGGTGATGGAGCATTTTACGTAAAGCGCACGTGCATGCGCGCGTGCGTCTGTGTGTGTGTGTGTGTGTGTGCGTGTGTGTGTGTGTGTGTGAAAGAGAGAGAATTTTACCTGTTTGACCTATAAAATTCTGTATTCTGTACGCTGCCTGTCTATGTGTGCATTGTGTGCATGGGGAATGGTTTATGGTGGGAATGGGAATATTACTCTACAACAGACAATACATTACACTACACTACATCAGAGCAGCAGGGATTACACGTAATCACTGGGACCATTTTTCGGGGATTTCAGGTAATCAATGGATTGTTTCAGTGATCACGCGAAACCCTAGAGTGAGACGGGGATTACACGTATTCACTAACATATATACGATTAATTCTGTAGAATGCGGTTTATTTTATTCCATCGTGTATTTACTTGTGTAACTTTAAATTATCTATTACCTCCTCCTCCTCCTCCTCCTCCTCCTCCTCCACCTCCTCTTCTTCTTCCTCTCCTCTTCTTCCTCTCCTCTTCTTCCTCTCCTCTTCTTCCTCCTCCTCTCCTCTCTCTCTCTCTCTCTCTCTCTCTCTCTCTCTCTCTCTCTCTCTCTCTCTCTCTCTCTGGAGAAGAGGAAGTCAGCGGTAGTGGACAACATACACGCACTACTGCTTGAAGCAGGAGATGCGATGATTGACGCCCTCACCATTATCTGTAACAAGATCTGGCACAGTGGGGAGTGGTCTATACTGAGGACCCAGTCGCTTGTCATCACTCTTCCCAAAAAGGGTAACCATCAGCCTCATCATCCATCCCAGCAAAGTCCTCCTGAAAATAATACTCAACAGGTTGAAACTTTAAAATAAACAAATCATAGCGGATGAACAAGCAGGATTCCGGGCATGGCAGGACGAAGTACAACTAAGCAGATTTTCAACCTCAGAATAATCTGCCAGAAATACATACAGAACAAACATCTATTATCATGTGTTTGTAGACTTCAAAGAAAGCTTTTGACCGAATTTGGCATGCAGTTCAGTTCTGTGGGCAACCATGAGAGTGTACATCAGCCCCAACATAATTGAAGTCATCAAAAGCCTGTTTGACAAGGCTACCAGTGCAGACCTCCACAACAGCGCCATCGGAAACGGATTCAGATAAACAATCGGCATGCGCCAAGGATGCCTAATCTATCCAACACTCAACATCTTTCTGGAGCGCATCATGTCAGATGCCCTTGTAGATCATAAAGGTACAGTCAGCATAGAGGGTGGAGCAATCTCCAACCTCCGTGTTGCGGATGACATTGATGGATTGACTGGATAGGAACAAGAACTTAAACAGCTGGTACAGAGGTTTGACACACCTCCAGAAGCTTTGTAATGGAAATAAGTGCGGAGAAAATCAAAACAAAAGACCAACAACACTAGTGGTATGAACATGGACATCAAAGTCCAAGGTTAATCCATCAAAACGGTGCACATCTTCAAATATTTAGGAGCAAATGTATCAGACAATGGGTCCCGACATAAAGTCCTTTCAAGGATGGCATAAACAGCTGCTGCCCTGATAAAGTTGAAGCCCATTTGAAAAGACTGTTACAGGACCCTTTTTTTCTCTATCTTCCTATACCCTTGTGAAACATGGATCATCACAGCAGATCTACAACGAAGAGTACAAAGCATAGAAATGAGATGCTACAGAAGACATCTGGGCATTTCCTATACTCAGCATATTACCAACAACGAAGTCCGACAGACTATCACACAAGACATTGGACAACACGATGGCATGGTCACAGTGGTGAAGAAACGGAAACTTCGATGGTATGTCCACTTCACCAGAGCATCAGGCCTTGCAAAGACCATCATGCAAGACACGGTGCAAGGAGGCAGAAGAAGAAGAGACATAAAAAGGGGTGGGAAGACAACATTCGAGAATGAATTGGCTTGACACCGAATGATGCCACGAAGGCTGCTGAGGACAGAGACAGACGGAGTCCGCTGGTTAAACGATCAGCTGTGATGCCCAACGACTTTGAGTTACGGGAAAGGATGAGATAGGAAAGGATATCATAAGACTGGATAGAATAATTATGTTTTAATTTTAATTTACTATTATTATGTAAAGTGCGTATGTATGTAGGTGTATGTTTGTATGTATGAATGTATGTATGTATGAATGTATGTGTGTATGAATGTATGTATGTATATAATGAACGTATGTATATATGAACGTATGTATGTATGAACGTAGTATGTATGAATGTATGTGTGAATGTATGTATATATGAATGTATGTATGTATGAATATATGTATGAATGTATGTATGTATATATGAACGTGATACGTTTGAGACGCACACGATAGATCCGATCGTTTTGTTTTGCAAAGCATGCAATAACAGTGTATTTACCTTTGACTTGATTTTGCGTTGTAGTTGGAAGAAGATTCGTTTAGTGTTGATAATTTTCGTTAGTCGATATTATTGGAGAATTTTCTAGGGTTGCTTGTTTACTATCCATCGAAGCGTGTAGATAGATCAAGTGGTGGCTAAGTTGTATGACGTAGAACAGTGCATAGTTTTGATGACGAATTTTATTTTGATTGGCTGTAATTGCGTCACGCTGCAATGTTCAAACGTTCTCTAGAGCATAGAGAGACTATGTAAGTGCCGCACTATTTCAGAGTTGATAGTTTAAAAAAAGTTGAAAGAGTGAAAAAGTGGAAAAATGCGATTAAGCGATTGTATGCAGTTGTTGATGTACGCTTAATAAAGTTGGAAAACTTCATACGATGACTCCTGCCTTGTTGCTGAGTGAACAGGTTGCGTGGATAAACGAATCTGAGTTACACTTATCAGGATTCAAGCATCGGGGCTGAATTAACTACTGATTTAAAAAACCCAAACCAACAACGAGTAACATTTTGGGTGTCAAGCCGCGATCTACGCCATAGCCAAGGGTTCAACTACTATAACAAGCGAGACAACGTTACGAGAGGCAGTTGCGTCGGGAGGGACCAACATACTGGGACTACATCCCGGATAGATTCGGTTTGACTGCAAGCGCGTGTAGTCGCCGAAGAGTTGCTTCGTGAGCGAACAACAGACCGGGACTACGTGGCTGCCGCTAGACTACGTCGAGGGACAGTCTCGGAGCTACATCGCCAGTATTACATAACGCCAGTATTACATACAGCGACGAGCGGAGGTCGCGTCTACTTCAGCACAGGAGCGTATGCATCAATACCAGCGTGGTGCAGCGTCGCATACGACGAGGACAGCAGGGCCTGCGTCAGCGAAGGCGACTAGTGACAAGCATCTGCGCTACTGCAGAAAGCGTGCCGTTCTACAACAGTCTAGAAAGGTGCAGCATAGTCAAGAACTTTCCAGAAAAGCATCAAGATGGCTGACTTCTGGCAGAAAGGAATTGAACTGAATCTAAAAGGCAAGCAGCTGACGGAGTACGTCAAGTCTCAGGAGAGAATACAAGAAAGAGAACTAGAAGAGCAACGCCGCGTAAAGAAAGAGAATTAGAAGAACAGTGACGGCGTGAAGAAAGAGAATTAGAATAGCAGCGTCACCGAGAAGAAAGAGAACTCGAAGCGCAGCGTCGCCAAGAAGAAAGAGGAAAGAGAAGCTGAGCGTCAGTTCCAGCTAGATAGAAATGGCGCGCATCCAGCAACAGCAGAACGCGCCACATGGTATCAGCGACTTCAAGGCTCCAAAATTGCCAGCATTCGTCGACGGGAAAAGGACCAGATCGACAGCTATCTGGAGAGGTTCGAAAGGTTTCGCCGAAAGTGCTAAATGGCAACGTCAAGACTGAGCGATCATACACAGTGCACTACTGACGGGGAAGGCGCTCGATTACACCAGACTGTCGAACGATGACGCCAAAAACTACGACATCTTGAAAGAGACCCTACTGCAATCCTACAATTATACAGAGAAGGGCTACCGTAAACGCTTCGTGAATGCCGGCCTTTGTCAGACGAGACGCCAAAGCAGTTTGTGGAGCGCCTGTCGTCGTTTCTACACAAGTGGGAGGAATTATCAGGCAAAGGGAAGACTTACGAGGGTCTCCATGATCTGATCGTGAGGGAGCAATTACTCAACGCCTGCCCTACGGACATCGAGATCCACTTGGAAATACAAAAGTTGCAGACGCTAAAAGACGTTGCTGAGGCTGCTGCAAGATATCTCATCGCTTATGGGAAGACTCTGGGGCCACCCAAGGCGACGAAACATTTTCAGAAGACTGGAAACCATGGGAACCAGATCCAGGGAAGTCAGACGAGCCAGAGACAGACGGACTCCACGCCACCTTTCATGGAAGGGCATTCAAGAGGTTGTTTCATCTGCAACGCTACAGACCACAGAGCTGCCAACTGTCATCAAAACAAAAGTAGCGGACAGCAAAGCAATACGGACAACGCAGCGGCGGGCAACCGACAGAGACGTGTATTCAACCGACGGCAAACCAGTAGCTCTGGCCATCAAGTGAGCGGCGGGAGCGTCATTTTTCCGAGTGAAAACCGAGCGCACAACTACTCCTGCGGACGTGCAAGAGTGCATGACCGATGGCCAACTTCTCCTTGCCAACGGAAATCCATCCCCGTCGTCGCCAGCGCAGCTGTGACCGTCCAGAACATGCCTGTTTCCAAGGGACGCGTCGGAAATCACGAAGGGACGGTCTTAAGAGACTCAGGATGCACTGGGGTCATCGTCAGAGAAGACCTAATCGCTAAATAACAGTTCACTGGCGATTCTAAATGGACACTCATGGCCGACAGTAAATGTGTAAAAACGCCAGTTGCGAAGATTCAAGTCAGCACCCCTTTCTACATTGGAGAAGTAGAAGCGATTTGCCTGAAGAAGCCGCTGTACGATTTGATGATCGAGAATATCGACAGCCCGAGACGACCCGACGACCCCGATCCAGAATGGAGTCCTGCCTCAACTCAACACGTCGAGGTTGCGGAGGAGGATCCATTGCCATTTCCCAATGGAGACCTCACAGAGCTGCTACGGGACAATGTGGCTACCCCGGTTCAGCCTTGCCGACCAGAGATCGTTGTTGCTGTTACTACCAGGCCCAGGCCAAGAGAGACACGACGTCTACGCCACTGAAGGTCGCCGACATCTCCAAAGCCGCCATCGTGGAAAGAGATAAGCTGATCCAGCTCCAGGAAGCTGATAGTACTTTAAACAAGTACAGGAACCGCCAAGACCACGTGACCAAAGGCAGTGGCACGGTCTATTTTGAGGTGAAGGCCAAGATCCTGTACAGAATCTTCCAGCACCCGAGGGTCAACGGAGGGAAACCACTACGTCAATTCTTGCTACCGTTACCCCTAAGGCGCCAAGTGATGGAAGTAGTTCATGACTCAATCATGGGAGGTCACCTGGGCATCAAGAAGACGTCGGACAGAATCCAGGCGGTGTTCTACTGGCCAGGACTTCATGCGGACGTCAGCCGTTTCTTCTGCCGATCATGTGACATTTGCCAGAAGACCATACCGTGAGGAAGGGTCCCTAAAGTGCGAAATAAAACCTCTGAGTGAAGAAGGTCACCGGTGGGTGCTGACCTTAGTGAACTATG
The DNA here is from genome assembly GCA_036898135.1 of Oncomelania hupensis. Lineage (NCBI taxonomy): Eukaryota > Metazoa > Mollusca > Gastropoda > Littorinimorpha > Pomatiopsidae > Oncomelania > Oncomelania hupensis. The sequence goes on from CM072519.1 coordinate 27,167,590, forward strand.
CGACTCGATACCCAGAAACAGTTCCTCTGAAGAAGATTGATACTGAAACTGTGGCAGAGGCACTGGTGGACATGTTCAGCTCCTCCTATGCGTCCCCTGTCGTGGTTGTGAAGAAGGACGGGAGCAACAGAGTATGCATCGACTACAGGAAGGTTAATAAGTTCACCGTCTTCGACCCCGAGCCGATGCCTACTGCAGCAGACCTCTTCCGCCAATTATCGGGGAGTAAAATCTTCTCAAAGATTGACCTCAGCAAGGGTTATTGGCAAGTCCTTGTGCGTCAACAGGACATACCAAAGATTTCTTTTATAACTCCTGATGGGACGTACGAATGCCTGAGGATGCATTTTGGCATGGTCAACAGCGGTGCTACCCTGAAGAGAGGGATGAGGAAGATGCTCAAAGGGATGGATGACGTGTGTTACTGGGACGACCTGCTAGTCCACACCCAGACCTGGAAGGAACATCTGCAGACCTTGAGGGAGCTTTTTCACCGTCTAACATACGCTAACCTGACCGTGAGACCCAGTAAGTGCATTCTGGGAACTGACAACGTCGACCTTATCGGCCATTCGCTGAAAGAAGGACAAAAAGGGCTTCTGCTATAAAATGTCACCAAGATTCTGAACGCTCCACGTCCCCAAACAAAGAAGTGCGGTCTTTCCTGGGATTGGTTGGGTATTATAGGGAGTTCGTACCGAACTACTCAGCCATCACAGCATCTTTGTCGGACCTGGTGCGGAAGGGCTGTCCTAATCAAGTGAAGTGGGACCGTCTCAAGAGAAGGTATACCAGACTGTGCGCGACCTCCTTTTTGAAGGATCCGGTGCTACACTGCCCGACACTTGCAGCGGAATTAGTCTTAGAACGGACGCAACTGACGAAGGCATCGGCGCCATATTGATGCAAGAACACGAAGGGAAACTATTTCCGGTCAGTTACGCCAGCAAGAAACTGTCCAGCGCTGAGAAAAATTACTCGACCATGGAGAAAGAGTGCCTTGCCATCACAATTATGGGGATCCGGAAATTGAAACTATACCTTCAACTATACCTTCAAGGAGTGAAGTTCGTGCTACAGACTGATCGCAAGCCGCTAACCTACTTGAACTCTGCCAAGTTTGTGAACAGTCGCATCATGAGATGGGCTATGTACTTGCAGAACTTTAACATGCGAGTAGAATCTATTAAAGGATCGGACAATGTTGGTGCGGACTTTCTCAGCAGAGTGAGTGAGTAAAGAACATTGACAGTATTCAGATAGACTAAAACAAGTTTTAATTCTGGAATTGATTTGTGCATTGCGTCTCAACGTTGTTGACAGAAATTAAGTATATTTCTTCTTGTGTAGGGGGTAATGTTACGTTTGAGACGCGCACGATAGATCCGATCGTTAAGTTTTGCAAAGCATGCAATAACAAAGTGTATTTACCTTTGATTTGATTTTGCGTTGTAGTTGGTTTAAACAAATATTTTTATTCAAGGAAAAAAACATATAATTTCAAACAATGATTTACTGGACATGGAACAAGCAAGCTTATATAAGCCCACCCTGTAGTTGGACTATATAAGTGCCGCACTATTTCAGAGTTGATAGTTGAAAAAGTTGAAAGAGCGAAAAAGTGGGAAAAGCGATTGAGCGATTGTATGCAGTTGTTGATGTACGGAGTACGCTGAATAAAGTTACAAAACTTCATACGACTCCTGCCTTGTTGCTGAGTGAACAGTTTGCGTGGAAAAACGAATCGGAGTTACACTTATCAGGATTCAAGCATCGGGGCTGAATCAACTACTAATTTAAAAAACCAACAACAGTGTAACAGAATGTATGTGTGTATGGATGGATGGATGGATGAATGTATTTGTGGTGTGGTGTGATGTGCTGTGTGTTATTGAGTAGAGGGTTGGGAGGTTGGGTTTGGGTGGAGGCTTGTGTTTTCTTGAAAATACGATTTTTATATTAGCTAGACGGATAATCTTTGTGTGGGCAGCCCGACTTTTAAATAAACAAGTCAATCAATCACTCACGCAACCACTAAGCCATCAAAAACAAAGCAATTTATATTTAAATAGCAGGAAACCTGCTTTCCATCGCATTTAAAAAAAGGAAATGGAGGAGCAAATAGGAATGATAATAGTTCCACCCGTATGTTCAAAAGGTCGGTCGTTAGGCCTATTTCATTGTCCTCTATAAAACGCCCGTTTTGCATTATCTCAAAAATGACTTGACCTAAAAATAAAAAATAAAATGTTTTGTAAACTATGCCGATACTTTAACAATTGCTCAGCAGTGCGCGTTATTCGCATTTGCAATTTCTCAAAAGCAAAGGTCGCTGAGTGTCGCGAGAGGCTAGTTCAACCCAGCACTAAGGCTTCAAGCCTCCAACGTTCAGACTGCTTTGACCTACGTAAGTTAAGTCGCTGACTAGAAGACGACCGAAGTTAGGTTGTTCTCAGCATGTGTAGGCTACAGTTTCACTAAGAAAAGCCGTGACCTCATCCGCAACCAATCACCCTTAACCCCCACTAGATGGCGCTACGATTCTCGTAGTCTTGCACGATAGCAGACCCCAGCGGGAGGATAGTTAGTCTTTGTCTGAACAGCACGGTAGGAGGACGCACGTCGAACGATCTCTCTCTGTAAGACTATGCAGGTGACGGGAGAAAATCATTGATCGCAGTATAGCCAGAGCCTGACATTGTCAAGAAGGTAAATGATCAATCGTTTGTTTCATGGCGATTTATTGATATTATTGCTGTATTATGTTTGTGAAGTTTTGCCATGTTTAGAATTGTGATTGTTATTAAAACTTTGCTTGACCATGAGGTAGCCCCTACAGTCCAATTGTTGTTTCTCCTATGTGTATTATTGCAGACCAGTGGCTGTATCGGAGAATGTGTATCTTATTAATTACTTCACCATGTCTTTAGTTTAGACATGATGTATATGTGTGTGTGTGTGTGTGTGTGTGTTGTGTGTGTGTGTATACACGTGGCCTGCAAGCTTCAGCAGCGAGAGCATTGGGCTCCACTAGCTCAGTAGTCAACAACGAAAAGAAGAGACAACAACACCGCACATCGACGATAAAGTTAAGTCCTCCGAAACCGTGCACAACCACTGATCTGCGATAGTCTACTCTTCCAGAAAACCGAATAATAGGAAAGAATGAACTAATAGCCCAATGATGAGACAGTAACAAATATCGAGAACAGTAGTTGCATAGACCCATCAAGGAACGAACTATTCGAAGTGAAATTTGGACATTTAAGTTAATAGAGTGTTTAAAGAATTATGTATAGAGGAAATAAATGTGTGATATTTACTGTTAACAAAAGGCTGGACAACCTATGCTTCATAGCCGTGTGAGAGCTAGTAGTGTGCCAGTGAATCTTTTACCATTTTCTCCATATCTCTATAACCCTATCCGCACACAGACCGAGCTAAACTTATAAATGTATTAAGATTAGTCATAGGGTGATTACACTAGCGGATCCCTGCAGACGAAAGACGAGTGGGTAATAGCATTCCATTGTGCAAGGACCAACAACAATAGACCCACCGTCACACTGAGGTCCACCACTTTCTAAACACCTGTATTCCAAAGTTGCCTAAACTTGTTTTTGATAGCTTGCAGATAGTTCACAAAGTGTTCGCTTTCATCATTTCCAGACAATTGCACAAATGCCTGAAATTTTTTAATGTGTTAATGTTTGTGGGGCTGTTTTGTCTCTGTTTAATCCCAAAGAAGCAAAATGAAAACATGAAAGTTTCATGTTTTCATTTTGCTTCTTTGGGATTAAACAGAGACAAAACAGCCCACAAACATTAACACATTAAAAAATTTCAGGCATGTGTGCAATTGTCTGGAAATACATTTAACTGGTTTGTCGTCTTGTTTGTTGTTGTAGTACTTTTTGCCTTAAATGAACAGGAAGGTAACCTTCAGGAGTGTGAAAATTACCGCACCATCAGCCTCATCAGCCATCCCAGCAAGGTCCTCCTGAAAATAATACTCAACAGGTTGAAACCCCAAGCTGAACAAATCATAGCTGAAGAACAAGCAGGATTCAGGGCAGGGCGAAGTACCACTGAACAGATTTTCAACCTCAGAATAATCTGTGAGAAATACCTACAGCACCAACAACATCTATATCATGTGTTCATAGACTTCAAGAAGGCGTTTGACCGAGTCTGGCATGCAGCTCTATGGGCAACAATGAAAGTGTACAACATCAGCCCTAAAATTATTGAAGTCATCAAAGCCTGTATGACAAGGCTACCAGTGCAGTCCTCCACAACAGCGCCATCGGGAACTGGTTCAGAACAACAATCGGTGTGCGTCAAGGATGCCTACTCTCTCCAACACTCTTCAACATCTTCCTAGAGCGCATCATGTCAGATGCTCTTGCAGATCATGAAGGCACAGTCAGCATAGGGGGTAGAGCAATCTCCAATCTTTGTTTTGCGGATGACATTGATGGATTGGCTGGAGAGGAACAAGAACTTGAACAGCTGATACAGAGCCTTGACACCACCTCCAGAGCTTATGGAATGGAAATAAGTGCAGAGAAGACCAAAATGATGACCACCAACACCAGTGGCATCAACACGGACATCAAAGTCCAAGGCCAATCCCTCAACACAGTGCATAGCTTCAAATATTTAGGAGCCATTGTATCAGACAATGGGTCCCGACACGAGGTCCTCTCCAGGATCGCACAAACAACGGCTGCCCTGACAAGGTTGAAGCCCATTTGGAAAGACAGGACCATCAGTCTACATTCCAAAGTAAGACTGCTGCGCTCCCTTGTCATCTCCATCTTCCTTTATGCTTGCGAAGCATGGACCCTCACAGCAGATCTCCAACGAAGAATACAAAGCATGGAGATGATGTGCTACAGAAGACTTCTGGGCATTTCCTATACACAACACATCACCAACGACGAAGTCCGACAGACCATCACACAAGCCATTGGACAACACGATGACCTGCTTACAGTGGTGAAGAAACGGAAACTCCTATGGTATGGCCATGTCACCAGATCATCAGGCCTTGCAAAGACTATTCTGCAAGGCACAGTGCAAGGAGGTAGAAGAAGAGGGAGACCGAAAAAGAGGTGGGAGGACAACATTCGAGAATGGACTGGTTTGACACTGAGCGAAGCCATCAGGGCTGCTGAGGACAGAGAAAGATGGAGTATGCTGGTTAAACGATCATCTGTGGTGCCCCTACGACCTCCGGGTTTTGGGACAGGATAGGATAGGAACAGGAAGTTTAGAACGATTTGCTAAAGGCAAGTAATATCCCTGAAGGTGTTACTCTCCCGGAAACACCTACGCTATTTTCCGCACGATGATTATATTAATTATAATCTTGCCTCTGGGCTCTTAATGCAAGAGCTAAATCATTTATGTAAACTGCAGGGCATAGAGATCAAGAATAATAAAACAGTATGCGGGAGAATAATATTTATTTAAAAAAAAACTTCGAGTAGAGTTTGCAGGTGTAGTATTATTGTTCTAACGTGTGTTTTTGTTTGTTTGCTCTCACTCTCCGTTGTTTTTCTTCTCTCTCTCTCTCTGCGTGTATGTGTGTGCCTGTTTGTGCGTGTGTGGTATTGTTTGTGAACGTTAAGGTGTGTTTGCGCGCATGTGTTTGTTGAGGTATGTGCGTGCGCGCGCGTTTAAGTATTTGAGAGTGTGCACAGATTTATGTTGTTGGGCTTGTTCGTGGTGTGTGTGTGTGTGCGTGTGTGTGCAGGTGCGCGTATATTGTTATTATGTGTGTGTGTGTGCCTCTTTCCTGTTTCTTATACAAATTATAGTCCGTTCATTTGCTGCGCTGGATAATTTGAAGTTTGTCAAAAAAAACGTGTTAAGCTCTTTCAGGAAAGTCTATAACAGAAAGGTTTAAATTTTGTTGTTCGTGGCTTACAATTTTCAGAATAAATGTCTTTACTGACGTTAATAAAACCAAAATAATTATAAAGTACCATGAAAGTAAAATGGCGGTATTTCATTACCATCATCATCATCATTATTATTATTATTATTATTATTATTATTATTATTATTATTATTATTATTATTATTATTATTATTATTATCATCATCATTATTATCTAAATCTATTTTGCCCCGTGTCATAGCTTATATACTTAAACTGCCAAAATTCCATTTTAGCTATGCCTTAATTTGGTTGCATGATATTTATATCGCTGTACATATTTTATTGCTGCAATAATTTTATTTCTTAATACCTTGATTGTTGGAGTGTCTGAGGATGTTTATATAGATGTGTCTGATGTTTTATTTATTAACTAGTATAATTGTTGCCCTTGTCATGTTTTATCTTTGTTTCATGTTGCCTACAGGTCAAATATCCTCGTGTACCAAAATTATATAGAAGTAGTAGTAGTAGTAGTAGTAGTAGTAGTAGTAGTAGCAGTAGCAGTAGCAGTAGCAGTAGCAGTAGCAGTAGCAGTAGTAGTAGTAGTAGTAGTAGTAGTAGTAGTAGTAGAAGGAGTTACATTATATGACATGATTATTGTTTTATGTCCAGCGGACTCTTCCGAACCAAATCAGAACCAGTATTCCCGAATCAGGACCACAAAATAAAGACCACAACTTCGCTGAAAAAGGACTCGCCGCTGATCCACATAAAATATCTGCCGAAACAACCCTAGTAGTAACACTGAAGGCACTGCACCAGCCGGTCACTTTACAATTAAGACATCCCCGGCAAGGGACGCTGAGGCTATACTCTAATTCATCGAACCCCCGTTTACAAAAACAAAATAGAATATAATCATTATTAAATATCAACAAAACACATACATATAAAATGCCTACATTGCTAAATAATAACATCATAGGAAGCCCGAGTGACCACCTGGCAGACAGCGTCCAATATTTCCAAGCTGATCCAATAGACCTCACACACAAATAAGGAGTTTTGTCCCGGAAGAGTTCTTAAGTAGTAGTAGGTGTTTAGTCTATAAGCGAAGAAAAAGATAGTATAGTATACTGATAGAACAGAGTAGGAATGAGAAAGAACAAAGGAGAAAGACAGCGACAGTGGGAATTTAAAGCACTAAATTTTCATCGTTCGTTTATTAGATTAACGTCCCCGGACACTTTCGCATATATGTGCAGTCATTAGGAGTTGTCCCATTAAGGGTGAAGATAGGCAGTCGAAGACAGATTTGAAGCGAGGGTAAAGATGGCCGCGGTCGAAGAAGAGATTCGCAAGCAAGCAGGAACAGGGTGGACGCTCGTGGGGGTGGAAGGCTTAGTTAAATTTCCAGAAAGTGGGGATACTATTTATACTGAAACCCCGGGCACCCCAACGGGGGTTAGTAGAAGGAGTAGTAGTAGTAGTAGTAGTAGTAGTAGTAGTAGTAGTAGTAGTAGTAGTAGTAGTAGTAGTAGTAGTAGTAGTAGTAGTAGTAGGCTTATTTCAAACAGAAAGAAAGAACGAAAGAAAGAAAGAAAGAAAGGATGGTTTGCGAATGTCAGTAAATGAGTAATGTACCTAAATGGAACTAACACCGGAGATATGTCACATCATCATCATATTTTTCCCCGTAACGATAAGTAGACAACATCAAGGCTGCAACAAATAACGCTATAGAGCTAGAAATACAAAACACTATCGCGTCCTTAATTGTTTATTGTTAATGTGTAGTTTAATTTACCTGTTATAATTAATTATAAATGAATACTAGGCCTTTCCAATAATTGTCGACCTCCCCCGCGCGCTCCGGTTCTTTCTTGACAAGGCAAGACAATCAATCAACGCCTTTTTTTTATTCCCAGAAGAAGAAAAAATATCGGAATATGTTGAACAGATCAGCCACAGGTCTCGCTCGGTTTAGCGGGCGGACGATCAATCCAACCGGTCTTTAAACGCAATATCTCAAAAACCGCTGGGCAGATTAAAAAGAAACAAAACAAAACAAAATAAATACAGAAATTCGTGCAATTACAAACACTACTATTGCGCATCATCATATGCTATGAATTTTGCCCTCAAGCCTGGACCTAAAGCAATAAACATGTAATGTAATGTAATGCCCTCAAGCCACAACAAATGGGTCGCTGAGGCCATTGATACTTCACAAGCTTTGTATTTTTTGTATCTTCAGAACACTTGATCAGATTAAAGCCAAAATGTTTAGAATCGCTCTTTACGCTCTTTGCATTTATTTAGGTCTTTTTTTAAATGAATGATAAATTTTTTTTTTAGTTTTTGAAGATGAGCCTTTTATGAGTTAAATGGAAGTAATACCTGTCTGCCAAACCATGAGATCCTAAAAAAAATTTGTGGAGTGATTTCCAATAAAAATTATTAATAATACAGAATTCATAATGCGCATGATGCATCTCACAAGATACACACACACACACACTCACCCACCCGTACACACACCCTCTCTCTCTCTCTCTCTCTCTCTCTCTCTCTCTCTCTCTCTCTCAGCGCAATACTCTTCTCAACCTTTGAAGGTATTATTCATCACTTTCCCTCGTTGATCACCGTACGAAACGATTTAATTGGAATGAATGTTCACAGATTAGCTTTAGTAGAATACAACCTCATTTTGTGTCTTATTATTTCCATCTTTTCGCAATTCCGTCCTTCCTGTAATAATTAATAAATGCGTTTATTTTTTGTAGGCGTGCGTGTTTCTTTTCTTTAGATTTCATTTTTCTTAAATATTTCCTGAGATTACTTCCATTGTGTAAAAACAAATGCCGTAAAGCAGCATTAGTTGACCTGACTAATTAATGTTATTAGTTGGAGATAGGAGTTAGAATTGTCTTTCGAATGTGCTTAATATTTCGTACATCATCGTGTAAAGTATATGTATGAATGGCGTCTTTTACGAAACTTTAAATACCAAGCAAAGCTGCTTCTGAAAAATGCCATTGCTATGGCTAAAGAAGTGTCCAGAAGAGGAAGATGCGAAGGAGAAACAAAACCGTAAACAGTGATGGAGAAAGTTTTTAAGCTAGGGGTATTTATACCCTCAACCAAAACATGTGGGGGTTTTCATACCCTCATTGCAAACATAAAGGGGTTTTTATACCCCCTTTCAGTTTTTTAGGGGGTACACCAACATACGTAATAAATAATTAGTTTTGTCTGCTTTATTTTTCCTTTTCTTCGGCTTCCCCTCAGATCGCTGCTTGTCGGCCATGTTTAATGTTGGGTTGTTGTCAGTCTTATATAGCCAATCAAAAGCGTCGAGAAAAAATAGTGAATATTATCGTGCATATGATTGGCTGTTTCTCGGAAGCGACAGAATGAATCGGAGGGAGAGAGATGGTGGTAGGCGGTCGCGCAGGACGCACAGGCACACGATCCAAATCGAGCGAAAGCTGTACGCACGACCGAAATAGGTGTACCTGATGATACCTCCCAGCAACTTAGCTTTACGTTTTCATACCCCTTTGGCACTGACTTTGTGCGTGTTTATACCCTTTCATTACATTTTCGTTACGTGATTTCCCAACTCAGTACGTGAAACACGTACGATTGTAGGTGATCTCCATCACTGCCGTAAAAGAAGACCTTGGAATATAATGGATAAAAAAGAAATTATGATGGTGGAGGTGATGATGCTGATGATGATAATGATCATGAGAATGACGATCATGAAGATAATGATTATGATGATGTTGACGGTGATGACGATGGCGATGATGATCACAAAGAGCTAAATAAAAGGATCTAGGAGGAGGAGGAAGAGGAGGAACATGACAACAACAAGAAGAAGAAGAAGAATGACTAACGAAGTTTAACGTCCTAAAAGGAGAAGAAGAAGAGGGGAAAGGAGGAGGAGGAAGAGAGAGAGCGAGAGAGTGAGAGTCAAGAGGCCCCCCTAACCCTATTCTAACTGCACGTAGTATAGTCACGATGAACGTTTCCATAAGTGAAAATGAACCCTCTCTGTGAATTTATGAATTTGTCAATAACGTCAGTTTTACTTAGAGCGACAGAAAAGACAGCTGTGCTATAATCAGTAGCCAGTAACCAGTAAATAAAATAAATAAATAAATAAATACAATACACAGGCGGCGGAAGCTGCTCAGGATTTGGGGGGGGGGGGGGGGGGGCAGACACACATTATATTCACTGACATGAGGGCCAGACCTGGGAAAAGTCGAGGGTGGGGGTGGGGGATACAGATTCAGCGAAGGCGCGAAGCGCCGAGCCTTCTAGGGGGGGTCCGGGGGCTTGCTCCCCCGGAAATTGTTTTTTTTTTCAAGGATGCAAAATGGTGCCATCTGGTGCAATCTGAACCTTGAAAAAGCCATCTGTGATGGTCTGGGACTTAGAGCCTTTTGAACAATTGAACTGACAAACTCTGGGGTACAAAAATTATCCTCAAAATTTATCCTCTGCCCCTCCCTTTAAAAAAAAACCACACACACACAAACATTTATTTATCAGCAGAGATGTTTTGTATACTATTATTATTCACTACTTTTGGTTGATCGTTAACGGTATAAAGCTTTACCTTGTTGTTTATGAACATCACCGCCCTGCTTTCACTTAATTCAGTCTTGCTGCACTAGGTTCCTCGGCATTAGTACCATTTGTGAATTGTATCTTCTGGCAAAACAGTTCACCGCCTCTTTGAAGTCAATATTAACATCCCTGTGCACTTTCAGTAAAGCAAGTCCATTGAGTCTCTGTTGCCCCATTGTAGAGCGCAGGTAGTTTTTCAGGTTGCGCAACTGACTGTTTGAACGCTCACACTCGGCAGTAGTGACAGGCAGGGTGCAAAGGTTCTTTCGCATGATGAACAGGTTGGGATTAAAAAAATCCCTGTCACAATGTTTCAGTGCTTCTGATGCCGTGGATGGGATGATAGCTGTCGCATTCTCAGCAGCACTTCGCCATTTGCAAACCCACCGTTGGTATTCTGCATCAAGGGTAGCGTTGTCTGGTAGGTCAGACTCCCACAACATTGCCAGCATCACCCATTCTGGAACCTGCATGAAACCATCCTGGTTGTCTATTAAAGTGCTTGGCACCAGACAGAGACCATCAACTGCTAGACCAGCATTTTTGAACCTCGAGTCCAATTCGGTTGACATGTGTTCCAAGAAAGGAATGGCAATGCTAATCTTGAAATATTCTTCTGGAGTGGCCGCAGGTTGGTTGTCACGGAGAGTCTGTCGGGATGCTTGACGAGGAACAATAACACCAGTTGTCAAAGCATTTGCCATTTTGCTGACTTCTTCACTTGTAGTCGAGAAAATTGCTGATATTGAAAACGTTAGACTGTAAAAACTGACAGCAAATGAAAGTTTTCAAAACGCGACTGTGACGTGCACGATGTCGAAAACTGTCGGTCACTTTGATTTACGCTAAGGCTAACCGATTATGACGCGTCGACAGGAAATGAATACGAAGGGATGAACTTCTCTCACTGATCAGAGGGTGATGATGATGATTATGATGATAAACACTTGTATTGGTTGATTCCATTAGAAGAAAAAAAATCCTTTGATGCGCTGGCAAAAACAACAACAACAACAACCAACTACTCATTATTGGGGGGGGGGGCAATATATAAGGCTGCCCCCCCCCCCAACATTTTTCTAGGGTGGGGGGCATGGCCCCTCTCCCCCCCTCCCCCCTCCCGCTTCCGCCGCCTGTGCAATACAGTAGCAATGATTTCAACCATTTTTAGATTATAGCGTGTTAAAATCAGTCGACCTTTTCATGACACACAATTAAAGAAAATGCATACGCTCTAAAAAAAACAAAAAATAATAAGAAAAATAAAAGCTATACACTGTCCCCAGAGGTTAAAACGTTCCATCACCACGCATCCAACTCACTCTCTGTGCTTCGGAATTGAAGGCACCCAATCATTAAAGAGCACCGCTAAGCTTTAAATGTTAAGCTACTCTTCCTTTGCTGTGAAAGGACGAACAAAACGTATAATTGTCACCTCAAATTAACAAAAAATCTGTAAGGAAGAATCGAAAGAAGGAAATAATGAAGGAAAGAAAAAAACCAGCCAAGATAACAAATTAATTACTTATCAAATTATATAAATCTTAGAATTCTTAAAACTTTTCTTGCACGACAAGGGTGAAAATAATTACATTTAAATCAAATAACGAAGAGTCTGCCTGGAATGGATAAAGACTATTTCAACCTAATTACGAGTAATAGCTCTGGCATTTCCTTTTTAGATAAACTTAATAATAGTCTTGATACATTATATCACACCGTAAATGAAATCTGCTATGATCTCGTAAAGGTCAGAAAGCAATTTAATATTAACATTTGCGAAGGCCCTTTTTCCCTATCCTATCCCGTAACTCGAAGGTAGTTGAGCAACCACAGATGATGTTTAACCAGCGCATTCCATATTTCTCTGTCCTCAGCAACCCTCATGGCTTCGCTCAGTGTCAGGCCAGTCCATTCTCGAATGTTGTCATCCCACCTCTTTTTATGTCTCCCTCTTCTTCTGCTTCCTTTCACCTTGCCTTGCAGAATGGTCTTTCCTATATTATCCTCTCCTATCCCGTAACTCGGAGATCGTAGGGGCACCACAGATGATCGTTTAACCAGCATACTCCATCTTTCTCTGTCCTCAGCAAACTTCATGGCTTCGTTCAGTGTCAACCAGTCCAGTCTTGAATGTTATCCTCTCACCTCTTTTTCGGTCTCCCTCTTCTTCTACCTCCTTGCACTGTGCCTTGCAGGATGGTCGTTGCAAGGCCTGATAATCTGGTGACGTGGCCATACCATCGGAGTTTCCGTTTCTTCAACTCAATGAGCATGTCATCGTGTTGTCCAATGGATTGTGTGATAGTCTGTCGGACTTCGTCGTTGGTGATGTGCTGGATATAGGAAATGCCCAGAAGTCTTCTGTAGCACCTCATCTCAGCAAGCGTATAGGAAGATGGAGATCACAAGGGAGGGCAGCAGCCTTACCTTGGAATGTAGACAGATGGTCCTGTCTTTCCAAATGGGCTTCAACCTTGTCAGGACAGCAGTTGTTTGTGCGATCCAGGAGAGGATTTTCTGTCGGAACCCATTGTCTGATACAATGGCTCCTAAATATTTGAAGCTATGCACTGTGTTGAGGGATTGGCCTTGGACTTTGATATCCGTGTTAATGTCATTGGTGTTGTTGGTCATCATTTTGGTCTTCTCTGCATTTATTTCCATTCCCAAGGCTCTGGAGATGGTGTCAAGCCTTTGTACCAGCTGTTCAAGTTCTTGTACCTCTCCAGATAATCCATCAATGTCATCCGCAAAACGGAGGTTTGAGATTGCTCTACCCCCTATGCTGCCTGTGCCTTCGTGATCTGCAAGAACATCTGACAAGATGCCGCTCTATGAAGTAGTTAAAGAGTGTTGGAGAGAGTATGCATCCTTGGTGCAAACCTATTGTTGTTCTGAACTAGTTCCCGATGGCGCTGTTGTGGAGGACTGCACTGGTAGCCTTCAATAATTTTAGGGCTGATGTTGTACACTCTCATGGTTGCCCACAGAGCTGCATACCAGACTTGGTCAAACGCTTTCTTCAAGTCTACAAACACACGATATAGATGATGTTGGTGCTGTGGGTATTTCTCGCAGATTATTCTGAGGTTGAAAATCTGTTCAGTGGTACTTCGCCCTGCCCTGAATGCTGCTTGTTCTTCAGCTAAGATTTGTTCAGCTTGGGGTTTCAGCCTGTTGAGTATTATTTTCAGGAGGACCTTGCTGGGATGGCTGATGAGGCTGATGGTGCGGTAATTTTGACACTCATCAAGGTTACCCTTTTTGGGAAGAGCGATGACAATTAATTATCTGGACCATGCTTTAGGCCACTCCCCACTCTGCCAGATCCTGTTACAGATAATGGTGAGGGCGTCAATCAACGCTTCTCCTCCTGCTTGAAGCAATTCCGCGGGTATGTTGTCCACTCCCGCTGACTTCCCTTTCTTCAGCGATTGCACTGCTGCCTCATCTTCTTCTTGGAGAAATGGGAGGATTTCTTCTTCTGCTCTGTTCTGGGGACATGCTAGAACTGATGGGTCTCCGTTTGGTTTGTGGTTGTAAAGGTCAGAGCAATACTCTAGCTCTGTCCATCTATATATTGCTGAAAGTCCATTTTCACTTTTGATGTTTAAGAAAACATTGTTTGCATTGCATTTGCATGCCGGTGTGTGTGTTTGTGTGGGTGTGTGTGTGTGTGTATGTGTGTGTGGGTGTGTGTGTGTGTGTGTGTGTGTGTATGAACAGAACACTTTTTTGCCATTTTCCATCTGTAATATTACATAACACAATCGTAATCACAGCAATAAGTCTGTGTATGCGTTAGAGCTTTTTTTTTTCTTTTCTTTTTTCTCCTCTTTCATGAATTGCAGTGTGTCTTCGGCAAACCGACATTGAGCGAAGCAATCAGGGTTGCTGAGGACAGAGAAAGATGAAGTATGCTGGTTAAACGATCATCTGTGATGCCCCAACGACCTCAGAGTTACGGGATAGGATAGGATTCATGAATTGTCTTTGTGAACTAATTATTTCTCTTAATATTTGTTCTTCTCTTTCTCTTCATCTTTCTGTGGGTGTGCAGGTGTGACAGTTGTTGATTGCCTGGAAGCTTGCTACGAATGGGGTAGGGTGACGTTTCTGCGAAAGTAAAAGTGTGCGTGATGTTACTGTATTATTACATGTTCCTGAAAACATTATTTTATTGCTCAGTGATAACGTGACACATGCAGAATTTTATTTCATATTAGTGTTTTTTATTCTGCATTATTGTCCTTGTATGTGGAATGGTCACCCACACACTAAATTTCATTGTGATGTAGGAGATTAATGTGTTTGTGTGTGTGTGTCGATAGATAGATAGATGGATGGATGGATGGATGGATGGATGGATGGATGGATGGATGGATGGATGGATGGATGGATGGATGGATGGATGGGCCCGGCAACGATTTTCATCCATCTCCAGCAGTCTGTTGGCTGCATCCAGCTTTGCCAGCACAGCAACTCATGGTCTTCATCTTTGATGCTGTTGTCTCCCCCTCCTTCACCATCCTCGCCCTGCGTGCCCTTGTCCTATTCCCCTCCATTCGGTGTAACATCCATGGTGACCTTGAGCATTGTCACCTTGGTCTGAACTCTGACCCTGGTGACCTTGACCCAAACCCTGCTGGGCTGCGGCTGACTACCATCAAGGGTTCACTCTCTCAAAAATGCCAACGAAATGCCTATGTTACTGGGAATATTTTAACAAATCTGCAGATGTACTAAATATATGAAACCCTCTTATAACAAGCAGATTTTCATTTTCTCTTTTTTTTTTCTTCTTTTTTCTTGAAGTTTATTAACAAAAATAGTCTCAATAACTTCTCGTTCACAATCTCTTACTCACTTATCGTGGTCCATATTACTGATCGTCCGTGTTACAGCACTGCAGTACCACACAATCAGTTGCAGCTAGTCACTCTAGGTCTTCTAAAACCCAGATCTTATCCACATGTTTACTTCTGTGTCAATGACACATCGCTGTTGGTGCGCTTTCCTATGTAAGCTACTTCCAGACGACATTAGCGAAGTTGACAGACAATAACGCAATTTAAAGAATTGAAAAAAAAAACACACAATAAAAACCCGACGAGAAACATTATTTAAAAAACGGAATTGACAAATTGAATTATACGGATTAGAATTTAGAAAGAAAATGTCACACGACTTCCAAATTCCGGAATAAATGGTTGTTGTTAATAAATTAGATCTGAAGAATTTCAACATTTCCTCTCACCCGCATGAGTCCTGCTTTGTTAATAAATATTATAGCGTGGATGGCAACGTGCCCTTTGAGAGAGAGAGAGAGAGAGAGAGAGAGAGAGAGAGAGAGAGAGAGAGAGAGAGAGAGAGAGAGAGAGAGAGAGAGAGAGAGAGAGAGTTGCCAAGGCAATCGGCTTTAAAACCCTGATGAAGCTTTTGGCGAAATACATAATATGTATGGAGACCCTTTTAATCTGCTGTTTTAGCACCTTGGGCTTCTTGTCTGCTATAGCAAAGGAGTTGATGTGGTAGAGTTGGATTATTGCTTTCGTCACGTAATGAATTCCCTCCGTTAAAAAAAAAACCCACACACAACAGAAATGTCAAACTATTTACGGACTTTTGTCCTATTTTATAGAACCATCAGCCTCATCAGTCATTATATTACTTAAAAGGGTGAAACCCAAAGTTAAATAAATCATAGCTGAAGAACAGCGAAGGACCACTGAATAGATTTTCAACGTCAGAAAAATCTGTGAGAAATACCAATAGCATCAACAACATCTATATAATGTGTTTGTAGATTTCAAGAATGCGTTTGACCGAGTCTGGTATGCAGCTTTATGGGCAAATATGAAAGTGTATAACATCAGCCCCAACATTAATATAGCCATCAAAAGCCTGTACGACAAGGCTACAAGTGCAGTCCTCCACAACAGCACCATCGGAAACTAGTTCAGAACAACCACAGGCGTGCATCAAGAATGCATACTCTCTCCAACACTCTTCAACATCTTTCTACAGCGCATCATATCAGATGCCCTTGCAGATCATGAAGGTACAGTCGGCAAAGGAGATAGAGCAATCTTCAAACTCCGTTTTGCGGATGTTATTGAAGTATTTGCTGGAGAGGAACAAGAACTTGAACACAACCCCCAGAGCCTTTCGAATGGAAATTAGCGCAGAAAAGACCAAAATGATGACCAACAACATCAATGGCATCAACACGGACATCAAAGTCCAAGGTCAATCCCTCAACACGGGGCTGAGCTTCAAATATTTAGTAGCAATTGAATCAGACAGTGGATCCCGACAGGAAGTCACAAACAACCGCTGCCCTGACAAGATTGAAGCCCATTTGGAAAGACAGGACCATCTGTCTACACTCCAAGGTAAGGTTGCTGCGCTCTTTTGGCATCTCCATCTTCCTAAACTCTTGTGAAGAATGGACTCTCACAGCAGATCTACAACGAAGAATACAAAGCATGGAGATGAGGTGCTACAGAAGACTTCTGGGCATTTCCTATCCCCAACAAATCACCAACAATGAAGTCCGACAGGCCATCACACAAGCCATTGGACAACACGATGACTTGCTTACAGTGGTGAAGAAACGGAAACTCCGATGGCATGGCCACATCACAAGAGCATCATGCCTTGCAAAGACCGTCCTGCAAGGCATGGTGCAAGGAGGCAGAAGAAGAGGGAGACATAAAAAGAGGTGGGAAGACAACATTCGATAATTGACTGGCTTGGCACCGAGTGAAGTCATGAGGACTGCTGAGGACAGAGAAATATGGAGTTTGCTGGTTAAACGATCATCTGTGGTGCCCCAATGACTTTCAAGTCATGGGATGGGATAGGATAGTTAAAGTTACGCAAATCATAGCCGTCTTCCTTAACAATTCGACCTTGTTCTTAGTGTAATAGTGAAATATTGTTGAGGACTCGGAAACCTGAAACCTCAATCTAGCCATAATTACGCTGAAAGTCGGTAATTCTATTTCCTAAACATCCATGTATTTCTTATTTATTAAAAGCAACAACAATAAGAAGAAGAAGAAGAAGAAGAAGAAGAAGAAGAAGAAGAAGAAGAAGAAGAAGAAGAAGAAGAAGAAATAATAATAATAATAATAATAATAATAATAATAATAATAATAATAATAATAATAATAATAATAATAATAATAATAATAATAATAATAATAATAATAATAATAAAGTATACTATCAAATGATCAAGTTAGAAATTTCCATCTTGCTCTCTGTCTGCATAAATGTCTGCCTGGATCTCTGCCTGTCTCTCTGCCTCTGTCTCTGTATGTCTGTGTCTGTCTCTGTCTGTCTGAGTGTCTGTCTCTGTGTGGCTCTCTGTCTGTCTCTGTCTGTCTGTGTCTGTCTGTCTCTCTGTCTGTCTCTGTCTCTCTCTGTCTGCCTGTCTGTCTAAGTCTATTTCTCTGTCTGCCTGTCTGTCTGTCCCTCTCTGTCTGTCTGTCTGTCTCTCTCTGTCTATGTCTGTCTCTCTCTGTCTGTCTATGTCTGTCTGTCTGACAGTCTGCCTGCCTGCTTGTCTGTCTCTCTGTGAAACCTTTGTACACAAGGAAACGTTTCAAAGTTCAACGTTCCCTTCTAACTCTCTGTATGTCTGTCTTGTCTGTCTCTCTCTTTTTTTCCCGGTCTGTTCATTATCCTCCCTTGTTTTGGGTTGCGACGGTCTTTCGACTCGCTGAGAAGATTGCCGAATTTCGACTGCACGTGTAATCCTATGTGTGCATGCACAGTCGTTTGAATGTGTTTAGGTCTGTCTATGTATGTTCCATCGCGCGCGTGACAATATATAATTTCTAAGAGATAATTATATGGATGGATCCGACATTTTCTGTCGTTTCTGACTCTTTGTTCTCCTTCGGTTCTTTATTTCTAAGATTCTCGTTAACCTTTGTTTTATGAATGTTTCTTATTTTCTATTTCCAATGAGAGGCCACCTTTGTTCCACTCACTAAAAGGAACTTCAGCTGCGAGTCCGTACTGTCTGAGTATGAAGCTTCTAAATTCTATTATACTTCCCTGGTGGTATTATATTGGTATGAGTCGACGATATGCGCGGCGAACTGAAATATACTACTGTAGTTCATTACTAATAATATCGGGATTTCATTTTAATCATTCCAATGATTGGTACATAAGTGACCATTCTTCTTGGTCCCCCGTTGGGGTGCCGGGGGTTTCAGTATAAATAGTATCCCCACTTACTGGAAATTTAGTGCTTTAAATTCCCACTGTCGCTGTCTTTCTCATGTGCTCTTTCTCATTCCTGCTCTGTTCTATCAATCTGCTATACTATCTTCTTCTTCGCTAGACCAGTCATCTACAGTTTTTCTTGAAAACTCTTCCAGGACAAGACTCCTTATTTGTGTATGAGGTCTGTCGGATCAGCTTGGGAATATTGGACGCTTTCTGCCAGGTGGTCACTAGGGCTTCCTATGATGTTATTATTTAGCAATGTACGCATTTCATATGTATGTGTTTTGTTGATAATTTATAATGATGTTTGTATTCTATTTTGTTTTTGTAAACGGGGGTTCGATAAGTTGGGGTGAAGCCTCAGCCGTCCCCTGCGTGGGATGTCTTTATTGTAAAGTGACTGGCTGGTGGAAAGCTTTCGGTTTTACCACTACTCTAGGGTTGTTTCAGCAGATCTTTTATGCGGATCAGGGGTTATCCGGTCCTGATTTGGCTCGGAAGAGTCCGCTGGACCTAAAGCAATAATTATGTAATGTAATGTAATTCTTCTTGGGCCTTCGGCGAGGGTTTATTCATGAATGTATCCAGTTCACTATGTAATACAAATGAAATTGATATGTAATTTTAGAACTTTAATAATATAGTTCTAGAGTACAAGCATGATGATGAATGTGAAAGATGTGCGTTTGTTGTGGTCGTGAGAGTGGGTGAAACATGTGAATATGTATGTTGGTTCAGATCGCCGCTCTTTGAGCTTGATTGGGAATTTGGGGAAAAACGTGTATATTATTATTATTATTATTATTATTATTATTATTATTATTATTATTATTATTATTATTATTATTATTATTATTATTATTATTACATTATACTTTTTCCTTTCAATTGGTTAATTATCCTTTTTGTGTCTATGGTTGTTTTATTCAAAAGCCTTTAAGTTATTCAAACGAAAATGATTTGAAATCTATTTTGATTACTAAAAATTACTGCTAAGTCTGTTTAGTTTCCGCCCGCCCTTCCTTAAACCAGGATCCAATTTTATCATCATCATCATCATCATCATCATCATCATCATCATCATCATCATCATCATCATCATCATCATCATTTTCATCATCATAACCATCATTGTCATTGTTCTTGTTGCTGTGGTGACTGTCACTATTTAGAAACCAATAAACACATAAATAAATAAATATAAATAACAATAAATAAACACACAGTCAAGCAAATAGACCAATAAAACAAATAAAAAAGATTAACAGGGTCAATAACAGACAACATAAATAAGGGTAACATACGAAACAAGCAGACTAGGATTCCTACTCCCCCTCACCTCACCCACCCACCCCTTTCCCCAGAAAATACTCAGGCCTAAAATCTAGGCTCAAACAATCCAAATACATTGGGGTTTGTTGTTTGTTTTTTTTTTGTTTGTTTGTTTGTTTGTTTGTTTTCTTACGTTTTGCTAATTGTATGGTTTTCTTCTTTTTCACTCAAAGTTATAGTATAATAATGAAAACGGAATTATATAAAACTTTAAGTCCTAAAGTAATAAAAGAATAAATATCTGAACTATAATGCAGCAATCCCATTCCCGGTCTGAGAAAAAACACATTTATCAATTTATGAAAATATTTTATGCATTTACAAAATTGGTTTCAGTATTATATTTAGAACAAGTAAATCATAAAATATAAATATTCAAATTACTGTGTCTGTCATGAACAGAATCCAGAATAACTACAGTGAAAAATAGAAGTAGCCTACACAGTAACACAATATTTCTAAGTCACACAAAATAAAGATTCACTTCGTTTGTTTTTTTACAGTATCTTTCATTCCACTAATACACCCTATCCTAGTCCTATTTCATTCAATTATAGACAATCTCAGATGCACAGGCCAAGATATTTCTGAACTACATTACATTACATGATTACTGCTTTAGGTCCAGCGGACTCTTCCGAGCCAAATCAGGACCAGACAACCCCTGATCCGCATAAAAGATCTGCTGAAACAACCCTAGTGGTAAAACTGAAGGCTCTCCACCAGCCAGTCACTTTAAGATAAAGACATCCCACGCAGGGGACGCTGAGGCTATACTCTAATTTATCGAACCCCCGTTTACAAAAACAAAATAGAATACAAACATATTTCTGAACTATGAAATATATATATACATACGCCTCTGTCAACAGCCGTCGCTTGTGTACTTACTATATAAACACGTGATGTATATACACATATACATATTTACCAATTCACCTCGTGACACTCTCGCTCTTCTTCCCCTCTCTCCGCTCCCTCTCTAGCCCGCTGTTATTTTTATGTTACTGACTTTTCTGCCAAGCATGATCAATGCTGCTGTTGGGTTTATTGTTTGATTTATTTTTTGTTATAAGCAGAAACGTTTAAAGATGTAATGTTGCAAGATGTTAATGCGTGTAGTGGCTCAATACATAAACTTCCCCTCGCTATCAAACTCTTCTTTTACATATAAAAAGAAGATAAAGTGCTGTCACAGAAAATGAACGATATTTACTAGTGATACTAAAATCACCTTCCTCGAAAGGTAGGCAATTTCAAGATGACAACTTAACCGAGGTCGATGAGGTCAAGACCGTGCACGCGATCGAATCACATGATGGATAGTCTCTTGTAGAATCTCTCGACACTCGGATCTGGCACAATCATGGTTCTTCTTAGATGACTTGACTATAGCCCTTCCCAATGGATGGTAAACAACACACCCGTGGAAGTAAGGTGAAGTTTCAGGAAACAGGTTCCAAAATAAAGGTGAAAAAGGTCCCACCAGTTACAAGACCTCTTCAGTTAGTAGCAACTCTCAAGGCTTCGCTAAGTGTTAAGCCAGTCCATTCTCGAATTTTGTCCTCCCACCTCCTTTTCTGTCTCCCTCTTCTTCTGCCTGCTTTGCAAAATAAAAAGATCTGATCTATCGTGCGCGTCTCAATCGTAACAGTGTGAACTAGAAGGTGTTTGTGGGTTGCCTGTTATACATTCATGACGTAGTATTTCATTAGTGGTGTAAGTGTGGGAGTGGGGTGGCTTATCCAAGATTTTTTTTTTTAAATCAAGAATGCGCGTAAGTGGATGTCGATTCCTATGTGTTTCTGTTTGTGTGGTGTACTCGAGATTCAAGAAAAATTTACTAAGAATGCGAGAGTGGATATTGTTTCTCTTGGTGTATGTGTGTCGCGATATGCAAGTTCAACCCAGCACTAAAGCTTCATGCCTACAGGATCAGTCTGCTTTGACCTGGGTACAGTTAATTCGCTGACTAGCAGACGACAGAAGAAGGTTGTGTTAAGCATACGTATGCTACAGCATCATAAGATATGCCGTGACGTCACCCAGCTGACCAATCACCCGCCACCCCCGCAGTGGCTACTAATCTTGAGATCTCGCGCGCTTGGGCTGACGACAGCGTGACGATAGCGTGACGATTGTTAGTCTTTGTCCGAACATCATCCTAGCAAGACGCACGTTGATAGATCTCTCTAGCTGAAGACTAAGCAGATGACGGATGAAAATCATTCATCGCAGTATAGCCAGAGCTTGACATTGGCAAGAAGGTAAATGATCAATCGTTTGTTTCATTGCTATTATTTGATATGATCATTGGATTATGTTTGTGAAGTTTTGCCATGTTTTAGAAATGTGACTGTTAGTGAAACTTTGATTGACCATTTGGCGAACCACTGACCAACGATTGTTTTTCCTATTTGTATTATTGCAGACCAGTGGCTGTACCAGAGAATGTGTATATTTCTTAATTACTTCTCCCTGTGTTTATTTTAGCCATGATATATGTATATATGTATAGGAATTATGTTAAAGATTCCAGTGGTCCTCGCACTTAGAAAACTGTTCATCTCTTAACTATACTACTCAAAATAATTGAAGGGCCACTCTCATATTCCATTTAGTTTAATTATTTTTTGCTGCTATCAATAATATCGCTTATATTGCTTATTTCAAAACTTATCCTGTACAGTAACATTCAAGACAATCTTATTCTGACAAGTAATCACATGTGTGAGTTTTGAACTTTCTGCACTGAGTTGAAAAACAAACCCAATTTTTACCCAAAAAAATGACCCTAATTTACTGTTGTCTTGCTAATACATGTAAAGCAAAATTTTCAACATTAAAAAGTGATTTGCACGCGAAAGGCTTGCATTTTGTCAGTTCAGTTCAACAATAGGCGCTTTTTTCTGGGTATAAATGGCAGCGCTTTTGGTGCTTTTCTAACCATGCCCCCAAGGCGACGATTGACTGATGCAGATAGAGGCAGAGCTATTGCATGGCTTCAGGAAGGGGTGGGGGTGAGAGAAGTTGGCAGGCGGCTGGGAGTGTCCCACTCCGTTGTCTAAAGGCTGCGGGAGCGCTTTAACAACACTGGAAGCGTCCAAGAACCAAGAAGGTCCGGACGCCCCCGCGTTACCACTGCAAGACAAGACCATTTCATCACCCTGTCAGCTCTGAGAATGAGGTCCGCTACAGCAAACACCATCAGAAGACAGCTTCACGCAGCCAGCAATGTTAACGTCAGCGACCAGACAATTCACAACCGTCTACACGAGGCAAACTTGCGATCAAGACGACCAGCAGTACGGCCTTTGCTCACCCCAGCTCATCGTGCAGCGCGATTGGCCTGGGCTGGGCGTCATTTGGTGTGGACTAGGCAACATTGGTCAAGGGTGCTCTTTACAGACGAGTCTCGGTTCTCCTCGTCTTTCAACGACCGTCGAGTGAATGTTTGGAGGCGTCCACGGGAGCGTTTTGCTGATGCGACGGTGCGCGAGCATGACCGCTTTGGTGGTGGATCTGTCATGATGTGGGGTGGCTTCGCATTAAACTTCAGAACACCCCTGCTCCAAATTCATGGCAACCTAAACGGTATTGGCTACATGGATGACGTCCTACAACCTAGGGTTCTCCCAGCTCTGCGGGCCATTGGGGAAGGTGCCATACTACAGGACGATAATGCCAGACCCCCACCGAGCGCGTATCGTCAATGACTTCCTGCAGCAACAGCACGTCATAAGGATGGATTGGCCGGCTCGATGACCCGATTTCAACCCCATAGAACATTTGTGGGATGTCTTGGGTCGACAGACACGGGCAGACCTCCCTCCAGGAGCTAATTTTGAAGTTCTGGCCCAAGTTCTCCAGCAAGAGTGGTTGGCCATCCCAGGAAACATCCTCCATGACCTGATACGGTCCATGAGACAACAACGCCAAGACTGTATTGATGCAAACGGTGGCCACACACGATACTGACTCTATATTTTTTTGGTTTCTAAAGTTTTGATTTTGTAAATGAGGGGTATGTCTAGTTAAATTGAATTTACTCACATTTTAAGCGACTGATGTCTCAAATCTTTTTTGTTATTGATGCAGAAATGATTGCAATAAAATATGATGAACTAATAAATTGAATTCGTGTTTCTGATTTAAAGAGAGACCCATATGTCCAAATGGCCCTTGTATTATTTTGAGTAGTATATATAAGTGGAGATGATCTCACTGAAGGCTATTTCTGCCAACAGTGAGACGCTCTGCACAACCTTTGTAAACAAGGCGTTGCAGAAAATCGTCTCATATTTTGCAGACGAGCAAGCATCTTGGTCCACGGCTGGGAACAAACCCTGACACGTAGCCTGCAAGCTTGCTCACTGGTCTACTACACAGAAGACGAGACCACCACACCGCTCATCGACGAGACAGTTAAGTCACTAGAAACCGTGCACCGAAAGTGCTCTAGAAGGACTGTGCGATAGTCCACTCTTCCATAAAAACTAACAATAGCACAGAAAGCACTATTAGCCCAATGATGAGACAGTAGCTGCATAGACCTATCAAGGAGCGAACTACTCGAAGTGACATTTAAGTTAGTATAGTGATTAGAAGAGTTTGTATAGAGTAGAGGAAATAAATGTGTGATATGCACTGTTAACAAGTGGCTGGACTACCTATGTTTCATAGCCGTGTGAGAGCTAGTGTGTCAGTGAATCTTTACACTTTTCTCCCTATCTCTGTAACCCCATCCTAACACAGACCGGGCCAAACTTATAAATGTATTAAGATTAGTCATAGGGTGATTTACTAGCCGATCCCCACAGACGAACGACGAGTGGGTAATAGCAATCCATTGTGCAGAGCCCAGCAACAATAGACCCACCGTCGCAATGTGAATAAAGGATTTTGCGTGTTGCCTATTCTGGACAAAATAGATAGGAATGTCTGTAGATTATTTATTGGCGTGTGTATGTGCGAGCAGGGGCTTGATGTTTCAGTGTTTTTGTTCCCTTTGATTTATTGTAATCATTGCATTTAGTTTGTTCTGTTTCTTTTCTTCATGAATTGACTTTTTGTTTTCATCGTGGGTGTACGTATGAAATAAGTGTACTTTTGGTTTGGAATGCGCTGCCTGCCGGTTTAAGACATTGTACAGACCTTGTTTCCTTTACGAGCTGCTTAAAAACGCACTTGTTCCGCAAGGCGTTTTCTGTGTAAATAGTAAGAACAGTAATAATACTTTCTGAATGATGCTGTGTGTAAGCTCACCGAGTTGTTATTCTAATGAAAAATGCGTTGAATAAATGCAATTTTTTTTCTTTTTTTTTTTTTTGATAATATTTTC
Organism: Oncomelania hupensis; assembly: GCA_036898135.1. NCBI lineage: Eukaryota > Metazoa > Mollusca > Gastropoda > Littorinimorpha > Pomatiopsidae > Oncomelania > Oncomelania hupensis. The sequence continues at coordinate 27,193,047 of CM072519.1, forward strand.
TTGATGAATTTGTTTGCATATAATTGTATTGTCTGAAACGGGCCCAGAGCCATTACACGTATCGTCTCTCTCTCTCTCTCTCTCTCTCTCTCTCTCTCTCTCTCTCTCTCTCTCTCTCTCTCTCTCTCTCTCTCTCTCTCTCCCTCTCTCTCTCCCCTCTCTCTTTCTCTCTCCCTAACTATCCCTTGTTCTCTCTCTCTCTATTAATAATGATACTACTACTACCACTACTACTACCACTACTACTACTACTACTATTAATAATAATAATAATAATAATAATAATAATAATAATAATAATAATAATAATAATAATAATAATAATAATAATAATAATGCTGGATGCTAAACGCGCCTTATTCCTAAATCATACTCAAAGCGCGTCGATCTGAAACCAACAAACACGCTCACATGTTACATACCCTCTTGCATACATAACAAACCTTCAACACTCAAACATGTGGGTGTAAGTAACGACAAGTCGCTATTAGAAGACGGAAAAGAAATCGGATTTTTATTGCTGAAATTTAGATTGACTGCATCCAATACCATTATTAAAGGGAGGGAAGAAACCAGAGTACCCGGCGAAAACCCTCGGTGTCCTTAAAAGTCTCGTACCTAAGTCACGTGAGTTCGTCCCACGCGGGTTGGAACCCGCGACCTTTGGCATAGGTTACCAGCTCACTATCAACTGAGCTAAAGGACCCCCCTCTCTCTCTCTCTCTCTTTCTCTCTCACACACACACACACAGTACACGCACACTTACACAGAAAGAATGTGCAGTTGTTATTTTCCAAATTGTTTTCCAGACCAGTCTTATTTTTTGACTATCTTTAGCAGCATCTACTACACTATTACTTACAATTTATAACGTGTTGCCGAGCGCTGAAGACACGTAGGCACACAATTTTACAGACAATCATTCGTGCTAAGGGAATGGGTTTGAAAGCCAGCTTGAATTTGTCTCTCTCTCTCTCTCTCTCTCTCTCTCCCTCTCTCTCTCTCTCTCCCTCTCTCTCTCTCTCTCTCTCTCTCTCTCTCTCTCTCTGGGTGTGTTTGTGTTAGTGTGTGTGTTCTATTAGCATATTTTGTGTAATGTGTGTGTTCTATCAGTATATTTTGTGTAATGTTCTAGGTTTAAATACTTTACTGCCTGTACACGTCTTTTTATTGTTTATTGGGGTGGGCACTGTATGGTTTTTAAACATTTTAGTTAAATGTTACCCTGGTATATTTAAAAAAAAATATTATTACTTATGTAAAGCTTTTTAATATTGTTTTTATTACTTCCATATTTCTCCGTTTCCTCGTGTCTCTAAATGGTATTTTTTACTTTGAGCTAGTTTATAACTGCTTCGTTATTTATTCTTAATGCAAATGTCCTCCTTTGTTTGTTGGGCGTGAGTGCTGTGTGAATGTGTCTCTCTTTAAACATGCCTTTTTATACTTAGATGTGATGTTTGGTTTTATTTCTGATGTTTAACGTTTTTTTTATCTCATAATGTTGTACCGTATTGTTCAAATATGTATCCTTGTTTGATGTGATGTTTGTATTATTTCTTACATTGTTTAACTGTTTTATCTCATAATGTTTTATCACACTGTTTAGATATTTATCCTTGTGGGAGTGTGTGTGTGTGTGTGTATGTGTGTTTATGTGGCTAGGTAGAAACGCCGTTATTCTGACATACACTTGAACCTCTACGTACTTTCTTTTGACGGACCCCGTTATTTTGACGTCGAAACAGTGTTCCGCTAGGGTTAGGGCTGTGTTAGGGTTAGGTTAAGGGTTAGGGTTTGGGTTAGAGATAGCTTCAAAAAATGGACAAATTTGTAAAAATGTCAAAATAACGTAAGCTATGTAGAGTTTCATGAAAGTCATCACAACGGCGTTTCTACACGGTTGTGTGTGCGTGTGTGTGTGAATGCGTGCTAGCGCTTAGCGCAAGCTTTACGTTTGGTTTTGCGCTATAAAAAATGTATTATTATTATTATTATTATTATTATTATTATTATTATTATTATTATTATTATTATTTTGTGTTGGAGTGGGTTTTTTTTTAAATTTACGTTGATGCGCTCTGCGTTCAAATGTGACCCGTAATGTGCCCACTTAGAGTTCTCTCAAAGGCTTTCAATTCGCTCAAATATGTTGGATAGTTTCCTGCATGGTTGGTGAATCCCACATAATAGTTTATAATGGCAGAAACAGCATCCCTGAAACCAACTCTCAAACAGAAACAGAGGACGCCACTCTCTGCCTCCCAGTCTCTGTTTGCCCTCCCTTGAACATCGTCGACTGAGAGGGGACATGATTGACGTGTTTAAATGCGTCCACGGCTTCTACGATGCTGACAGACCACTCTTTGAGTTTGCTAAAAGTGAAATAACTAGAGGTCACTCACTGAAGCTGACTAAGCAGCACTGCAGGCTGAACCTAAGAAGCAACTACTTCTCACAGAGAGCCATCGGCACATGGAACAGCCTACCAGAGACAGTGGTTACAGCCCCCACTGTCGACTGCTTCAAAAGCAGGCTGGATGTATTCTGGAAGGACCGCCCGGAGATATACGAACCTAGATGCCACTACTAGATTTAGCTAATTGCCACGCATGCAAGTCTAGCAGTTTTAGGATCTATGTAAAGGCCAGTGGCCTATATCATTGACTTTTTCAAGTTCAAGTTCAAGTTCAGTCTACAAGACCCCGATTCAGTCTTACATAGTGAGTTGTTCTCAGGATCGTGCCAACTGAATCAGTTCCTAGTCACATCCGTTTGCTCAAAACAGTGTTGGGATCAGCACTGAAAGCTATAATTACAAGAAACTAGCAGTTTTTCAGCTAGAGTTAAAAGTTTAGTTGTTATTTTTTCTGTGAACAGTTCCTGGTGATGGAGCATGATAATGCAAGAGTTGTGTGACACAATTATCAAATATATGGAGCTAATGCCTTTGCACGTTGTAATGTTTAATAAATACAACATCTGTGTGCTATTCTGTTACCAGTCGAATAATATTGTGAGGTTGAACTATCGGCTTTGTTAAACAATCCTGGATGCACTGGAAATTGTTGGGAAAATATATAAAAACACTAGGTTGATTAAATCGCTCAATGGAAAACCGCTGTGTTAGGATTTATTTGGTTTTATTTAGGTTTGAATACGGGAACGGATTTCACATCTTCATTCAGACCGGTGGCATACCCGTGGGGGTGGCTGTGCCTACATGTTTTTTGTTTTTTTTTATCATTGCCTGCAAATGCATGAAAGACAGGGCAAAACCGAAAATAGATGTTTGTGTGTTCAGTTTTAATGGTACGTTTCCTCCCTAAACTTGTTGAAGGCCTCCAGTAACTTGAAAATGGCGTGATCTCGTGCTTTAGACCCAAAAAAGGTTTCACTCATCTTTTATTTTCTAACACGTTTTTAATGGTAAAAATAAATGTTCAAAATAAAATAGCGGTGTTAGGTTAAAACTGGACCCGAGTAAAAATAAAATTGATCCCAAAAACTGGGAAAAACTTTAAATGTTTGAAAGCTCCGTGGAATCGATTGGAATTTTCAGACTACATTTCTTGAGGATTTTAAAAATAACAATGCACTAGACTCAATTATAAAGGTAACTCGAGTTTGGTAGAACACAAGACAAATAAATGTTGGCTTAGAACTAAATACATTCGCTCTAAGATTTAGACGTTAAACATCATGTATAGATTTAATAAAATGGCGCAGTTCCGTCGTGCTTTAAAGTAGAAACCATCCCGGTTTAGCACGATCTCGAGAAACGAAACGAAACCATGCAAAATAATCACCCCTGTCCATCCATCTGTGATTAAGAACCTGGTTGAGTTTTTATCTCCTGAGGAAGCATTTTGGAGAACAGCAGGTATTGGGAACATTTTTTTTTTTGACCAGCTGCGTTCCGTCTCTTTCGTCTCTTGTATAGGAGATGGCTACGTACAAGAATCTCAAAGTTTGTTTCAGCAAAAGAAAGGTCTTTTACGTCAGGCTCTCCATACATTAAAGGGTTTCGGGAACACTTTACCTGTAGAAAGCGTCAAAGCACGGACCTCAGCAAATCGCTACCGCGCAAGCGTGAATTTCACCGGCCCACACTCACAATGGCTGCAGCACCAGTAATAACATTTTATTTATCATCCGCTCTTCTGTCACAAAGTTTCCCCAAGTACGAAAACTAAATACTCCTACACTTCACTCTCTGCTTCCATCCCTTCTTGCAGCCACCGCACTCCTGATATTTGGTCTGCCATTTCCTAAGAGTAACATGCACGCACCCCTCTCCTCTACCGTAGCACTCCACCTTCCATATAAATCAGAAAATCGTAGAACAGCCATGTCAGCTGACAGACGCAAGCAAATGAACATGCTCTCTCACAATCAGACACGCATGCGCACGCGTCCTCTCCCCTTCCTCCCCTCCTCCCCCCCCCACACACAAACTTTCATAAAGATATTATGTTTGCAGCACTGAGGCAGACAGATGCAAATACTCTCAGACAATCAATCCCGTGACGGTCGTTGACTGATCATGTCACTGATTTTACGTCAATGAATTCACTGGAGTCATAAAAAGCATGTAGACGAATTGTCGAGGGCATTACATTAAAATAAACGATGCGTGAAATGTAACATGATTTTTCAGGCATTCTCAGCTACTGAGGCCGACAGATTAAAATATGTAGAAAAGCATCCTCGTTTACTGCTCGCGTCACTGATTTGACGTCACTACATTCACTGGAGTCGTGCAAAGTATGTAGGCGAATTGTCGAGGGCATTACATTAAAATAAACGATGCATGAAATATAACAGGCTTTTTCAAATGCGAAACGGTACATATTGGCTGCAACAATCCCGATGAGCCTTCGGCAATATTAATTATTCTGTTGCCACAACATTGTACAGAATGTCACTGGTTGTTTAAGAATACACACCAGTCATGTAAACGATTCGTTTATAATACACATTCAGTCATGTAAATGATTCGTTCATAATACACATTCAGTCATGTAAATGATTCGTTCATAATACAACACGAAGACTCACCAACCATACACAACCATGTACGCGCTCATACTCATATTGTAGAGGTACGACATAGTCATCTTACACATGTCATGTCACATGTGACCGTCGTCTCAGCCGTTTCTACAAACGCATGTCGACACGGGCGCCGGTGGCCGCTTCCGAATCGTTCTCGTTCTCAGCGAAATCTCAATTTTCTAGCAACTTGTCAAAAACATTACTTTAGTCTATAGAACTAGTTATTGAAGTAGATCGAGTGGTTGATAGATTTAGTGACTGGGTTGATTTAATGTTGAAATAGATTAGCCCCCGCCCACTGTTGCTGGTGATTTCCGGGCTCTTATTGAAGTACAGAGGAAACAGTTTACAAACATTAAAGTATAATTATGATACTCACACTTTGTGTTAAGTTCATAGGACAGTACATTCCTGAGTTGTTGGGTTCTTTTTTCGTCTGTCTGTCTGTCTTTTTACTACCTGCTTTGTTAGTTGCTTTGGAAAGGATTTCAAACTTCCTACTGCAGAGCAAAAAGGAATAACTAGATTCGATGCACATGTTCAATATCATTGTTATGGGACTGAACAGTGCCGGGCTATTTTCCAAGAGCTTCAGAGGCTCAGCGCATAGGACTGGCTGCAGAAATTTGGCGAAACCAATCAAATGACGAACATAGCTCACGGACGAACCCGGTAAACCCTCAAGGAAATAATTAGCTTAGACGACCTTAACGAAAAAGTGAAAATTAGCAGCCAACATACACACAAAGGTTAAAAAAACACACACAAGCATGCAAACACACATAAACACGCATTCACACTCACACACGCGTGCACACACACCAGAGTGGAAGTGCTTAAAGTGATTCTGAGATTTAAAAAAAATAAAATAAAATTTCAAAACAATAACACGAGGTAGTATTATAACAGAAGTTTTGTTAGCCGTGTGGGCAAAATGTCAGCGAAGTGCACAGAATGTCTGTTACACATGCAGGCAGAAGTTCGTTTCGCCTACAGCGACAACCTAGCGTACCGATAATATTTACAAGACCGTGACGCTCAGGCAACGCAAAGGCCCCTACTATTTCGAATGAGAGTATAAATCGAGGTGTAGTATGTGGACACACACGCATTCCATTTTGCACGGACGTTAACAATCCTGACGCTCATGTCCTACCTAGACGGATGAGTGCCAGAGACACCAATCCACCCAGCATGCATTATAGGTCATAGTCCACCTTGTGGCGCTTCAGCAGCGCCACAAGGTGGACTATGACCTATAATGCATGCTAGGTGGATTGGTGTCTCTGGCACTCATGGCTCTTGTGGCTGCGGCGCTGTAACTGAGAAGGCAGCCCGAGCCTCGCGCGCATGGGTGACAAAATAAAAAATCCACCACCACCCTCCTCCTACCCTCCCTTTACCCATACAACAACAAACATCTATTCTTGGCATTTTCCCTGCGCTTTTAAACATAGACCAACTTCATTCTAAAATCAGATACATTTACATTGATCCCCAGCTGTGTGCATGTGTCGGATAAAACACTCATTTCGATTCCCATGGTCTATGAACCTAGTTTGATACCGGTCGATTAATATCGTTGTATTGTGTTTCATAACAATTTTAAAGAAACATTTCCCAAAGTTCGACAGAAATACGTTTTTTATAACCTTATCAACTCTTCTTGTAAAATAAAAAAAATAAAAAAGTGTCTTTTACCATTAGACTAGTAGTTACACACGTTTCGTGATACGTGTTAAATATGGTACTAAACATCATGACCGAGCATTCTAAATGATCGCCTAATATTTATTATGTACATGAATTAGCTTCCCTTGTCGTGCGTCATCGCTGATGTCACCTTGGTGAACAAGCGCTGGCAGTTACCGAGTTAGACACAGTGGTAGAGAGTGTATACGCACTCTCACACTCTGTGTAAATCATGCCCGAACTATCAAAACGCTGGAGCACCCCGGAGCCTATACCATGGCTAACCACTTAATATAGCCCACACTTGAGTGTTCCTGCGGCAGGGATTGCCCCGTGGTTCAGAGCGCAAGCCTTGTGTATGTTCGACCTGAGCGACCTGAGCTGACTTCAGCGAAATATTTTGTGAATGCTGGAAATCAATGGCCAGCGCCTTGAGAAACCCTATGAGCTTGTAAGAGCGTATATAAGAACAATCCCTATTTAATTTCCGTCAAATTTCGACGGCCAAAGAGAAGCTGGAAAGTTTTGTTGGTTTTCCTAATGCCTAACAGCTTTAACGTAATAATGTAGGGTTAATACATTCTTTTTATCTAGAGTTAAACCAAAGAGCTTAATGATAGAAAGAGGGGGAACTTGGTACAGGACCGCGTGACGAAAGGTACGAGTTATGCTCCCTTGTCGACATGCTGAAAATGGCTCGTGGCAGAAAGTCAAAAGGCGACCGAGTGAAACAGGGCGGTGACTTTTGCACAGCCATCAATTGCCATAATGCCAGATACAAGAAAAGTTGTGTTGGCAAGTCCTTTTTCAAATTTCCAAGAGACAAAGAAAGGTAAATTGCAATTGAAAACCTTCATTTTCTTGTGTTTATGTAGGCCTAAACTAAGACCGTTGCAGTGTTGTTAGTGTAAAAAACAATCGGAGAGCGGCTTGAATGATTCATGTTATACCTATGTGCTAAATCCAAAACAGTTTGCTTGCTGACAGTTTACGTTCAACAGGTCGCTCACTGTTTACGTTATTGCTAGGTTGTTTGACTATATTTGTGCTTATATTTCAAAAGTAGATGCCAGATTGGCAGTTTAGCTTCGTCAAACTACTTATGTTAACAAGTTACATTAGACTAAGTCTGTTTTCTCCTCGTGATCAAATACTGTGCAAGATAACCCCTTACCTAGGCACAAAAATGGTTCTTGATCTGTTGTAATCCCTTTTCGTTTGAGTGTAAACGGGAAAAAAGAAATGTAATGTAGATACTCAGTCCTTGTTCTGATCTGTGAATTTCTGCACATTAGATCTATATTGCGTGGAATGTTGTAGTCTAGGTTCTGATTGTTCTGTCTGATTAATTAATTATTTTCCATGAAGTGACTGATGTTATTAAGCCAGTGATGTGGGAGGTGAGAGGGTTGGGGGGTAGGGGGACACCTGATATAAATTAAATTCACACTATTAGTGAAACATTTTGTTATTGTGATTGATTGAATGACAGAGCTCTCTCTTCCCCCAACTCCCCTCTCTCTCTCTCTCACGATTACGGATTTACACAGTTTCGGATAAATGAAACAGTCTGTCATGCATATTTTAATTTTAAAATATCTGTCGTTGATTAAAAAATAGGTTTGTTTTCTGCCCTGGAATTTATTATGACATACACACATAAGCAGCATAAAAGCACCTAATAAATGTCAATAAGTAAACATTATAAAAAAAAGAGCAGTAGCGGAATGTTAATAATAATGATGGTTAAAAATTTGGTTTTTGCAAACGTTGCCATAAAAATGTTCTTTTGCAATGGCATAGGCTCAATAAATTACCACGCACAGATCATTCATATAGCAGATGACGAAATATAGCCAGCCCGAGCAAAGGGAAAGAATCCGTGAGAGCGTCTCGCATTTTTGTATAGGACATAATGGAAGTTCCTCCTCTTTCCGTAATAAGCTCTTTGGTTAAACATAAAACAACTCGGACTCGCTTTAAAATATTTGAACGTGGTTTCACGCGGCCCTACCCAATGTAAACAATATTGCCGGTTGCTTGCGGACGGTTGTCGAAGTGGTCACGTCACGTCGTCACGAAGCTTGAATGTCATTATTGATTGTAACTATTAACCTGAAATAATCATGATTGTTTCGTCGACTTCCCACATCTCGTTCATGACGGCAGCGCAATCGCACAATATATTCTACAAAATATTCGGAATATTGAGAATACAAATGTTGATTATTGAATAATAAGTGCAAAAGCCTAGATTTACAGTACTGTTGGAGGTTTTCTGTAAAAGATAAATCAAAACATTTCATATTATATATGTGATATAATTAAGATTATTGCACAAGGATAACTTTGTAGCGGACATCATTTGTATAAGTTATAATTAGCTCCAAATATGATTATTTATGTATTTATTGAGGTTTTTTGTTTTGTTTGTTTTTTGGTTTTTGTCTTTTCAGTATCACTATTTCCAGTTGTTCAATATTCTTCCCCTACCTTCTCATGATGAATCGAACATCTTTATTGAGAAATGTTCGTTTATAAACGACGTAAACAAAGTCAGTTAACTTTCAATAATTGTATTGGAAGCAATAAAAATACATTTAAAATAAACAAATTCGATTTCTTTTTGGTCTCCTTATACACATCTTTGAGTGATGAATGTGTTTTGTGTATGTGTAAGTGTGTTACATGTGAGCGTGTATGTTGGTTAATTGGTCGAGTCTGATTTAAGAATAAATTGTGCATAGATTCATGATGATGAGGATGGTTGATGAGGATGATTGGTGAGGATGATTGAGGAGGGTGATTGAGGATGGATGAGGAGGATGGATGATGGATGATTCATGATTGATAATTGATGATGATGATGATGATGATGATGATGATGATGATGATGATGATGATGATGATGATGATGATGATGATGATGATTTAAATGCTAGCCCATGTTTGTATTCAAGTGGACTAAAATAGATGCTTGGCTGATCATTCAATTGTTAATGCTTATAATGTTACTTGTTACACGACTCGAGTGCATTGTTGTACGTTGTCTTTGCTCTCTTATATTGAAGGCACTAATGGCCTTAGTACCGCTCCTCAGTCGTGTGACTTTCATTAGCAACCAAGCGAATCGTCAACAACTAGAAATAATTGTAATATATCTAATCTGGATATTTAATTTGTCAACGTGGTTGTGCTATTTTAGCGGTATTTATAATCACCCTTAAAAGCGCCACTAAACAGGAGGATGCCACAAAGAGGATTCTTCTCTCAATCTCTACAGGTATATAATAGATTTACTTTCTACAATGAACTGTTTTAGACTGAAATAACTGGAGCCAGGGGGTTAAGGATTGAGGGTGGAAGGGGATGGAGTAGACGGTGGAGAGATTGTGAGTGCAGGTTGGAGTGGGGCTGTAACAGGTAATAAGTTAATAAAGGCTGAAAGATCAATGGAGAATTTGGGATGATGATGATCATAATGATGATGATGATGAGGATGATGTTCTATTTATGTATATAACCTTCTTCGGGGAATTCACATTCACTACCATGTGAATGCCCTGAAGGCTTTTGAACACCGAAAATTTGGCAAATCAAGAATTAAAAAATTGAGTAGATAACATTTTGTCGTTTCAAAGTGTTTTATTTTATTTGTCACTAGTGGTTTTTGTACCCTGGCAAGCCAGGGTACACATGATGCTGTTTAAAATGTAGACAGAGAGAACTTTTGTCTGCGAGTTTCATTTGGACGATGATACCTCCCCATATCCCCCTTGATACCTCACCATACCCCCCCCCTGATATCTCTCGTCCCCCCCCCATGATGCCTCATCATACCCCCTTGATACCTCCCCGAACCCACTTGATACCTCCCCATACCCCCTTGATTCCTTCCATACCCCCTTGGTTCCTAACTGTACCCTCCTTGATACTTCCCCGTTGATCGTTTCGCAAGTATGGATGAAAGGAATGGACCTTCACCATACCCCCTTATATATACCCGTATCCCCGTTATGCCTACCCATGCCTCTTTAAACCTACCCGTAGCCCCCTTTTACCTACACGTACCACCCCATCCCGATCCTTGGTAGTAATAATAATAATAATAATAATAATAATAATAATAATAATAATAATAATAATAATAATAATAATAATAATAATAATAATGAATATAGAATAATACAAATAGAAATCAGAAAAAACACCAAGGTTTTAAAATAAAATTTGATATAAGATAGTATAATTGTTATTATAAGAATAATAATAATTATTATTATTAGTTTATAAGTAATAATAATAATAATAATAATAATAATAATAATAATAATATTGAATATAGAATAATACAAATAGAAATCATAAAAAACACCAAGGTTCTAAAATAAAATTTGATATAAGATATAATAATAATAATAATAATAATAATAATAATAATAATAATAATAATAATAATAATAATAATAATAATAATAATAATAATAAATTAAAGGTAAAAAGCCTAAATTAAAAAGTAAAAAATTTCCATATTTTAGTGTACTAAAAAAAAAAATAAGGGGCCGGGTGAGATTTTAACTTCGGTCGCACTGCACGGTAGGCGAATGGTTTTACTAAGCTACCAACGCTTCCTAGACATACCATCCATTTTTTGGTCTATATGGGAAAACATGCTGAAACCTCAATTTGATTTTTAATGGAAGCGCACGGAATGAGGCTATTACAGTTTGTGGACATTTTGTTTATTTATTTATCTCAGAAACGGTTAAACGTTCGGTAAGGAAATGTCGGCTAAAACGATTTCGCTGGTTTTGAGCACACAGCAGGCTTACTACTACTACTACTAATAATAATAATAATAATAATAATAATATTGAATATAGAATAATACAAATAGAAATCATAAAAAACACCAATGTTTTAAAAGAAAATTTGATATAATAATAATAATAATAATAATAATAATAATAATAATAATAATAATTTAAAGGTAAACAGTCTAAATTATAAAAAAATATCCATATTGTAGTGTAAAAAAAAAAACTTAAAAAAAATTATGGACCGCTTGAGTATCGATCTTGGGTCGCCCGAAACCGTAGGCGAAAGATTAACCGACTAAGCCACCAAGGCTTCGTAGAAAAAGCATGAATTTTTTGGTCTATATGGGAAAACATGCTGAAACCTCAATTTGATTTTTAATGGAAGCGCGCGGAATGAGGCTATTGCAGTTTGTGGACATTTTGTTTATTTATTTATCTCAGAAACGGTTAAACGTTCGGTAAGGAAATGTCGGCTATAACGATTTGGCTGGTTTTGAGCACACAGCAGGCCGATCAGTAGGGCTCAGCACCTGCCCAGATCAGCGTCCATAGGAGACAAACTTTATAGTAGAGGCGAAGAAGGACTTCCGGCTAAGCAATTTATATATATAGATTCTTCGCTCAGAACGACTTTGTGGTAGAGTAGAGCAAGCAGCTGGGGTAATGATATAGGCTTAGCCTACAAATATATTCCGTAACAAGCTCAGTGAGGCAGATGACTACAATTCGCTATAACGTCAATTTCATAGTTATAAGTATTTGGGCATGTGAGGTTTTATTGATATTTTATTTCATTTATCTTTTTCGTTGTTACCAGCGTTAAAGTGATAGCAGCAAATTAACAAGAACCTCTAGAAGTCTTGCAAAAGATGTCCTTGAAATCCTATGAAATTAATAAAATGACAGCGAGTTCAATATTGTAGGTCTACAGCCTACATGTGTATAGTCTACAGGCAGGCAATCTCTCTCTCTCTCTCTGTCTCTCTCTCTCTGTCTCTCTCTCTCTGTCTCTTAGGGCTCAGCACCTGCCCAGATCAGCGTCCATAGGAGACAAACTTTATAGTAGAGGCGAAGAAGGACTTCCGGCTAAGCAATTTATATATATAGATTCTTCGCTCAGAACGACTTTGTGGTAGAGTAGAGCAAGCAGCTGGGGTAATGATATAGGCTTAGCCTACAAATATATTCCGTAACAAGCTCAGTGAGGCAGATGACTACAATTCGCTATAACGTCAATTTCATAGTTATAAGTATTTGGGCATGTGAGGTTTTATTGATATTTTATTTCATTTATCTTTTTCGTTGTTACCAGCGTTAAAGTGATAGCAGCAAATTAACAAGAACCTCTAGAAGTCTTGCAAAAGATGTCCTTGAAATCCTATGAAATTAATAAAATGACAGCGAGTTCAATATTGTAGGTCTACAGCCTACATGTGTATAGTCTACAGGCAGGCAATCTCTCTCTCTCTCTCTGTCTCTCTCTCTCTGTCTCTCTCTCTCTGTCTCTGTCTCTCTCTCTGTCTCTCTCTCTGTCTCTCTCTCTGTCTCTCTCTCTCTCTCTCTCTCTCTCTCTCTCTCTCTCTCTCTCTCTCTCTCTCTCTCTCTCTCTCTCTCTCTCTCTCTCTCTCTCTCCCTGAACGACTGACCGACAACCGAACTGCTACTGAAAGATGGCCCATGATTTGAAGTACTTGTATAAAAACTCAACAGAATCGCGCCTGTCGTTATAAAGAGATTGACAAAACGTGTTTTTTCAATAAAATGACGCCATTGACCTTGACCTTTGCGGCAGGGTAAATATAATGGCACGAGAGGAAGCACAATGTTCCTATGACGTTTGGTCAAACTCCGTTTAGCGGTTTTTGAGATATAGCTTCAAACGGACGGAAAGACCGACCGATGGACGGGCAGACAGACCGACATTTGGCTCGTTTCAATTTGCCGATGATATAGCGGGCACTCGTTAAAATCCACCGCTAAGCTTTCATTTCGACTTCTGTTGCTCGATACGTAAACACATATCTGTTTATAAAACACGTAAAGAAAAGACCCGCAAAGCTGCCTCTAGCTACCACAGGCGCTTGTATCAGGACACGCGAGCGCCTATGCCTGTGACGCGTCTCCCTTTGGTTATCTATAATACTAGATAACCAAAGGGAGACGCGTCACTGGCATAGGCGCTCGCGTGTCCTGATACAAGCGCCTGTGCTTGCTACCTTCACTGCAGTAAGTTCAATTGCATTCATTCGAGTGAAGTATTTTTTTGTTAAAGGTTTTCTCTCTTACATAACTACGTTTTGTAACTTACAAAGCGCCACAATCGGGCAGGTGGTTTCTTTGAAGAACGTTTAATAACTTTACGACTGTGATGTGCTATGCACAGTTTGTGGCGATGCTATTTTTAGCCACATATCGCAAGCTATTACTAGAAACACAGGCAAGTGGAAATTATTGAATATAAAAACTATACCTTTTAAAGAGGCATTTCTGATTGTAAGCTTATTATTATTATTATTATTATTATTATTATTATTATTATTATTATTATTATTATTATTATTATTATTATTAATTGTCAGTGGGACAACACTCACTGTGAATTATAAAACCATCTGTGGGGATGAGTGTGTGAAAGTGGGCCATTATAGCTACAGGTACTTCTGTCTGTGACCATCAATGGCAGGTGTGATAATTTAATCCGTAACTGAAAAAGTGTGCAACGCGGTGGCTATTGTTAGAGGGGTGCCGGGCGGCGGCCTCATTGAAGACCATTTATCAGGGTTGAAAAATCATTTTTGGTATATTGGGGGTTGCGTTGGTTGGGTTAGTTAGTTAGTTATTCATTGCTTACAGGGTCCAGCGGACTGCAAAGAGCCGAATCAGGACCACAAAATCGAGACCTCAACTTCGCTGAAAGAGGACTCATCCCTGATTCGCATAAAAAATCTGCCGAAACAACACTAGTGGAACACTGAAGGCACACCACCAGCCGGTCACTTTACAATAAAGACATCCCACGCAGGGGACGCTGAGGCTGTACTCTAATTTATCGAAACCCCGTTTACGAAAAACAAAATAGAATACAAACATTATAAAATATCCACAAAACACATACATATAAAATGCCTACATGTCCAAATAATAACATCATTGGAAGCCCCAGTGACCATTTGGCAGAAAGCGTCCAATATTTCCAAGCTGATCCAACAGACCTTACACACAAAAGAGGCGTTTTATCCCGGAAGAGTTTTCAAGAAAAAAAGGTACGTGATTGGTCTAGCGAAGAAGTAGGTTGATAAAACAGAGTAGGAATGAGAAAGAACAAAGGAGAAAGACATCGACAGTGGGAATTTAAAGCACTAAATTTTCATAAAGTGGCGATACTATTTATACTGAAACCCCCCGGCACTCCCCACGGGAGGGGGGGGTGGGTGGGCGGCTTTGATTGGGTGGATAGGCGTTATTTTCGATTCTAGCGAGTAAATACAGATAAATTGGTACATCTAAAAATGGTGGTAGCTGGGCGGTGCAAGCGCAGCTTATAGCAACAGACAAGCAGAACGTTGGCTAGTTCGTCCATTCGCACTTGATAAGCTGCAGGCGATGTCTTATACACGGATTCATAAATCATGCTTGATACCATTCGAAGTTTCAGTTTCAGTGGGTAGATTAACGTCTCCGGACACAGTGCGTATAGGGGACAAACCGTTCGAAGTTTTCTCCCTCTCTTAAGATCTCTAACCCGGTGTAACATCGTTAAAGTTTCGGGTGTTTTACTTTAGCCGGGCGCTTTTGCCCTTGCGCCAGGTCAAGTCGGGTCGGCTTTTTCACTATGTTCTTAGGCGTCGTAACCCTAACCCTAACCCTTACAAAGACTACGATAGCACTGTGCGCATTCGTCGAATTTTGTAATGCGTCGACCAATCAGAATGCTCCCAGTCGCTCCCAGCCCAAATAAGATACTAGGAACTTTGACGATGTCACACCGGGAAGGGAATGCGATGTCGATTCCATTACGTAATGCTTTCATTAAAACTTGCAATGGGGTAGGCTTTCTCAACGTCCGCCTGAGAGATAGAGAAAGATAGAGAAAGAGAGAGAGGAGAGAGAGAGAGAGAGAGAGAGAGAGAGAGAGAGAGAGAGAGAGAGAGAGAGGAGAGAGAGAGAGAGAGAGAGAGAGAGGAGAGAGAGAGAGGAGAGAGAGAGCTAGAGGATAAAGGTCTCGTATAGTCTCAGCTACGCTGTATGTTACGTTATAGGTACAGACGATGTACAATGCATGCATAGATCGTGAATGGCGAAGTACCATATATAGATTATATATCGGTTAGGTCCAGTCTCTATACATCAGACCGTGATGATGACCAGCAGCCAGTTGGTGATGCAAATAATAGCATGGTAAAAGTGCGACGAGCGCCCAGGGAGTTTTATTTATTATTATTTTTTAATTAATTTTTTGTTGGGGGGGGGGAGGTGAGGTGGATGTAGGAGAGGGAATTGTGATGGAGAATAAAGGTAGGAGAGAATGAGAGTGTATGAAGGATGGATGATGCTGTAAGTGTGGGAGGGGATGGGGAAGTAATGGGTTGGGCTGTTGGTAAGTTTGGCTCTATAATATTTTTTTCACTTGTGGCTGACTGATTGAACAAATCATAGATATATTAATAATATTTCTGCTTCATTCAACCGAGCCCCTAACACTACATTAATAATCTCGTATCACTCTCATTTGCACAGACCTTATATGAACTTCGCCAGGCCTTTAGTACAAAGTATAAACAAGCTAACGAGAACGATCCAAACTGGAATAGCCTACATTATTTTCTACCTATATCTCCGAAAGTTGTAAGTTATATTTGCAAGTACGTTTCCTATGGCGATAGCGGATTTCCTATATATTTTACACAGTGAAAACTTTAGACTGTCAATAATTAATAAATCGAAAGTAACGTATCAGTACACCTGGATATTGGATTACATGTTCATGTTCACAATAGGTCAGTCAGGATTTGCATAATATTGTAGGTTTTGACAATTACTAACTTACAATTAATACTGTGTTGCATGCCTGGGCCTTCACGTTTCATTCCCCATTTCAAACCACACAGAATGCATGCTCAACTGTACTAAAAGGACAGTCAAATTGTGTTTGGACTGAGTTTTGTACCGTCAATTTAAGAACAATATTGCTATCAATATCAGTATATAATTCAATGAAATTTGGTTGTTTCTAGTTTTCACACAGACTTTATATTATGCTTTGAACCTTCTTGTAAAATAAATTTGGTATTATCCTATCCCGTAACTCTAAAGTCGTTGGGACACCACAGATGATCGTTTAACCAGCGTACTCCATCTTTCTCTGTCCTCAGTAACTCTCATTGCTTCGCTCAGTGTCAAGCCAGTCCATTCTCGAATGTTGTCCTCCAACCTCTTTTTCTTCTCCCCAATTGTGGTACGCATCTTCACCAACCTTGATATTCCAGTCGCCTTGCGCTATGTCCTTCTTCGGCACCGTTCACAGAAATCCTTGACTTCGCTGTCGTCATAGTCTGATGTTGGGGCATAGGCCTGGAAGATCATGTTGAAAGGGGCTGCTCCCAGACGGATGGTCACGAGTCTACTGGAGACTGGGCGGCAACCCATGACAGTGGCTAGAATGTCTTAGTGGACCAAGAATCCAACGCCGTCTTCGTGCCTGTCATCTCTCCAGCTGAAATAAAGCTTGTGGCCTTTGTCGGTCATTGTTTCACCGAGGCCTTTCCAGCGCAGTTTATTGATACATAAAGTGTCCCATCGTTAGTGGTCCAGACGTAAGTAAGCCAGTTCTACTTTTCCCTCCGCAGTTAGGGTCTTGGCATTCCAGGTTCCTATGACGATGTTGCCTCTCGTGCGGAAGAGAACGACGAGAAAGAGAAAAAAGACAAACCCGTGCACACAAGAAGCATTAACCAAATAGAATGGATCCTATCCTATCCTATCCCGTAACTCGGAGGTCGTAGGGGCACCACATATGATCGTTTAACCAGCGTACTCCATCTTTCCCTGTCCTCAGCAACCCTGATGGTTTCGCTCAATGTCAAACCAGTCCATTCTCGAATATTGTCCTCCCACCTCTTTTTTTGTCTCCCTCTTCTAGAGATAGAAAATATGAGAGAATACCGACATATGTTCAAAGAGTCGCTAAAGGCCTTTTTTATTACAATATAAGGCTGTTTTGATAGCAAATAAATGCATGACAAAACACTTTGTAAATCTGTCATTTGCTAATAATTTTTATTTTTATATATGCGTATTTATTGCGTCTTTAAGTTTGAATGAAATTTAAATTAAAATTCCTTTTTTTTATACAACTGCAGAATTCTTTACCTGTTATTAGCTATATAACGCAAATCCTACGCCTGTTGTTATAAATTATTGAAAGCCTGGTGACGGTATTGATTTAAACCTACACGCTGTTTTCTTAATTCTTTTTATTATTAAATACACAACAAACTGCATTATAATTGTAACATTAAACATTAATGTGTAACACTTTCTTAAACCGTGATTAAGTTAGAAAATTACTGCAATGATGCAACATTATTTACTTTCGGTTTTAAGCTGTGGTAAATGCCATTATAGCAGACGATGCAAATGGTAGCGCTTTGTCATTTCCTCTTAGCAACAACATGGACGCTTCCGGTATGTCCGCCATTCAATTAATTGCTCGTTACTTCTAAACAGAAACATGAATGCACGCTCATGCATATGCACTCACGCATGTTTGCATACGCATGCATATGCATAAACACACACACATGCACACGCACACATGCATACGAACGCGCATGCATATGTTTTCAAATAAATAATTCGTTGTTTACCGTTTAGCATACGTCATAGGGCGTGTTTATTCGTTACGTTCCCTAACAACCGTGTACCGCACCCAGCAAAGCGTTCATTACTGCTCAATGCTAGCTGTCGTGAAGACGCATTTCACTGTCAGTGCACCGTCTGCTTTAAACTTGGTTTGAGGAAATTCTTCTTTCAGCAATCATAAAGCTGTTACTCGACTGTTAACCTCGACTGTTACAGAATCAAAAAGAAAATAATCTGTTAAAAACTGACTGAGCGTCAAGGAAGAAAGAAGTGAACAATTTTGTGATCATTCTGTGGAATATAGTGCTGTGTTTTAAAATGGCATTAAGGTCAAGCGTTCAACCAGTCTCGCCAGGTATGACTATGAGTCAAGAATCAGATATGTTTCAAGACTCTCAACCTTTGACAACTCAACCTTTGACAATTTTTTCTGAACAAGAACTCGCTGTTTTAAATAAATACCAAAGGTATCATGTTGAGATGAGTGAATATTTTTCTAAATTGCCCAAACAACCAAATGCGGAAATACCTAAACGTCCAAAGGAAAGCTTATCATTTTTGAACACCAAACCTGATAAGTTCACTCCAGAAAGCATGGATAAATTTCTTGAAGAAAAATTGATTAAAACAAATGCTGTGCCACTGGTCGAAATGCCTGATATTTCTAAAGCAGCTCAAGATATGAATTTAGACTATGAAAACGTAACTGACATTCTAGTCAAAAGGGCAAACAAATTTCGGAATGATCAAGCTGCTTTTATCAGTGATGCATTAAATTATGGGTTGTTGTTAGAGAGGGCGTTTTTTTTTGTAAAAATTCAAAGAAAAATGAAATGGTCTGATTATTTAAAAGACCAACTAAAAATTTCACAAAACTATGCCGCAAAACTGCGTAACTTGGCTCATTATTTTGCTAATTATCCTAAGTTTCATAGGCTAGATATTCCATTAAGAGAGCTTATAATCAAATCTAAACAAATTAATCAGTTTATGAAAGATGATGAGGCATTTCGAGCAAAATGGCAGAGCATAGAATAAATTCTGTAGAAAAAACACACCGGCAGCAACAAAGTAATCAAGTTATTGATTAGTAGGCAAAACCTGGCGGGACTGGCGAACAGTAACGCAGTGTTGAAATATCCTTCACCTTGCTCGTCAACCAAACCTTCACCTTTAGCCAAAGACTCCACTGAGACTGGCGAACAGTAACGCAGTGTTGAAATCTCCTTCACCTTGCTCGTCAACCAAACCTTCACCTTTAGCCAAGGATTCCACAGCATGACTCACACTTGTTCACTCTTGTATTCCACTCGCTCGTCAACAACAAAGGGGTTGCCAATAGGCGACTCCGCTATTGAACTAACACTCCCACTTCCACTCCCCATCCCAATTGCATTCACAACAATTACTCAAACGCAACAAGCAAACATGAGACTTTTTCCCTCCCTCCACCCTCAGACTCCCAAACCCCACCACCTCATACCCATCCTCTCACCCACCACCCCTCACCCACCACCCCTCACTCCCTCCCCCCTCACCCACCACCCCTCACTCCCTCCCCATCACCCACCTCCCCATCACCCATCCCCTCACACTCCCTCCCCATCACCCACTTTCCCCTCACCCATCCCCATCATCACCACCCCTCCCCCATTCACACATGCGCCTTAAACAATGGCGATGATCCTAAAGGGAGGTAATAACTATTATACATTCGCAAAAGTGAGAGTAGTTGTTGCTTTTCTTTGTTCATCTCTCTCTCTCTTACCATTATTATTAAGTGTCTTTTACATCAAGCCATTTGACTCTTTACCATCACCCAATAACATTAAGCCTTTCCCTCATCATTATCATTATCATCATCATCATCATCATCATCATCATCATATTATTATTATTATTATTGGTTAATTAAACTCAAGGGGCGTGAAGGTGGTTGAGGTTAAAGGTACTTAAGTTAGGTAACTTTGATAATTATTTATAAGTTGACTTTAACACTTTAGAAAGTATTTACAAAATGACTTACTGGTCTTTAGCAAGTAACTTCTATCTTATAACAATTAAATTATACAAGTGTAAAAGAAGAACTTCAGATTGTTCCGCCAGACACAGAACCATTAAGATTTCCTAATTAAGAAAATAAAAAAGACTAAAAATGACGGACACAGAAAGGTTCTGTAAGGAATTAGAAATGCTTTTTGATTCTCCCCACTTTCATATGTTAGAAGATGAACGCTGGAAAATCTTTTTTGAATGCAGACTATATGATCCAGATATTTATAATGATTTTTCTGACCCCTTCACTGGACAATATGAAATAAATGAAGATTACAAAGTTAAATGCAAAAGTGACTTCTCAATAGTCTTTCATAAACTTACAAAAGAAGAATACAACAAAAGTGACTTGTACCCAAAATCATATTACTTTTAATATTTTTGGTTACATTTTATTAAACAAGTTCGCAAACTAAATCCTCATGTAGTCAAACAAACTGTTTGTGATTGTGGACCCGACTGCGAATGTGATCATGACTGTGAGTATGATTGTTATTGTCTTTGCAAATGTGATGGCTTTTCATATTAAAGTTAGGGTTAGTTTTTTTTTTTTTTTTTTTTTTTTTTTTTAATTCAATTTATTCAGTTTAAAGTTGTTTTAAAATACTATTTAAAGTTTTGTTATCAGTATAAAAATGACGGACACAAAAAGTCTTTCGCAATCTCCTTTGTTTAAAGACATCTTTCAAACTTTACAACTCCCTATTCGTGACAGTCAAAATGTTATTAAATCTGTTTATAATAATTACGAATTTGTACTTAACAATTTTACTTTCAAATCCCCTGTTAAAATTCGCATTCACGCTCAAATAACTTTTATTAAACCCGGCAGTATTGATGAAACGATGACTGTGTGGATTTCTTCAAGTCAAATTGAAGTGTTAAAATCTTCAGACCTAGACAATGCTTATAACAACATCTTGATCAATCAGTTACAAGACAGCATTGAGCGCGCAACTATGAGAGGGTCCGGGTGGGCCGAAGGAACTCTAGAATCATTAGAACTGAACATTACAAAGTATAATCCAATCAAAGGGAAATCTTATATCCCTCTTCCCAAAGAAATTCTTGACAAGAAGGCTGTATTGAATATTAAGAACACTGACGACAAATGTTTTTTGTGGTGTGTTCTGGCTAAATTATATCCTATTCAGTCGAAACAACATCCCGAAAGGGTGGCGCTATACAAAGATAAAGTAACGAACTTAAATCTTAAAGACATTAATTTCCCTGTTAGCCTTGACGCCATTGACAAATTTGAATCACAAAACTCTCCTATAACAGTCAATGTATATGTTTGGGACCCTGAATCAAAACTTATGCCTTTACGAATCTCTCCTAATGCCCCATCGTTTTCAGACCTCAATCACCACGTTGATCTTTTACTAATAACAGACCCGCAAGATCCTAGCATGCAACATTTTACTCTGATACGAAACATATCTAGATTATTAGGACACACTTCAAAACATCATGGCAAACAATATTTGTGCAGACGCTGTTTAACTAGAGTCTCTAATCTCCAAGTGGCTGACAAGCACAGTAAAATTTGTAAAAGTATGACAGATATTCAAACCCGTCTTGTGTTACCGAAGCCAGGTTCTCAAGTATATTTTAAAAACATCAACAAACAATTCAAGCAGCCTTATATAGTTTATGCCGACTTCGAATCATTGATTTTAAAATACCATGGCCCACAAGGATTTTGTACGCCTAATTCATTCCTCACACACCTTCACGAAGTCTGCAGTTTCGGGTATGTAGTTGTTAGAGCCGACGGACAACATACAGAGCCGGTAATTTACAGAGGGCCTGACGCAGCTCGGAAGTTCTTAGATGAGATGAACAAAATATACAAATTGTGTTTACTGCAGCTAGATAATCCGGTGCCCATGATATTTACTGAATCTGACTCCCATAATTTTAAAGCAGCTACACATTGCCACATTTGTAATAAAGAGTTTGACCCGAAGGACACGAAGGACGCAAAGTCCCAAAGAGTGAGAGATCATTGTCACATAACAGGGGCATTTAGAGGTGCAGCTCATCAGAAATGCAACTTGGAATATGGAATCAAACATTTCTCTCTCCCTATTTTCATTCACAATCTTCGAAATTACGACTCCCATTTAATCATGCAGGCAGTGACGAAAGCATACAAAGTGTCATGTATTGCCGAGACAGAAGAAAAATATAAAACTTTCACTCTGAATAAATTAAAGTTTTATGACAACTTTCAACATTTGTCTTCCAGTTTAGAAACACTAGCTAAGAACTTACCCAGCTATCCTATCACTAGCAAATATTTTCCAGACGTTACACTTATTCGGAAAGGCGTGTATCCTTATGAATACATGGATTCTTGGGAAGTGTTTGAAGAACTAGAATTACCCCCTAAAGAGAACTTCTATTCTTCACTCAATAAAAGTTTTATAAGTGATATCGATTATGAACATGCCCAGAATGTCTGGAATGCACTCGGATGTAAAAACCTTGGTGACTACCACGACATATATTTAAAAGCCGACGTCTGTTTGTTGGCTGATGTGTTTGAAAAATACAGAGAAACGAGTTTACATCATTACTCCCTCGACCCTTCTCATTATATTTCTTCGCCAGGAATGAGTTGGGATGCTTTCTTAAAACTTAGCGGTTCTAAAATTGATCTCATAACTGACCAGGTAATGATGACAATGATTGTGTTACACTCAGTTTGATGATGGTGTTTTCTATCAGTATCTGATTCAGCCCCGATGCTTGAATTCCTGATAGGGTGTAACTCAGATTCGTTTATTCACACAGCCTGCTCAAACAGCATACAAGTCACAAAGTCCACGTATGAAGTTTTCCGCTTTTATTCAGCACACATCAACAACTGCATACAATTCTCAATTCAACTCAACAACTTTCACAGCAACTCTCCAGATCACTATCAACAACTTTACTGTCTCAACAGCGACTCGGCTCACGATTAAATAACCTCTCTCTTTTCTGGAACGATTTGGTACGTGGTAGAAATGACGCACTGCCACCAATCGAACTAAAGATCGTCATCACTGACTTACGTCATTCACATTTTCTCTACTTCCGGGAACATTCACGACCTTCGATATCCATCCGGAAATTTCTATCAAGAGTAAACACGCATATCCAGAAGATTCTCAAATAATATCGACTAACGCAAATTATCAACGTTATACAAAGCCTCTCCTAACAACAGTGCCAACTCAAATCAAAGGTAAATAAACTCCATTATTGAATACTTTGCAAAACGAAACGATTAGATCTATCGTGCGCGCTTTAGACACACTTTCGTTCGTTTCAACGTAACATAACCCCCCACTCAAGAAGAAATTTACCCAATTTCTTTCAACAACGTTGAAACGTAATGCACAAACAAAGTCCACAATTGAAATTAATTTAAGACTTTCTGAATACTGTAATTGCGCTCAGCTTATCTACACAGAGTCAATGGTTTTCATCTTCAAGTCTATCTGGATATTGTCAATGTTCACAGTTCATTCACACAAGGTCAATGTTTCTCATCTGCAAGTCTGTTTAGATATTGCCAATGTTCTCCACACAGTCAATGTTCTTTCCTTCGCAAGGAAACGACGCCCTCGTCAGTTGCGGTCGTCATCGGCCCAGGGTCAAAGACGATGATCACGTGGGCTTCCCTGGAATCAGTGCGTCCTCCGTTGTCTCCTACTTCCATCGGATGTCCGACGCAGTCGACGTTGTCAGCTCCCAGGATGCATTTGCTGGGTCTCACGGTCAGGTTGGCTTCTGCGGGACGGTGGAATGGCTCCCTCAAGGTCTGCAGATGCTCCTTCCAGGTCTGGGTGTGGACTTCATGTTCGACTAAAGTCGTAGAGCCTGGGACATCATTGATGCCTTCTTTGCTGTGGAAGTCTCCAAGTTCCAACAGTTCCTCGCTATCAAAGCTGTTATCGATCTCAGCTGCTGTTGCTGCATGCACAGTCTCTGATGGCCTTTCCACGTACAGCTTAAGGAGGTTGGCGTGGTATATCTTGGAATGCTGGCCGACCTTCACCTTGTAGTCGTTGATCCCCACCACGGTCTCCACTTCGTACGGGCCTTTCCACTGCATCAGCCACTTATTGTGGTCAGTAGGTAGTAGCACCAGCACTTTGTTGCCAGGTTTAAACTTCCTGTTCACAGCCCTACAGTCATAGTAGTGCTTTCCACAGTCTTGGGACTTCTCCAGGTTTTCTCTGGCTATCTCGAGAGTCTGCTCCAGCTTCTCCCGTAGCTCAAACACGTACTGGTAGCTGTTCTTCACCTCTGGGGTGTCTACTTCTTTCGTCCACAGTTCTTTTAGGATGTGCATCGGCCCTCGGATGGTTCTTCCGTACAGCAGCTCAAACGGAGAAAAGCCGGTGGACTCCTGCGGTACTTCTCTGTAGGCGAAAAGTAAGGCGTTGATGTAGCGATGCCATTGTCTGGGCTGCTCGCTGCACAGTTTCTTCAGGGTGGACTTCAGCGTAGCATTGAACTTTTCGACAAGCCCGTTGCACATTGGATGGTAGGGTATCGTAGTCAAATGCCGGATGCTCAGCAGTCTGTTGACCTCCTTCATGCAGTCAGAGACGAACTGCGTCCCGAGGTCTGTCAGAATCTCTTCAGGCACTCCAAGTCTGCTAAACATGTCCACCAGCGCCTCTGCAACAGTCTCAGTGTCAATCTTCTTCAGAGGCACTGCTTCTGGGTACCGAGTCGCATAGTCCACTAAAGCCAGTACCCATCGATGACCCTCTTCACTCGGAGGTCTTATTTCGCCGATTAAGTCTAAGGCCACCCTCTTGAAAGGTCGGTCGATCAGAGGCATCCTCTGCATAGGCACTTTCGGGACCCTTCCTCGAGGTATGGTCTTCTGGCAAATGTCACATGATCGGCAGAAACGGCTGACGTCCGCATGAAGTCCTGGCCAGTAGAACACCGCCTGGATTCTATCCGACGTCTTCTTGATACCCAGGTGACCTCCCATGATTGAGTCATGCGCTACTTCCATCACCTGGCGCCTTAAGGGTAATGGTACCAGTACTTGACGTAGTGGTTTACCTCCGTTGACCCTCGGGTGCTGGAAGATTCGGTACAGGATCTTGGCCTTCACCTCAAAATAGACCGTACCACTGCCTTTGGTCACGTGGTCTTGGCGGATCCTGTACTTGTTTAAAGTGCTATCAGCTTCCTGGAGCTGGATCAGCTTATCTCTGTCCACGATGGCAGCTTTGGAGTTGTCGGCGACCTTCAGTGGCGTAGACGTCTTGTCTCTCTTGGCCTGGGCCCTGGTTGTAACGGCACCGACGATCTCTGGTCGGCAGGGCTGAGCCGGAGTAACCACATTGTCCCGTAGCAGCTCTGAAAGGTCTCCATCGGGAAATGGCAACGGATCCTCCTCCGCAACTTCGACATGTTGGGTTGAGGCAGGACTCCATTCTGGATCGGGGTCGTCGGGTCGTCTCGCGCCGTCGATATTCCCGATCATCAAATCATACAGCGGCTTCTTCAGGCAAACCGCTTCGACTTCGCCTATGTAGAAAGGGGTGTTGACATGAATTTTTGCAACTGGCGCTTTCACACATTTGCTGTCGGCCATGAGTGTCCATTTAGAATCGCCAGTGAACTGTTCTTTAGCGATTAGGTCTTCTCTGACGATGACCCCACTGCAGCCAGAGTCTCTTAGAACAGTCACTTCATGATTTCCGACGCGTCCCTTGGAAACAGGCATGTTCTGGACGGTCACAGCTGCGCTGGCGACGACGGGGATGGATTTTCCGTTGGCAAGGAGAAGTTGGCCATCAGTCATGCACTCTTGCACGTCCGCAGGAGTAGCTGTGCGCTTGGTCTCACTCGGAAGAATGACGCTCCCGCCGCACACTTGATGGTCAGATCTACTGTTTTGCCGTTGATTGGAGAAACGTCTCTGTCGGTTGCCCACCGCTGCATTGTCCGTACTGCCCCGCTGTCCGCTACTTTTGTTATGAGGACAGTTAGCCGCTCTGTGGTCTGTGGCGTTGCAGGTGAAACAGCCTCTTGAATGCCCTTCCCTGGGAGGTGGCGTGGAGTCTGTCTGTCTCTGGCTCGTCTGGCTTCCCTGGATCTGGTTCACATGGTTTCCAGTCTTCTGAAAATGTTTCGTCGCGCTGGGTGGCCCCAGGGTTTTCCCATGAGCGATGAGATATCTTTCAGCAGCCTCAGTCACATCTTTAAGCGTCTGCAGCTTTTGTTCTTCTAAGTGGGTCGCTAGGTCCTTGTGACAGGCATTGAGAAATTGTTCCTTCACGATCAGGTCATGGAGACTGTCGTAAGACTTCATTTCGCCTGATAACTCCACCCACTTGTGTAGATATGACGACAGGCGCTCCACAAACTGCTTTGGCGTCTCGTCTGACTTAGGCCGGCATTCACGGAAGCGTTTACGGTAGCCCTTCTCTGTAAAGTTGTAGCACTGCAACAGGGCCTCTTTCAAGACGTCGTAGTTTTTGGCGTCATCGTTCGACAGTCTGGTGTAAACTTCGAGAGCTTGCCCCGTCAGAAGTGCACTCAGTCGAATTGCCCAGTCTTGAGGTTGCCAGTTAGAGCTTTCGGCGAACCTTTCGAATCTCGCCAGATAGCTGTCGATCTGGTCCTTCCCGTCGACGAAAGCTGGCAATTTAGGAGCCGTATGGTCGTTGGTGACTTGTGGCGCATGCTGATTGTTTTGGATACGCGCCAACTCTAACTGGTACTGACGCTCACCTTCAAGACGCTTCAGCTCGAACTCTCTTTCTTCACGGCGACGCTGCTCTTCTCTCTCTTGACGTTGCTGTTCAATTTCTAGACGCTTCTGTTCTAATTCTCTTTCTTCACGGCGACGCTGCTCTTCTACTTCTAGACGCTTCTGTTCTAGTTCTATTTCTTTTTCTAGACGCTTCTCTTCCAATTCTCTTTCTCGTATTCTTTCCTGAGACTTGACGTACTCCGTCAGCTGCTTGCCTTTTAGATTCAGTTCAACCCCTTTCTGCCAGAAGTCAGCCATCTTGATGCTTCTGGAAAGTTCTTTTCTAGAAAGTTCTTTTCTGGAAAGTTCTTTTCTGGAAGGTTCTTCTTCTAGAAAGTTCTTGACTGTAGAGTTCTTCTTTTTTTTTTCTTTTTCTGGAAAGTTCTTGACTGTGCTGTACCTTTCTAGACTGTTCTAGAACAGCACGCTTTCTGCAGTAGCGCTGATGCTTGTCACTAGTCGCCTTCGCTGACGCAGGCCCCGCTGTCCTCGTCGTATGCGACGCTGCACCACGCTGGTGTTGATGTATACGCTCCTGTGCTGAAGTAGACGCGACGTCCGCTCGACGCTCGCTGTAACACTGGCGATGTAGCTCCGAGACTGTCCCTTGACGTAGTCTTGCGGCAGCCACGTAGTCCCGACTTGTTGTTCGCTCACGAAGCAACTCTTCAGCGACTACACGCCCTTGCAGTCAACCCGAACCTATCGGATGTAGTCCCAGTATGTTGGCCCCTCTCGACGCAACTCGTTGGCGGCTACCCTCGATGACTGCCTCTCGTAACGTTGACTCGCTTGTTGTAGCAGTTGAACCCTTGGCTATGGCGTGAATCGCGGCTTGACCCCCAAAATGTTACACTCAGTTTGATGATGGTGTTTTCTATCAGTATCTGATTCAGCCCCGATGCTTGAATTCCTGATAGGGTGTAACTCAGATTCGTTTATTCACACAGCCTGCTCAAACAGCATACAAGTCACAAAGTCCACGTATGAAGTTTTCCGCTTTTATTCAGCACACATCAACAACTGCATACAATTCTCAATTCAACTCAACAACTTTCACAGCAACTCTCCAGATCACTATCAACAACTTTACTGTCTCAACAGCGACTCGGCTCACGATTAAATAACCTCTCTCTTTTCTGGAACGATTTGGTACGTGGTAGAAATGACGCACTGCCACCAATCGAACTAAAGATCGTCATCACTGACTTACGTCATTCACATTTTCTCTACTTCCGGGAACATTCACGACCTTCGATATCCATCCGGAAATTTCTATCAAGAGTAAACACGCATATCCAGAAGATTCTCAAATAATATCGACTAACGCAAATTATCAACGTTATACAAAGCCTCTCCTAACAACAGTGCCAACTCAAATCAAAGGTAAATAAACTCCATTATTGAATACTTTGCAAAACGAAACGATTAGATCTATCGTGCGCGCTTTAGACACACTTTCGTTCGTTTCAACGTAACAGATTGAGTCGGGCATTCGTGGAGGAATAAGCGTGGCAGCTCATAATTATTGCAAAGCCAACAATAAATACCTGAAGCACTATGACCCCTCGCAGAAATCTAATTATATAATGTACTTTGACGCCAACAATTTATACGGTTGGGCAATGAGTGAGCTTTTACCGGTTTCAGATTTCAAATTACTTGTTAATCCAAACCCCGCAAACTTTACTTGGTTAAACAGTATTTTAAATCACCCTAAAGATCATACTATAGGGTTTATTGTCGAAGTTGACCTAGAGTATCCCAATGCTTTACACGACCTACATAATGATTACCCATTAGCACCAGAAAGATTGCATGGTACAGACAAGCAACTTAAACTTATTCCCAACCTCTATAATAAATCTAATTACGTCTGTCACTACAGAAACCTGCAGTTCTACATCAGACACGGCATGAAGTGCACAGCGATTCATAAGCTTTTATTCTTTAAACAAACGAATGTCTTGGCCGGGTACATCAATAAAAACACAGAGCTCAGAAAACAAGCGCAATCTACGTTTGAAAAAGATTTCTTTAAGCTGCTGAATAACAGCTGTTTTGGTAAAACTATGGAGAACCCATACAAGCGAAAAGACGTCAGGCTAATTACATCACCCAATCAAGCGATTAAATTAACATCTAAACCTCAATACCTTGGTTACAAAGAGTTTCATGACTCCCTGTATGCAGTTACCATGAAAACCACGCAAGTTAATCTAGACAAACCAGTGTTTATGGGGATGACTATTCTCGACCTTTCTAAATTATTAATGTTCGAATTTTACTACGATTACTTTAAACCTAAATACCTACTGAAGACATTTATAAAGACTTAGAATCGGAACTACAACATTACGATACTAGTGACTACCCTGAAACTCACCCTTTGTACAGCAAAGCAAACCAAAAGAAAATAGGTTTGATGAAAGATGAAATGAACGGGAAACTTATTGAAGAATACGCAGGACTGCGATCTAAGCAGTACAGTATTAAACACGAATCGGGGGAATATTCAAAAGCGAAAGGCACCCAAAAAGCTGCAATAAAAAACAGAGATATCAGGCATGAAAACTACTTGGAAGCCTTAGATGGAAAAGAAGTTAAAAGATACCCTAACACAACTATAAAGTCTAAAAACCATATAGTGTCCACTGCTGTGACGACCAAAAAAACATTATGCGCTAATGACACAAAGAGAATAAGAGTAACTAAGGAGTTCGCATACGCTCTAGGCCACTATAAATTACAGGTAGAAACTGCGACTACGACTACGACTGCGACTACGACTGCCACTATGAGTAAGGAGGAAGTCCTGGAAGGCTTGAGTAAATGTTAACTGTATTTATTCTGAAGCGCCAAGCTTTTTCTTCAAAGCATCTAGCTGCTCTTTCCGTCCCAGTAGTCTCCCTTCCTCTATTAATTTTTTTTTAATTTCTTCAACATTAACAGGTGCAGACCTAGATTTAGATTGTATGTCGTGCTTCAACTTTTTATATTCTTCAAAATCTCGCTGGATAATTACAAACTCTTGGTCTGTAATCTGAGTGTCTTCTAGAGCTTTTGAAATTATTAAGTTCATGCTAGTAAGTTTAGCTATCGCCAGGCTAGAAATGAGGTCGTGTTTTTCTAGTTTCTTAGATACTTTAGTATTAATTACGCCAAGTAGAACTGACATTACTGAAGATAATCCGGCAGCAACCCCTAATCCAATACTAATTGGTATACCAATTCCAGTCACCAATAATCCCACACTGACCGCAGCTTCCGCTGCATTAATAACATTTAGACCAGTAGACACGTAATTTATTCCGCTATAAGCGCCGGAATACCGTCGTCTGCATCTAGAGTACTTTTGGATATCTGATTCAATTTGAGTCCTAACTTTTCTTATTTCTTCCAACCTGAACGTTTGAACATTACTTAAGTCTAACGTTGGAGCACTGGGTTGCATTGGTTGTTCATCCACTACTGCTTCCACTATAGCAGGATACAATTTTGTCGTCATATTTTTAGTGTGAAAAAAAAGGGTTAACAATAATTAACTTGATTTTAGTTTATTAGCAAAATATTCTATTTGACTATCAGAAAATATCTGATCGCTGAAATAAAATGCTAACAGATCTACGTTGTCTAGGCTAATTTGCGCTATTCTGTCAATAGGATTTGGAACAGGGACAAAAGTTATCTTGGGTGATGAAGTAAATACGGAAAACTGATTTTCATTTTCTCTTTTCTTCATAAATACTGTAACTCGTCTGGGATCCTCATCTAAATCAACCCAACTTAGAGACACTTGCGGAATTACATTAAAATTTCTCTGCGTAGGCCTGTGAGCATGTATGTCCAGTACTATCATAGCTGCACTACCTAGCTGTAAAGGAGGCTGCAGAACAAGTCTGACATTTTTCCCTGCGGTTTCACGCTTATGTAAAACATAGTTGCTTTTTTTGTAGGCTTTGACTTCTATGGTTTCCCGATTGTTTTCATCCGGCACAAGACTAACTAACATAGGCCCGGCGTTAATAATTTTCTTAAATTTATTGTCTGGTCCCATAAAAGTGTAAGGGCTTTCGCACTTGAATTTAATAAGCCAATCTAATTCTGTGTCTACAGGTGTTAAAGACCAGATATTTTCTCGTTTAGTAATAGCATACTTAAAATCGGGATCTACTTTACCGGCATTAAAATCCTTTAGCTGATCGATAGATGGTTTTTCTGGCGGTACTGACGGCGGCACTTGCGGCACTTCAGGCACTGCCGGCACTACAGGCACTAGCGCTCGTTTATAATATCCATTTTGTGTAAATTCGAAACCGTAAATAGACCCAACAATAGCATTCGCATCAAAGTCAATTGTGTCTGCTAAGTCTTTCAGTTCAATGGTAGGACAGGTTACTGGAATTTGAGGGCCGATTGACATTGTATTTTAAAATTAAACTTTATTTTATCTCAAGAATAATTGTAAGATCTTCAAAGTCTACAATTTCGTTGTTTTGGTTAGTTATTTTGAAGCAGAAACTAGTATGATAGTCCTGACTTAAGTGGCGTTTTTGAGGCAGAAATTTCAATGAAACTGGATCGCAGTAAGATTCTCTCTGAGTTGAGATTATCCTTAGCAATGTACTAGGAGTTCCGTTTACTAAGTTTTCCGATGTCTTCAGTTGATGAAGGTACACAAACAATCTATTATTAATTAACAAATTCATAGGGTTTGATCCAATAAATCTTATAGAACTGCCGACAGTGCTGGAGCTGTCAGATAAAGATAATTCATTGCCAGGGAAACCTAATATTTCTGCCAGCTTTGGCGCAAGTGTAACGCTGGTAATGTCTTTATGCTGGTTTTTATGGAAAGTTAAAGTTACTATCAAGTTTGCAGGGTTCATTTTTGCTTCAATCGAATGAGGTTTAAACAATTCTTCAGTAAGTCTGCAGAAGTCATAATAGCCGGCATGAATAAAGTGCCTTTTTTTATTAATCATTATCCAGTTGTTGTTTAGATCATGACTAATATTTAACCATTTAACCGTGTAGAATATTTCGTGAAGGATTACGTTAAGGTCCCTGTTTTTGTTGTCAATAGGATGCTGAAGTTCAATGGGCACACCTGATTTTACGAATTCGAAAGTTACAAACATATTTTTTAATATAATAAAAATGTACGCGCCTTATAAATATAACAAAGCTGCAAAGTATACTACAGGGCCTTATTATTACGAAAAAGCAGTCGACCTAACCAAGCTGACAATAGCTGTGGCAGCCAACGTCCATTTCGAAACTATCCCCCATAATATTTTTGATCATTACCTCAACCCAGACATTACGAGCGACTTTTTAGCTAACCAATGGCTAAACAACGGGGGTATGCAGTTCTTTCAGAATCAAATTAATTTTGCCGTGTCATGCGCTACAACTGGTTGCGGAGTTTCTTACGTTCATCACCTTAATCACCCAGATCCCATGTTGAAGTCTATTTATCTGTTCCATTTGTATTATCAAGTGAGGCGGGTGTTGTCTGAACTTCAGGCTCCGTTACCTACTGACAAAAACTTTAATCCCTTTAACAATGGCTTTGACAAGAAAGCGTATCAAAGGTTGTGCAATGAATTCGGAATTGATACTAAAACAGACTTCAGACAAAAACTAGACCTCAATCACGGAATGGGAACTTTATTTAGATACGCTGTAGGTAATTTATACACGGGGCCTTACGTACCTGGATTTACATCATTTAACCACAACAGCCAGGTTCCTTTACTGTATATCAGACAAAAACAAAGTACAGCATACAGCACTTTTATATTGGACACATCAAACGGATTTACCCAAAGTGGGGTGGAAAGGCTGAATGAATCTATTCGTACGTATGCGTGGTGCATTCTGGGGTCTCAAGCAGAAACACGAAGTAATATCATTGGGGAAGGAACTAGCTTCGATGCACAAAAGCAGTTTCTAGCCAACATTGAAGATTCTATTAATTCGGCAGTAGATTTGCCCGCGAGTATTAAAAGATATCAGGACACTTTAAAGTATGCTAGATCGAAAGTAGATTACGTAATAGGTTTAGGACTGTATATGTTGCCTTCAGACCTTCAGCTTAGGATAGGAACTATATCAAACTACAACAACAATATAGTGATTGCCGACCCTCAGTTTCATATAGGCTACAATCCTACAATAAATACATTGAATACAGTGAATACAGCAAATACGGTATTTACTGCTAGGCCTAATAATGAACCTTTAAGTTCGCCACCGCTTCCGAGTTTGCCAAGCTTGCCGGAACTGCAAATGCCGGTAACTGATCATGGGGTTTCACGTCTAGCGCTTACAGGGGGTTTATTGTTTGCTGGGTTAATTGGGATTTACTATTTTAAGTAACCAGAGTAATATTATTATAAACAAAGACCACAGATGCTCAGACGCCCAAACCACAACTTTAGAAGCAGTATTAAATATCCATGAAAATACAGAACCTAATATTCCTGGAAGTGCGTCTACAAGTTTGTCACCTAAGCGTTTCAATAAGTTAGCTATGCTTTGTAACGTCTTTTTAATCCAGTCTTTAACCGGACTGCCGCCAGGTCCGCCAGGTCCACCGGCACTGATGCCTACGGTTCTAGTCAGTGCTAAGACTAGTGTGCTTATTGTCATCCCAACAGCTGTAAGAATGCTAAATATTGTAACACCTTGCTCTCTGAACAGTGTTTGAATTCTTTCTGCAAGTGTAGTGTCTTCGTGTAAAATTTTATGCACCGTTTCTTTTATTCTGGCGAAATTAGTTATTAATTTTTCTCTGTTTATGGATAAGGCTTCTAGCCTTGCCGCGCGTTCTGTGTAAAGGTCTGCGAGCCTTTTTTGAATCATCTTTTTTACCTCAATGCTTAAGTTCGCGTCATCAGCTTCTGCTAGTTTATTTTTTTGTTTTTCTATATGTTTGTCGAGCTCACCGAGCTTGGCCAAATTCATCATTGTCTCCCCTCTCACAGATTGTAAAGCTTTATCTAAGCCCTGAAGTTCACGCAGTGGCAATAATGGCGTGTCATTGATAGTTTCCATAACTTGATCAATATTGGTGTCCTCATTTGTTTGCAAGGTTTTTAAGGTTGTTAATTCTGTATTGACTTGTAACGCAGAGCTAGTTAAGTCAGTTAAGTCTTGTAGTTCTATGTCTGAATTTGGTAACGATGCATCTATTCGTTGAAGTGAAGCTACTGCTTGGCGATGCAACGCTGGCACTCTATTATCGGAAAGCCCCAATGATCGTATTACAGTCACTGGGAGTTTAGTTTTCAAAGTAGACCACGCATAAAATTTATCAGGATTCTTTAACATAGTTAACTGTACTCTCACTTTTTTACCGGATACATTAGTGTTTATAAACAAGTGATTATTTTTGTCTAGTTCGAAGTCGCTGGGACTAACATAATCAGGTAACTCGCGCCCGATGTAATTGTAAAATTTATTGATTTTTCTGGCTTTTTGGGTTTCAGTTACTTGACGTAATTCTTCTCCTATACTTAGCCTTGTTTGGCTCATGTCATCTCCTACCATTGAAAGCAGTGTGACGTCGTGGTCTTCATTAGGTTCATCAGGTTTAAACACTTCATCAAGAGCTTCACCACCTGTTGCCATTTTAAATATAATTTTTTTTAATCACACTAAAAATGCAAAGCTACGGAAACTTGTTAGACCCTACACGTCGATTGAGGACACCTTTAGGCATCAAAGGTGAGAAAAGCACAATAATTATTACAAACAATCCAAGCAGCATAGAGCCTAATCAGCTACTAACCATAAGATTTCCAAATTTAGGTCCTGATGATGTAATAGTTCCGGGCAGTCCTAAATTGGGATTTAAAATTAGTCTGAATTCTGACGATGATCCTAACAGAACCGTAGTCAACAATCTAGGCAGAGCTATAATTAAAAGAATGGTTATTAAACTTGATGGGCGAGAAATCCAAAGTATCGATGACGCCGGTGTTTTGTTTTGTTACACAGATCTGTGGCTGAGTAAATATGAAAGGGAAGATTTAGTTGGTCAGGGGATTCAAGCCGCCAATGTGGCAAAACTTCGAATCAAAGCTGGCGATGCTGTCGCTTCTAACAAAGGTGAAAATGCATTAGCTGCTGTATACAAAAACAGGTTTTATTTTCCACTCGATTTTGAACTGCTACACAGTCATCTGCCATTTCATCAAGGTTCATTTAACGACAGGCTTTCTTACGAAATTATTTTCAATGATTATTCTCAAGTAGTAATTAGCTCTGACAATGATGCTAGGTATACAATTACAGACATCACGCTTGAATACGAAGTGGTCACTCACGCTGAACTCAGTAGGATGATCAGGGGCCAATATGACAAACTAGCAATTTATTATGATAGGATCGTTCGCTACAGACAATTTAATAAAGATTTATTAGATGCACTCTGGACCATCAACATAAATTCACCTGCTCGAAGTTTTAAAGGTGTACTGTTGTTGTTTGTGAAAGAATCTAATTATAATCGTGACAGCGAAAATTTTATAAATCCTAATATTTCAAAAGCGTCTGTCGTGATTGAAGGTAAGCCTAATCAATTATTCGCGAATGGAATGATGGGGTTTCAACAGTTTGATGAGATTAGGAAAATCTTGGGTGGAGGTAGATTGCGGACTGACACTGTGGATTTGATTTCTAAGGATCTTCATTTACATGACACACGACTGCAAGATTATCTCGTGAATAAGTTTGCGTTGTGGTTAGACTTTCGAACCATACCCACCAACGAACTTCATGGATCTGGAAGAAGAATTGAAAACGGAACAGATGGTATAACAATTGAATTGCATAGGGAAGCAAGTGCTAGGTCAGAATCAGTTACAGTATACATGTATATAATTATGGATGCTCAGCTAAACATTGAAAATGGAAGATTAAAAGATTTAGTATATTAAAAAAATGACCTCTTTGTTACCTCGTGATCCTCATTGCGGAATGATCGTTGGCATGACGTCATGTGGAAAGACTGTCTTTGTTCTGGATTTGTTAGAAAAATATTACGCAGGACACTTTGATTATATAGTAATTTTTTGCCCAACTATTCAATATAATAAAACCTACTTAGATCGTAAGTATGTCTGGACAGATGAAAATATCTTTGTTGTAAATACCAATGGCAAGCTCAATGAGTATTTAACGTATTTTTATAACCTGTTTGAGAATGAGGGTAATACGTTATTCTTAATCGATGATTGCAGTGCAGAAAAAGATATTGTATTAAAACGGAACATATTGAGCAAGCTGGCTTTCAGTGGACGCCATGTGAAAATTAGTGTCTGGTTAATCACGCAGAAATTTAATTCGATATTAAAGGATTTTAGAGAACAAGTAAAATTCGTGTGCCTGTTTTATTGCAAAGATCGAGACAGCTTTGATAACTGTTTAAAAGAAAATGACGTAATTGAATCAAAAGAGGAAAGAACTAAGTTAAAAGAACAGCTAAAAAAAGGCAAGCACTTAAAATTATTATTAAAAACTGACCAACCAACTGGCTATACAATACTTATGTAAGTAAGTAAGTTCTTTTATAATTTAATTATTGTAAGTTATAAGTTTTTTTTTAAGTCGACTTAATTAAGTTAGATGTAAGTAAGTAAGTTCTTTTATAATTTAATTATTGTAAGTTATAAGTTTTTTTAAAAGTCGACTTAATTAAGTTAGATGTAAGTCACTAAGTCAAAAAAAAAAAAGGTTGAAGGTAAGTAATAGTGGTGATGATTATAGTTCATTTATCTTAATGGCTCTGTGTCTGGTGGAACAATCTGAAGTTCTTCTTTTACACTTGTATAATTTAATTGTTATAAGATAGAAGTTACTTGCTAAAGACCAGTAAGTCATTTTGTAAATACTTTCTAAAGTGTTAAAGTCAACTTATAAATAATTATCAAAGTTACCTAACTTAAGTACCTTTAACCTCAACCACCTTCACGCCCCTTGAGTTTAATTAACCAATAATAATATGATGATGATGATGATGATGATGATGATGATGATGATGATGATGATGATGATGATAATGATAATGATGAGGGAAAGGCTTAATGTTATTGGGTGATGGTAAAGAGTCAAATGGCTTGATGTAAAAGACACTTAATAATAATGGTAAGAGAGAGAGAGATGAACAAAGAAAAGCAACAACTACTCTCACTTTTGCGAATGTATAATAGTTATTACCTCCCTTTAGGATCATCGCCATTGTTTAAGGCGCATGTGTGAATGGGGGAGGGGTGGTGATGATGGGGATGGGTGAGGGGAAAGTGGGTGATGGGGAGGGAGTGTGAGGGGATGGGTGATGGGGAGGTGGGTGATGGGGAGGGAGTGAGGGGTGGTGGGTGAGGGGGGAGGGAGTGAGGGGTGGTGGGTGAGGGGTGGTGGGTGAGAGGATGGGTATGAGGGGGTGGGGTTTGGGAGTCTGAGGGTGGAGGGAGGGAAAAAGTCTCATGTTTGCTTGTTGCGTTTGAGTAATTGTTGTGAATGCAATTGGGATGGGGAGTGGAAGTGGGAGTGTTAGTTCAATAGCGGAGTCGCCTATTGGCAACCCCTTTGTTGTTGACGAGCGAGTGGAATACAAGAGTGAACAAGTGTGAGTCATGCTGTGGAATCCTTGGCTAAAGGTGAAGGTTTGGTTGACGAGCAAGGTGAAGGAGATTTCAACACTGCGTTACTGTTCGCCAGTCTCAGTGGAGTCTTTGGCTAAAGGTGAAGGTTTGGTTGACGAGCAAGGTGAAGGATATTTCAACACTGCGTTACTGTTCGCCAGTCCCGCCAGGTTTTGCCTACTAATCAATAACTTGATTACTTTGTTGCTGCCGGTGTGTTTTTTCTACAGAATTTATTCTATGCTCTGCCATTTTGCTCGAAATGCCTCATCATCTTTCATAAACTGATTAATTTGTTTAGATTTGATTATAAGCTCTCTTAATGGAATATCTAGCCTATGAAACTTAGGATAATTAGCAAAATAATGAGCCAAGTTACGCAGTTTTGCGGCATAGTTTTGTGAAATTTTTAGTTGGTCTTTTAAATAATCAGACCATTTCATTTTTCTTTGAATTTTTACAAAAAAAAACGCCCTCTCTAACAACAACCCATAATTTAATGCATCACTGATAAAAGCAGCTTGATCATTCCGAAATTTGTTTGCCCTTTTGACTAGAATGTCAGTTACGTTTTCATAGTCTAAATTCATATCTTGAGCTGCTTTAGAAATATCAGGCATTTCGACCAGTGGCACAGCATTTGTTTTAATCAATTTTTCTTCAAGAAATTTATCCATGCTTTCTGGAGTGAACTTATCAGGTTTGGTGTTCAAAAATGATAAGCTTTCCTTTGGACGTTTAGGTATTTCCGCATTTGGTTGTTTGGGCAATTTAGAAAAATATTCACTCATCTCAACATGATACCTTTGGTATTTATTTAAAACAGCGAGTTCTTGTTCAGAAAAAATTGTCAAAGGTTGAGTTGTCAAAGGTTGAGAGTCTTGAAACATATCTGATTCTTGACTCATAGTCATACCTGGCGAGACTGGTTGAACGCTTGACCTTAATGCCATTTTAAAACACAGCACTATATTCCACAGAATGATCACAAAATTGTTCACTTCTTTCTTCCTTGACGCTCAGTCAGTTTTTAACAGATTATTTTTTTTTGATTCTGTAACAGTCGAGGTTAACAGTCGAGTAACAGCTTTATGATTGCTGAAAGAAGAATTTCCTCAAACCAAGTTTAAAGCAGACGGTGCACTGACAGTGAAATGCGTCTTCACGACAGCTAGCATTGAGCAGTAATGAACGCTTTGCTGGGTGCGGTACACGGTTGTTAGGGAACGTAACGAATAAACACGCCCTATGACGTATGCTAAACGGTAAACAACGAATTATTTATTTGAAAACATATGCATGCGCGTTCGTATGCATGTGTGCGTGTGCATGTGTGTGTGTTTATGCATATGCATGCGTATGCAAACATGCGTGAGTGCATATGCATGAGCGTGCATTCATGATTCTGTTTAGAAGTAACGAGCAATTAATTGAATGGCGGACATACCGGAAGCGTCCATGTTGTTGCTAAGAGGAAATGACAAAGCGCTACCATTTGCATCGTCTGCTATAATGGCATTTACCACAGCTTAAAACCGAAAGTAAATAATGTTGCATCATTGCAGTAATTTTCTAACTTAATCACGGTTTAAGAAAGTGTTACACATTAATGTTTAATGTTACAATTATAATGCAGTTTGTTGTGTATTTAATAATAAAAAGAATTAAGAAAACAGCGTGTAGGTTTAAATCAATACCGTCACCAGGCTTTCAATAATTTATAACAACAGGCGTAGGATTTGCGTTATATAGCTAATAACAGGTAAAGAATTCTGCAGTTGTATAAAAAAAAGGAATTTTAATTTAAATTTCATTCAAACTTAAAGACGCAATAAATACGCATATATAAAAATAAAAATTATTAGCAAATGACAGATTTACAAAGTGTTTTGTCATGCATTTATTTGCTATCAAAACAGCCTTATATTGTAATAAAAAAGGCCTTTAGCGACTCTTTGAACATATGTCGGTATTCTCTCATATTTCCTATCTCTCTTCTTCTACCTCATTGCACTATGTCTTGCAGGATGGTCTTTGCAAGACCTGATAATCTGGTGACGTGAAGAATGGATCCGCGATAGCAAAAAATAAATAGATCTTCTATCGCACAGCCGTAGATAACACACAATCATTTGTATCATAAAAATTAATAGGAAGGGTGGGATCTTACTCAGTCTGTGGCGAAACGAATCGTTCACTCAAACTGTTTGTTCTCAAACCGCGAAAGCACGGACATGTAATCTTCACAACAAAGTGCTAGGTTAAAGTTCCACATATAATAAAATAGGCCTATATTAAGGTATTCACAGTTTTAGGGCTATATTATTAGATGTACATGAAACTATTGTTTGTTGATACACAGTTTGGGAATAAAGCGCGTGAGCGTTCTATTGGTTTATATAGTTTGTTAATACACAGTTTGGGAATAAAGCGCGTGAGCGGCCTATTGGTTTATATAGTTTGTTGATATGCTGTTTGGGAATAAAGCGCGTGAGCGGCCTATTGGTTTATATAGTTTGTTGATACGCTGTTTGGGAATAAAGCGCGTGAGCGGCCTATTGGTTTATATAGTTTGTTGATACGCAGTTTGGGAATAAAGCGCGTGAGCGGCCTATTGGTTTCGCCAAAGATCTCGCACAAGCCATTGGACAACACGATGACCTGCTCACAGTGGTGAAAAAACGGAAACTCCGATGATATGGCCACGTCACCAGATCATCAGGTCTTGCAAAGACTATTCTGCAAGGCACAGTGCAAGGAGGTAGAAGAAGAGGGAGACCGAAAAAGAGGTGGGAGGACACCATTCCAGAATGGACTGGTTTGACACTGAGCGAAGCCATCAGGGCTGCTGAGGACAGAGAAGGATGGAGTATGCTGGTTCAACGATCATCTGTGGTGCCCCTACGACTTCAGGGTTACGGGACAGGATAGGATAGGAAAGATCTCAAAGATAGTTTGATCTCCGCCTTCTATCTGCGATACATGGGACATACGCTACTACTGCTACCGCTGTACTATATTGGATTCCCTTTATTTCTGCTATCGCGGATCCGATGGACTTGGTTAATGTCCCTGTGCCCGTAATCACCGTTTAGCGGTGGTCTTAATGAGGAGAGGAGGCCATGGCGAAGGTTCTAGTTATATTCAATGTCAAGTCTGTTGATTGCTTTGTGCCATCGAACTTCACGTTAAAAAAAAAACACAAAAAAACAACACATTTCCAAATATTAGTCTATCTGGAAGTACAAAAACAAGAAACGCACATAAAGTATATTTGTTACAAATAGTAGGCTATGTTACTGCAATAACAAAACAAATACAATACAAAAAATAATAATAATAATAAAATCCACCCACTGAATCTTATCGGGTATTGGATTAATGATTATATTTTGCTACCTGTTTCCTACAATTTCCATTCCTTTTGAATTTGAATTTAAAGTAAGTCTAAAGCTTTTTAAACTTGTACACTAGATAGTATGATAATAAAAAGTGTATTAATCCATAGTACTGCAGTTAAATTTCCGATAAGTGGAACCACCTTGTGACGGTCTGTCGATTGTTGCTGGGCTCTGCACAATGGAATGCTATTACCCACTCGTCTTTCGTCTGCGGGTATCGGCTAGTTGGATCGCCCTATGACTAATCTTAATACATTTATATGTTTGGGCCGGTCTGTGTGCGGATAGGGTTACAGAGATAGGGAGAAAAGTGTAATAGATTCACTGACACACTAGCTATGAAACATAGGTAGTCCAGCCACTTGTTACCAGTAAATATCACACATTTATTTCCTCTACTCTATATCTAATTATATAATCACTACCGTAACTTAAATGCCCAAAACGTAATACAACTAGGATTAACTTAACAGTCCAAAGTTCACTTCGAGTGGTTCATAGAATGGGTAGATCTTTGATGGATCTATTCTGCTACTGTTCTCGATACTTGCTACTGTCTCATCATTGGGCCTTGTTCTTGTTTTGCCTAGGTAAAAGGTAAAGGTAAAGGTAGTCCCATAGCCTTGTGGCCATAGGGGAGCGTGATGTTGGAGATCACACTTATCTTGGGCCAGCGTAATGAGGGTGATGCCCACCTCTCTCCTTCGCTGCTTTACCTTCCCCACCCTCAAGAGAGTAGGTACTCAGTCACAGCTGAGTCCACTGGGGAGTTGTTATTTGTCGCTTCACGTTTTGCGGTCACCCATCCAAGTGCTAACCGCACTGGACGATGCTTAACCTAGGAACACAGTAGCGAGTGCTCCAACCACTGCGCTATCCGACACCTCGACAATTGTTTTGCCTAAAGTTCTTTTTTCAGGACGAGTGGACTACCGCACAGTCCTTATAGATCAGTGTTCGTGCACGTTTTCTAGAGCACTTAACTTGATCGTTGAGGTGCGGTGTTGTTGTCTCCTCGTTTCGTTTGTTGACTACTGAACTATCGGAGCTCAGTGCTCGATGCTCCGTTTTTGCAGGCCGAATGTCAGGGTAGACTCTCAGTGGTCTATCTCCTGCCTCGGACTAAGTCTGCTCGTCTGCAAAACATAAGACGAGTTTCTGCAACGCCTTGCAACGCAGAGCGTCTCACTGTTGGCAGAAACAGCCCTCAGCGAGATCACCTCCACATATACAGATAAGAGACGAACGATCTTTTAAGTCTGTGGTCCACTGGAATCTCCAACATAATTCCTATATACATCTTTATCATGGCTAAACTAAACACATGGAGAAGTAATTAACAATATACACCTTCTCTGGTACAGCCACTGGTCTGCAATAATATCGATATGAGAAATAACAGTATATGTAGGGGCTACCTCATGGTCTCGAAAAACCGGTCGCGTGGGTCAGCCGCGTGGTAAAGCAAAGTTTACTAACATTCACAATTATAAAACATGGCAAGATTTCACAAACATAACCCAATAATAATATCAAATAATCGTGGTGAAACAAAAGATTGATCATTTACCTTTTCTGACAATGTCAGGCTATGACTAAACTGTGATAAATGAATTTCACCCGTCACCTGCGTAGTCTTCCGAGAGAGATCTTTCAGTGTGTGCGTCCTCTCGGTTGCGGGTTTAGACAATGCATCACTTTCTGTTTTCTTAATTAATAGAGTTTTACTGATGAATTGTCAGAATGTTTATTTGAATGAGTGGCCATGTTGCATCTGATGTTTTATTGTCCTCGTCATGTTATGTTGCCCATATGTCACATTTCCTTGCGTAAAACTGGTGACAATAAATCATCTTATATTTTGTATCTTTTTGGTATAATACTCTACTACTCCCGCCAGTCAAACGCTTCAGAGCTTTAAAAGTTAGAACCAGACGGTTTAGAAACAGTTTCTTTCCAGAGGCTGTCCTCTAAGTACCAGAAATCTCAATTGTTCACCGTGCACCAGTTTTGCACAATTTCTTGATGTTTTAATGCATATTATAAGATGTGTATGCCTCAATATATATACCCATGTAGAATTGTGTACGAGTGTGTGTTAGTTATTCATTACTTACAGGGTCCAGCGGACTGCAAAGAGTGTGTGTTTGTGTGTAAGCGTGCGCGTGCGTGGTTTATTTCTTAAAACAACTTTTTCTCTTAGATCATTCAATGTCTTATGTCCAGAAGAATGCTTCTTGTTGTAGAATGACAATGTTTTACAGCATCATCAAAATAAAATCCTATGTATTTATTGGGTAATAAGTGTCTTGACTTAACTTGGCTACTGCTATGTCTAATTGTGAATGACTTTAGTACCTACGATGACTCTTAATCTTAGCGTGGATGATGCATTTAATACGTTGTAGAAAAAGTTTAAGTTTCCGAACACTGGATGATAATGTAGCAAAAAGGAAGATCTGGATGATCATGTGTTCCCAATGAAGATTTTACGTCGGAGTTTGTTTTCCTCCTACAAATTTAATACGCGTTTTCGCATTCTGATCCGAGGGTTCACACTCACTTTAAATGTTGAATACCTTGTCAGCATTGTTTACGCTTCTTGGGTTTAGGAGTAGGACGATCAATAAACAAGTTTTAAACTAATGAATTTGACGGTTTGTATTGATTGTTTATTACAGAAAGTGCGAGTGTCAAAGAAACTGAGGTAGTTATAGGATTCTGTGATTTACCCTCTGGCCTGTCTGTACATCTGACCAATAACCTACAATGACTTGACCTGCATCAGCATCATCGTCACTAGCAGCACGAACAGCAGCTGCGAAGGCGGCATCAGCAGCAGTGCATCATCATCCATCATTGTCATCATCTTCTTCATCTTCATTTATTACCTACAGCTTCTTTTTTTTTAACATCACTCATCGCCTACAGCGCCATCATCACCAACAGCGTCATCATCATCATTAGCGTCTTAAAATCCTCGCCACCTACATAGTTGCAAGCATTAACATTCTCCTCCCACGCCTGTTATCAACATCAACATCAACGACAGTGTGTGTGTGTGTGGGTGTGTGTGGTGGTGTGTGTGGTGGTGTGTGTGCGTGTGTGTGTATGTGTGTGTGGTGGGGGTGTGTGGGAAGGAGATACAAAACCAATAACGGCCCACGATCAGCACCTTGGAAAATGTATTTACTGTTTATGTCGATCTGAATCAGATCAGTGGTAAACGAGCGTTAAATAGCATGCGCACATTTGTAACACTGACTATCTCTACGAAGCCTCGTAGGTGTATCCATAATGACACTCCTCCATATATATGTGAAAAGTGAGACATACTGGACTTCTAAATCGATGAAACATTATTTTCAATAAGCGACCCATGACATCTTCAGACGTGCACTTTTTCTCAGATGCCCACATAATACCTTTCAAATAAATACTTAATAGTGGTTTACCATCCTATCCTATCCTATCACTCAAAAGTCGTTGGGGCGGGGCACCACTGATAATCGTCTACCCAGCGTACTCCATCTTTCTGTCCTCAGCAATCCTCATGGCTTCGCTCAGTGACAAACCTTTCCATTCTCGAATGTTGTCCTCTCA
This sequence comes from Oncomelania hupensis, assembly GCA_036898135.1. Classification (NCBI taxonomy): domain Eukaryota; kingdom Metazoa; phylum Mollusca; class Gastropoda; order Littorinimorpha; family Pomatiopsidae; genus Oncomelania; species Oncomelania hupensis. The sequence goes on from CM072519.1 coordinate 27,237,974, forward strand.
CCTCTTTTTTCTCTCCCTCTTCTTCTGCCTCCTTGCACGTTGCCTTGCAGGATGGTCTTTGCAAGACCTGATGCTCTGGTGACGTGGCCATACCATCGGAGTTTCCGTTTCTTCACCACTGTGAGCAAGTCATCGTGTTGTCCAATGGCTTGTGCGATAGTCTGTCGGACTTTGCTGGATGGCTGATGAGGCCGATTGTGTTGTAATTTTTACACTCCTGAAGGTTACCCTTTTTGGGAAGAGTGATGACACGTGACTGGGGTCCATGGCGTAGGCCACTCCCCACTCTGCCATATCTTGTTACAGATAATGGCGAGGGCGTCAATCATCGCTTCTTTTCCTGCTTGAAGCAATTCTGTGGGTATGCTGTTCACTCCCGTATGAGGCGCCATTTGTAAATTAAATCATTATTCTGGTCCTGATTTGGCTCGGAGGAGTCCGCTGGACCTAAAGCACTAATCTTGTATTGTATTGTAAATCATTATTGTCATTATATCTATAGAACATACATTTTACCTGTATAAAAGATATTGTATACTTATAAAATGAATTCTATGTCTATAAAATACATTCAATAGCAATACAAAACTTTTTATAGCTAAAAACAACATTTTTATAACTACAGACTACATTTTACAATATACAAGAGAAATCATACGCGATCATCACGCCGTTTGTAAATATTATTCCGAAAAACTATTTTATCTCTAAACACTTCATTTTATCTCGAAACACTACATTTTATACATAAACAATTCATTTTATAGGTAAACAATTCATTTTATAACAACAAGGAGCTTTTATATCTATAAAATAAATGTTATAATATATACAATGCATTTTACCTGTAGAATGTATTCGGAGCATTATTTTACATTCGGCGCATGACATTAATTTTATACTGACTTTCGAATTGCTGATCCCAGGGAAGCAACTCCATCCTCGTGTAGACTACTTGTAAACTTCTAAGCGACTCAACATGGTAAAGACCATTAAAGTCTACTACAAAAAATGGCAAGGACCATACTAGTGTACTATATAAATTGGCGAGGACCATACTAGTGAAATGCTGATAAAACATCAGCGACATCATTGTCAGTCTCGACTGTTCCAATTATTTTTTGGTCGTCTTGAAAAACTATCGATAAGCACGAAGGCAAACCAGCTTCCATCGTAACTGTTACCTTGGAGATTGTTGACATCGCGGGAAGTCGATATAGGCCTAGCGGGAATTCCCTACACGCGCCGTAGCTATCTAAATTTAGCTTATGCAACGTCACTTCCACATGAAAAGGCGAGAGCCCAGCGCATACGTGCAGGAGGGGGGGGGGGGGGACCTTTTTTCGTTGAATTGGTTGAATGTACCTATTAACCAATCGTCCCCTATACGCTTAATGAGTCTGGGGAGGTAAATTTTAATTTAAAAAAAAAACGATTAAAAAAAAACGTCAGCCGTCTTTGCGCACCGCATAGCAACTTTGGGTCGCTTAGAACGTTACAAAATAAAAATAATCGAAGGGAGAGAAGCAGTTATACAATGAGAAAGTTAGTATAAAATTATTGTAAGGCGCCGACCGGAAAATTATTGTCGCGAATGCATTCTACAGGTACAATTCATTGTACGTGTTATAAAATGTATTCTATAGATATAAGTGCTCGTTGTTGCTATAAAATGAAGTGTTTACAGATAAAAGGAAGTTTTATAGATCGTTTTTGCTATAAAATGACTTGTTTATAGATACAATGATTTGTTTATAGGTAAAATGAATTGGTTACTTATAAAATGTTTTGTTTATAGATAAAATGAATTGGTTACTTATAAAATGTTTTGTTTATAAATAAAATATTTTTTTTGTGTTTAATGTTTAAAAACGGCGTGACGATTTGTGTATGATCTCTTGTATATCGTAAAATGTAGTCTGTAGCTATAAAAATGTTGCTTTATAGCTATAAAAAGTGTTGTATTGCTATAGAATGTATTTTATAGGTATATAATTCATTTTATAATTATACCATATCTTTTATACAGGTAAAATGTATGTTCGATAGATATAATGACAATAACCATTTAATTCACAAATGGCGCTTCATACTCCCGCTGACTTCCCCTTCTTCAGCGATTGCACTGCTGCCTCAACTTCAAGGATAATTGGTAGGATTTCTTATTCTTCTCTGTTCTGGGGACATGCTAAAACTGGTGGGTCTCCGTTTCGTGTGTGGTTGTAAAGGTCAGAGCAGTCTCTGTCCATCTATGCAAGACTTCTTGTTATTCTGTAAGGCATATGCCAGACTTGTGGATCGTGGAGACCTTGGGCTGTTTAACACTTGTCAGTCGCTTCGCAGCCCTTCTTGCTGTTGTTCTTGTTCAGACTGTTCTCTATTTCCTGGCATTGATCTTCTATCCAGTTCTCCTTTGCTGTGCGCATGCCTTTTCGGATGTCATTGTTGATTTTTCGGTAGACAGCTCCCTGTGAGGTGTTCTTTTTATTTTTAATCTCTCTTCTTTTGTCACAAAAGCTCAGTTTCTTCTCTGGGCGGTGCTTCCCACTTGGAATATTGGTATATTCTTTTCAATTTCAAAAGACTCATATTTAAAAAAAAAATTGATGCGTATCATTTTGTACCCCTCCCCCTGACCGCTCTCGCCCTTTCTCTTGCACACACACACACACACACACACACACACACACACACACACACACTCACTCACTCACACACGGACATATTTCAATTTAATTTTATCAATCTACTCCCAGAACATTATAGGAAATCTAAGGCACACTTTCTTTTACATACCCATATACACTGTTTTTAATGCACGCGGTGGTGGTTTTAGATCATTTATCCTTAATGGGCCATTGTGCGTTTTTATTTCTCTTGTATTTTTCGTCAGTTTTGTGCAATTATTTTTTTTGCCCGCTTCGAGCATGATCTTTGTGGATAAAGCACCTTACAGGTCTCCTTCATCATCATCATCATCATCATCATCATGCATAGTCGTACAGACACGAATATAAAAGCATATTTAATTCAATTTAATTAACCTGATAGTATGGTTGCATGCTTGTTATTTTCTAATGCGCACTGGCATTTTTCCTCGCACAAACACAATAATTCGATTTACTTCAGTCACTTCAAAAGTTGTATTTACTTCGGTATACATATATACAATTTCGACCCTAATTTCAATTTTTATGTATATAATAATAATAATAATAATAATAATAATAATAATAATAATAATAATAATAATAATAATAATAATAATAATAATAATAATAATAATAAAACAGTTCAAATTGAAACACAGTATAATCATAGACTGCAATCAATAACATTATAAATCAAAAAGAAATAAATATTGAAAATTACACACACACACACACACACACCCACACACACACACACCCACACACACACTAAAATTGTTCCCAAACAATTGCAGTGATCTTTGAAGTACACACAGCATGCAAAATAATTTAAATTGTACATTATTAAATGATCCGACTTTTCGAGATAGACGAATATTTTACTATCAATGAATGAGTCTTTTATTTAAAGTCCCTTTAACATCGCAGTGATTTTAAACTTATTTAAATAAAAAAATAAAAAATTACAAACAAATGAATAAAAAACAAAAAACAAATCCTAAACAACGAAATAATTTATCATTTTAAAAAAGCCATTCCTATTTCAGATTTATATATTATTTTTGCTATATCATAGATGATAGACGAGTTGTTTTTTTTTAATCTTTTCCAATTAAATTTAATACGCCAGTAATATCAAACGAGTACAATGGAGAAAAAAGCCATAGGTACTTATATCATGGCACAGTTAACGAGTTATTCATCGCTTACAAGGTCCAGCGGACTGCACACAGCCGAATCAAGACCACAATTTGGTTAAAAAAGGACTCACCCCTGATCCGTATAAAAGATCTGCTGAAACAACCCTAGTATACATTTGTCTTCATAAAAAACAAAACTTGTAAAGTTATAAGCACAAAAAAAATTTACACACTCAAAAAACAAGTTCACAGGGGTGCTGAAACAAAGTTGTCAACTCTTCCACCTGACTAGTAACCGAGCAAACAAAAAAGTCAGTAGAGCGGATTAAAGACAGCAGAATGTTCTCCCAAACCCTCAAACGAACCGCACGAGTCTTACATTGGTCTGCCCGTGATGCAAGAGATGCGATTCAGAGGAACAAACAAGAGGGGATTGATAATTTCTAAGAAATCCACGCTTATTTGAGAACGTTCACCTCTATAATCTTTTTCTTTTTTTTTACCCTTCTATGATCATCATATCTAGTGCAAAATGTTTGAAAATATGACCTCAGACTCGCTGTGTGGATAGTTTGATCGTCATTAGTTAATGATGAACGAAAAGAAGTAAGAAAAGAAAAACATGGACGTATGAAGAGAAATGAGATAAGCATTTAATTAATACTTGTTTAGTACAATTGAGGCACGCTTATTTTCTCTTCTTCCAATCAGTTCAAACTGTAATCGTGATCAGATGTGAAGAGGTCTTAATACGTGCAAGACAGACTTGAATAGGTTTCCTTTTTTTTTCTTTCTCAAACGGACTAGAAGAAGAAGAACGAAGAAGACTTAATCTTGAACGCCTTTAACGCAGCAAATTGTCCAAATATATTTAATTGGTAAAATGTTCCAAGAGCAACAGAAGCAGATTTGTATCTGCTCCTCTTCTCCCCACTCCACCCACCCACACCCCCTCAAAACCATCACGTCGTTCCAACAATATTCAATTTGACTGGAACAATCTTTTTTGTATTAGTAAATTAGAAAACTCAGACTGTTATCTTTTTTTCTCATCTTGGAACTCCGAAATAATTATCTTTAAAAAGGGCTTCGCTTATTAATGAAAATGTATTAAATTAACTTGTATTTTAAAAAGTCATTTTTTATCTTTTATCAATTAACTGATAAGGGCAACGTTTTAATTTATTTATCACCATTTCAATTTTTCTTTTTAAACAAATCTTCAAAAATATTGTTTACCAAAATCGATTTCGATCAGACAGGAAATTCATATTTCCCATTAACTGCTACATATGATCTGGAGTAATTTTGGCAACAAGAATGAGCGGACTGTTATAACGTAACGTAAGATAAGAGAAGAACAAACAGATGAAGGAAGACAAGTTCACGTAATTCACATACCGTGTTTACCAGCGATCCAAGACCAAGCTGCGGACCAAGCAGCAAGTGGGGGCATTGGGAGGCTCGAGTTAGACCGTTTTTTCGACATGCGCCTTGAGCTGCACACTGGGCTATATAAGAAAAACTCGATAAATAGCTTGCTGCAGTAAAAAGGAACCCACGTGGCCCAAAATAAAAGGCTTGTGCCATATTCCACTGAGCCAACCCGATTCTCGGGTATAACGCAATAGACGTCTACCTCGTTAATGAACATTGCACTTTTTACTAATCTGCAGTATAGAATAATATAAATTAGTATAAATTATGTTTATTGTTGAAGTTCGGATAATAATTGTAGCAATTGGAAGCATATGTTCTAAAAGATTGTGATGATACAGTAGAATAAGATCACCAAGGCGAATCGCGTGCAGAAGCGTACGTCCTCACATTGTGGACAAAAGTCTTCACTGTCGTAGCAACACCACAGTAACCCTGAATACGCCGTCAAAAACCATTGTTCTGTTAACATCGACACATGTGTTGGAGACTTCAAAAAGACAGCACGTGCTATCAAACAGCTCAGCAAAACCCTCAATCGTCAAGAAGGAACGGGAAACGTTTCAAGGGACCATGGGAGCAGACGCAGGCCAAGTCACTTGGAAAGTGCGGAATAGAAAATAAAAGAAAACTAGAATTGACATCCGCTGGCGCCGAATTGGGAAGAACCGCTGGGTCTGACAAGGGCTGATCTCCGGAGTGTCGCTGTGGGAAGCAGTTGACCGTCGACCGTTACGATTGAGACGTGCACGATTGTTCCGAACATTTTGTTTTGCAAAGCGTGCAGTAATACAATGTATTTACCTTTAAATATAAATTCTACGCTGTTGCTACAGAAAGATTTGTAGGATAGTTTTCATCGATCAATTATTGTTGTAGTATCGGAAAGAGCTTTGTGGAATTATTATCGATCGAATGTTCGACTTTCTAGCGATCGCTAGTCGAATCCTGTAAATTCGTAATCATTCTATGACGTAAAACAATGCCTAGTTTCGGTGACGAGTTTTATTTTGATTGGAAGCCATTGCGTCATTAAGGGACTGGATTGCAGGGAGGCTATATAAGTAATTCACTGTTTGCTTGCGAGAATTGAGGGGCCGGGTAGGTCAGTTGGTAGAGCGTCTTACTAGTAACCGAAAGATACCTGGTTCGAATCCCGGATTGGCCAATGTGTGACCATATTATTTTCCCCTTACCATCAACTGGTTCGCTGGTGTCAGAATAATGTGACCAGTAGTCACCTATACGCTTCTGTGTCGTGTGACTATAATCTACAGTTACTTGCGAGAAGTGATTTTTGGAATGCGATCAAATATGCAGTTGTCGATGTTTGCTGAATAAAGTTGGAAAACTTTATACGACGACTCCTGCCTTGTTGCTGAGTGAACAGGCTGCGTGGATAAACGAATTGGAGTTACACTTATCAACATCCAAGCATAGGGGCTTCCTCCTTCCCCCACCACTCCCGTCTCCCCTCACAGTCCTCTCCTCGCATTCCCACCCCACGGCAATGTTTAAGCTTTAAAATGGTCTTCAGACAACAACAGATTTTCAGCCTTCTCTCCATCATCTTCATCGCCGTCATCTTCTTTGTCTTTATCGTCGGCTTTCAGGACGTTCTCAGCTTCATCGTCTATGTCATCCAGCGTGGGCTGGGTGCTAAGTGATGTCAAATTCTCGGAGATGACGAGGACCAGGTGGCTTTCAAACAGGGCTTGGAACTCCTCCAGTAGGTTAAGGTAGTCATCTGTGAAACACGGGAACACTAATAATAATAATAATAATAATAATAATAATAATAATAATAATAATAATAATAATAATAATAATAAATAAAAAAATAAATAAATAAATAAAATAACAGTAATTTTTATTGAATTAGGTCTACTTTTTCAGGGGGAGTAGGGTGGAGGGGGGTGTGTGGAAATAATGTAAGATGGGGATTGAGGATTGCGTGCGAGGCAATGAGGGCCCAGAGGCATTGCAACCCACCCACACTCTACTCCTCTCTCTGTCTGTCTGTCTCTGTCTCTCTCTCCCCCTCGGATTGGTTGTCAAAATGACGTGTTACATGCATTTGCTTGTGCTCGGCCTCTGCTTCCTGCAGCAGGGCAGTTGTCTCGGACCTACCAACTGACTGAGAACAGGACTGCCACTGAAGAAATGCCCATGTTCTGAAGTACCAATATACCAACACTCAAGAAAATCGCTCCTGCCATTTTGGAGATACTGAGCAAAACGTGTTTAACAACAACGTAGAGCAAATGTAACGGCACGGGAGACAGGTAATGTTCCTAGGAAGTTTGCACAAACTTCGTTCAACGGTTCTGAAGCTATGGCTTTACAACGAACCGACATTTGGCTCGTTCTGATTTCCCTTGACTAATAAATAAACATGGACAAAAAACGTGTATTCTAAAAGAAAGATGTACATGGATTGAATTTAAACATTAACCTTAAGGTAAAACCCGAGAAAGCAATTAAAAACGGTTAAGACATACAGTGGTTGAAATATAACATATCACTCACGCAAGCTACATATATAATTGTAGATATGATAGTAACAGCCTTGCTACTTTTACTTACGAATTCGGATGTTAATTAGAGCATGAATGACTTAATACCTACAGAAATACTTTCTTTAGTCGTGCAATGAATAGACAGACAATGAATAGACAGACAGACAGACAGACAGACAGACAGACAGACAGACAGATAGACAGATAGACAGATAGATAGATAGATAGATAGATAGATAGATAGATAGATAGATAGATAGATAGATAGATAGATAGATAGATAGATAGATAGATAGATAGATAGATAGATAGATAGATAGATAGATAGATAGATAGATAGGTAGGTAGGCTTACATAGATACATAAATAGAACCCCAAGAAGAATTCTTAAAATTGCATTTTAAAAATGTACCAATACGCATGCATCCCCACGCAAAAAGAAGTAATTCAAGCTAAGGACTTTCAACGTGATTAATTTACACTATCTGCCATAAAAAATAAACGACAACTTCACAAAGATTCTAATTCTAAGCAAAAAGAGGTAGGCCGACATGGTTGAAGGCTATAAGGCAAAATGCCGCTAACCCAAGGGAAGCAATAACTACTTACTTTTTCTGATGTTTTCTCTGTAGGAGAAGTAGTTGTCTAACTTTGGCCAGTGCGTCACAGAGACAGTCTGGTCACTCGTGATCCAAGAGCCATGCAGCATCTTCCCTTTCTTGGTTGTCGCCTGCCGCATTCCTTCACAATCTACCCTGTTCAATCAATCAAGTAATACATCAGTGATCAATAATGGCAAGACACGTAATCAATGACCATGAACAAACCCACGAGTTAAAGCATTCTAGTCACACATTTGTATGCTAGTTAAACGATCATCTGTGGTGACCCTACGACCTCCGGGTTACGGGACAGGATAGGATAGGATAGTCACACATTTCTTTTATTTTATTATTTGATCGTTCTTGTAGAGCGCTTTTACAGCTCAAGAACTGCTCAAGGCGCTGGCCGATACAAGATTTAATACAAGCCAGCCCCCGAGACACCCACGTGCAGCCTTCGGGGGCGCATAGTCTGACGCCCAGACCACTGAGCACCATCATGGGCGACCGGGGATGGAGGTGAAGGGACTTAGGGGTTCCCAACCCTGTTTTCTCTGTAGTTCCCAACCCTGTATATTATTCGTCACCTTTTCCATCCCTCCACTTTCTTCCGTCTCCTAGACTTTACTCATTCACACACTATTAGTAATAGATGACAGTAGGCACACAAAGATTAAGGGGTCTATTAGAGCATATGCATGCACGATTTTCAACCTCAAAATAATCTGCGAGAAATACCTACAGCACCAACAACATCTATATCGTGTTCGTAGACTTCAAAAAGGCGTTTGACCGAGTCTGGCAGCTCTGTGGGCAACCATGAGAGTGTAAAACATCAACCCTAAAATTGTTGAAGTCATCAAAAGCCTTTACGACAAGGCTACCAGTGCAGTCCTCAACAAAAGCGCCATCTGAAACTGGTTCAGATCGACAATCGGTGTGCGTCAGTGATGCCTACACTCTCCAACACTCTTCAACGTCTTCCTAAAGCGCATCATGTCAGATGCCCTAACAGACCATGAAGCCACAGTCAGCATAGGGGGAAGAGCAATCTCCAACCTCAGTTTTGCGGATGACATTAATGGATTGGCTGGAGAGGAACAAGAACTTAAACAGCTGGTACAGAGGCTTGACACCATCTCCAGAGCCTATGGAATGGAAATAAGTGCCGAGAAGACCAAAATGATGACCAACAACACCAATGGCATTAATACGGACATCAAAGTCAAAGGCCAATCCCTCAACACAGTGCATAGCTTCAAATATTTATAGGAGCCATTGTATCAGACAATGGGTCCCGACAGGAAGTCCTCTCCAGGATCGCACAAACAACTGCTGCCCTGGCGAGGTTGAAGCCAATTTGGAAAGACAGGACAATCAGTCTACATTCCAAGGAAAGGCTGCTGCGCTCCCTTGTCATCTCCATCTTCCTATATGCTTGCGAAACATGGACCCTCACAGCAGATCTCCAACGAAGAATACAAACCATGGAAATGAGGTGCTACAGAAGACTTCTGGGCATTTCCTATACCCAGCACATCACCAACGACGAAGTTCGACAGACCATCACACAAGCCATTGGACAACACGATGACCTGCTCAAAGTGGTGATAAAACGTAAACTCCGATGGTATGGCCACGTCACCAGATCATCAGGTCTTGCAAAGACCATCCTGCAAGGCACAGTGCAAGGAGGTAGAAGAAGAGAGACCGAAAAAGAGGTGGGAGGACAACATTCGAGAATGGACTGGTTTGACACTGAGCGAAACAATCAGGGTTGCTGAGGACAGGGAAAGATGGAGTACGCTGGTTAAACGATCATCTGTGGTGCCCCTACGACCTCCGTGTTATTGGATAGAATAGGATAGGATAGGATAGGCATGCACGACACGGACAGAAAACAAACAAGCCTACGAAACACAGGCGCGCACAACATCCGCACAAAGAAAATGTGTTAAAAGGAAAAGATTTGTGTTGTGCTTGTTGAGTATTTTACCTGAGTTTAGTCAAAATTGGGACGGCCTTGCTGAAAGTCGTCAGCCGTTCTTTGGTGGATTCTTCTTTAGTCCTGATCGTAGCCACAGTGAAGATGAGGCGTTCGTCTGCAACTTACATGTAAATAAACATTCATCATCACCATCAGAAGCAGCATCAGAAAGAGAGAACGAAGAGAGAGCTCTTCCTTTACAACTTTTATTTTATATGCCTAAATGGTTTAACTCAAAATATTCTGTTATATTTAAAACCTAAATAGGGAGGGAACCTGCCTAAACGACGTAATGGCTCTTTTAAAATCTATAATTAAAAAACATGAGCTGAATCACCGTTTTTTATACTCTTAGCTTTATGTTAATCTTCATATATGCCACGTCGCCTTTTAAGATTTTAAAGGCACAATGTTACTACGTACTGTAAAGGTTCAAATGACATGCAAAAACCTAGTTTAGTTACTTGGAGAAATCTTTCTTTAGTGTTGTTTTTCTTGCAGAACAGACGTTACCCATCTCATATACTTTGTAAAGAATATTGTTTCTAGCGACCTTTTACAGGTTTGGATTCTGTCATAATTATTACATTGTAAATCTTTTGTTACAAAGACTTTCTGATAGATTTATTTCCAGCAACTCACTAGTGGTCGAACCATGCCATTCCGCTGGCATTATGAAGGCATCACTGCTGTCATACCAGATGTCGCCTCGTTCGGACACTCCCTTTAGCCACTCCTCGCCACTGCGCATGTCAGGAAATACCAAGACTGCTAGTGCCGACCTTTCAGGCCACTCGTCATGCGGTCTCTCCAGCCTTGTGATTGGCTGGATAAAAAATTTAAAAACGTTTTCATGTTCGTCCATTGGAGCTCTCCTGCCCTTTGATTAGTTCATTACCAAAAAAAAAAGTGTATTTAATCTTAAATGTCTTTTTCCTTTTATTAGCAAACACGACAAGATTTAGTTAGTCATTGTTTATAAAGTCCAGCGGACTGCAAAAAGTCGAATCATGGCCACATCTTGGTTCAAAGAGGACTCGCCCCAGATCCGTATAAAATATCTGCTGAAACAACCCCTAATGGTAGGTAACACTGAAGACACTCCTCCAGCCGGTCACTTTACAATAAAGGTATCCCAGGCTGTACTCTAATTTATCGAATCCCCGTTTTACCAAAAAAATGGAATATAAACATCATTATAAAATATTAACAAAACATACCTATAAAATGCCTGAATTTCTAAATAATAATACCATAGAAAGCCCTAGTGACCATTTGGCCGAAAGCGTCCCCCCAGTCCCTACCTTCCCCAAGTTAAGCTGACCCAACAGACCCTATGAACAAATGAGTTTTGGGAGAGTTTTCAAGAAAACGGTAGGAGACTGGTCTAGCGAAGAAGATAGTAGTTTGATAGAACAGATTAGGAACGAGAAAGAACGAATGACAATGAATCACTACATTTCCACAAAGTGGGGAGGAAATAAATAAACGCTTACTTTTCATCCACATATGATCTTCACAGCTGTTTGAATGCTTCGGTAAAATTAAACCGTTTCACGTAGCCAATATAATTATTATTCGTTACGTTCTTCTTGTTCGCCACCTCTACCGCAAACACGACCAACATAATCATTATCTTTTTTTTTACCCTACCACCACAATAACACCAACGTCTTTGTCATCATCCATCCTCCTCTTCCTCCTCATCAAACATCACCCTCAATCATCATCATCATATCACCTCAAAAACAACAAGGATTACAACACCACCACCACTAACAACAACAACACTTACCTGCGGTGCCAGAGCAGCAAGGAATGCCTCTTCCGAGTCCAGCAGATTGTTTTGTTCTTTTTGAATGGTGTTCCTGAAAGGCTGTAGCTGGGAGTCAGGAAATCGAACCAGCATCATGGCACATGGCTTCCCTTTGGGAGGTGCAGCAGACTTTGTTGATGCTGTGGAAGACGTTGCTGTTGCAGCCGAGGCGTTGGAACCGGCCTGAAGTTGAGAGACGGCAATGATAAGCAAGGAGTAAGATGGCTGATAGTAGTCATGCCAAAGTGACAATGTAGTCTACAGTAGTGCCAAACTAACACAAAGTGCAGCATCACGTTTAACAGCTTTAACAGTCTCTCACATCTCAGGAACAAATGTTTTTCATTTTCATTCAAATCTAGCTATCATTTTTTCTTTGTTACTTTTTTTTCACTTATTTTTACTTTATCATCATCATCGTCATCGTCATAGTCATCACAAGGTCCCTATTATGTCATCAACTGGAGGTCATGAATATAAATTACTTAAAAATACTGTTCATACTACTTTATGCCAGCACATTTTACACAAAAAGAGAATTACTAATATACCAGCACTTTTTCCCTAACAGAATTATTAACACATGGAACAGTCTGCCAAGATATGTTAGTACCACTCATTAAAAAATTGTCTAGATAAGTTTTTGTCCAACATAATTTACTTCAGTGACGTGAACGGAGATTCCCTCACCCCACCCCCCTCTGATAGGCAAAATTCATTAGAGATGCCTGAAAACTTAGCAGTGTGTCGAGTATTATGTGCGCTCTTAAATACACGTCTACCTAGAGGGCAAAAGGCCGACAGCCTACGATGCCAGCATTATTATACTATATTATACGATACGATACGATACTATGCTATACTATACTATACTATGCTATGCTGTACTGTACACTATACTATACTATACTTACTATACTATACTATACTATACTATACTATGCTATACTATACCATACCATACTATACCATACTATACTATACTATACCATACCATACCATACCATACCATACTATACTCATCATCATCATTCAGCTTCTTCTAATCCATCTCATTTTCCTTCTTTCATTTCTTCTTATTTACTGACGTTGGATGTCGATGTCTGCTGACAGTCCTCGTCCATCTTCACCACGTCTTCATAAGAGGATGGCAGTTCGTTGTCCTCTTGGACAGGGGCAGAGGGAGTGTACGGAGGGAGGGCACCTGCCCGAACAGTCGCCATTCTTGCTGCCGCTGGGGCGGGAGGATGTGTTAAGGACGCTTCAACAGCCTTAGTGGGAGGTAACGCTCCTGGCATTGCTGGCAATCAAAGTACAATATTAATAGGCCTGCGTGTGTAATCCAGACAGAACAATTGGGTTAGTCATACTCGAAATATTTTCCTTTAAAGAGTTTGTAGGCTTTGTGTTGTGCTTTCTTTTTTCATCTGTTTAATTTCCTAAATTCAAAATCAATTTAAATCGAATACAGTCGAATGTCTACTGGAATAGCGTCCAATTTCATAACAAGGAGGCATGGTCGCGCTATGTAACGTTTATACTTAGGCCTATACAGCAACTTTTCCTATTCCCTAAGAGGATTTGGGATAGGAATGTCATTTTAAGGTCAGCTCGCAATTCTGTCACTACGCTTTCAGGAAAGATTAATGACGCCACGTTTTCTATGAACGTCTATTAGTTTGGACTGCTTCATTCTGCAGACGTCATAAAACAATACAAGATCGATAACTCATTATACGCTATTATTACCTATGCCAGCAGCTGTGATGGGGCCTGAGGGTGCAGCGACAGGGGCGGCAGCGCCTTGTGGCACGGATGTCGTCGGCTGGACGCCGGTGAGGCTGGTGGCGTAAGCAGTGGCGGGGACGAAAGGAAAGTTAGGAAAGTTGTTGTGGCACTTATGGCACGGCACAATACCTGTCTCACACGTCATGTACTGGATCATTGTGGCAGGGTCTGGCGCTGTCAGGGGGGGGACAATTCAGCATATAGTCAACATTAATAATAAAAACAAAAAATTATAATTATTATTATTATTACAGGTCTTCTTATATAGCGCTTACCTATTTCTTTAGCTCTAAGCGCTTAACAATTTACTTTTAAAAAGAAACTCGCAAGCACACCCTACAAATAAAAGACACACTAAAAACAACAAAGCAACAATAACCAAAAGAGAAAATACAAACAGATGTAGCAGTCAATTAAAACCCTAAAAGAAACTATAACTGCGATTAAAATCAAGCAGATAATGATATAACTAAAAAGTACGTTGAGACACATACCAGTAAGTTAAGACACAATCATATATCAGTGTAAGACACATATATCAGTGAGTTAAGACACATATTATACAAAAGAAAACGCGTAACCGCGTAAAAAAAACAGTTAAAAAACAAACTGTTATAAGAAAATGCTTTTGACTAACAAACGGTGATACACACGCATGCGCACCTTTACCCTCATAACACACATACAACGCATGTAAATAATCATCATCATCATCGTTATCATCATCATCATCTTATATTTGTATTTATATAGCGCTTTTTCTCAAATGTAAATCAAATCAGAAACCAAACAGTTTGAACGAACAAATCAACAATTAAATTAATAATCAAAGTCAAACATTAAATATTTTGATCGAATAAATCAATAAATCTTTTGGACAATCCTGATGATAATCAAGGCTGCGCAAATCGTCAATCAAGCTTTTTCTTCTGTCAGTCAATTAGATGGGACATTAAAGCAGTCCAGAGAGGAAACATCTAGCTAGCAGTTAAGTCAGGAGTCTATCGAACGTTTGTTTATTTTTACCATATAAATCAAATAAAAAAGTATAAATAATTGGGGGTTGAGGGGGGAGAGACACAAGAGAGAGAGAGAGAGGGAGAGGGAGGGAGGGAGGGAGGGAGAGAGAGAGAGAGAGAGAGAGAGAGAGAGAGAGAGAGAGAGAGAGTTGCTTACAGGGTCCAGCGGACTGTAAAGAGCGAATCAGGACCACAAAATCAAGATCACAATTTCGCTGAAAGAGGACTCACCCCTAATCTTAATAAAAGATCTGCCGAAACAACCCTAGTGGTAACACTGGAAACAATCCACCAGCCGGTCACTTTACATTAAAGACATCCCACGCAGAGGACGCTTAGGCTATACTCTAATTTATCGAACCCCCGTTTACAAAAACAAAATAGAATACAAACATCATTATAAAATATCAACAAAACACATACATATAAAATGTCTACATTGCCAAATAATAACATCATAGGAAGCCCCAGTGACCATTTGGCTGAAAGCGTCCACTATTCCTAAGCTGATCCAACAGACCTCACACACAAATGAGTTTTGTCCAGGAAGAGGTTTCAAGACAAAAGGTAGGTGACTGGTCTAGTGAAGAAGAAGATAGTATAGTAGATTGATAGAACAGAGTAGGAATGAGAAAGAACAAAGGAGAAAGACAGCGGCAGTGGGAATTTAAAGCACTAAATTTCCCCAAAGTGGGAATACTATTGATACTGAAAACCCCGGCACCCTCACAGGAGAGGGGGGGGGGGGGAAGAGAGAACGAAAGAGAGAGTGAGACAGAGAAAGGGTGAGGGAGAGAGAGTGAGAATGATGAAAGCGAGAGAGACAGACAGGTAGACTGCCCAACATGGGCAAAGAGAATCGTAATATTATAGAACCCAAAAATGAATTAATAAATTATCATTACCTTGTCTTGCCGGGGGCCTACGTGGGGGAGCACGCTTGCCGATTGGTACAGTGCCTATTGCAATAGGTAGGACAGCTTCCAGGTTCAAACCCCACGGTACATGAATCACTACCTTCAGAACAAAACACAACAAATCAAAACAATACGAGCCCAATGACCGATGCATTGATCGTGGTCTCTCAACATCAAGAAACAGAAGAAAACAAAAACAAATTAGACATCGACTCCCGCGGTAAAAAAAAACTTCAGAAACTTCGCCGTTTTTCTGTGCACTTGTGCCAGTAGTCTAAAAGAGGTACTGATAAAGGAGACGACCTTTTGAACGCGCTGAATCGTCTAGATCGACATTTCGCAAATATTATGCACACACAAAAAGGTATGAATACAAGCTTATAGTCGGTCATCGCAATGCCTCAATTATACTCTTACTTTCTCTCGCAATTTTGATCTAGACCTCGGAGTTACTTTGGACTTATGATGTCATGATTCAGAAGGGAGACTGTTTAATTAACAATGAAGATAAATAAAACAGATCAAAGGTACAGAACATGATGACTACAACGGCCAGAATACCAACGTTACCTTGACGTTGTAGGTGCAGGAGATGATGTGACAGGTGCGTTTGCGCGTAGAGGGAGGCACAGCAGGTATAGGCAGTGGCAGATCACGCAACGCTATCGTCGTTCCCTGCAGCGGAAAAAAACCCAACACATTATTTTCATTTTCTCTTCACCATCATGGAAGATTAATTTTATTTATTTGTTAATTTTATTTAAAGTAGGGGGAAAGGTAAAAGTCCTTGTAATAATAACCTATATGTAGGAGGGGGCAGAACCGCTAAGGACTTCCCTTTTCTGTGAGCCGTTATCGTAGAAAACGGTTGTAAATCTTGCTTTATCGTAATTTTGTACTTTACAACTTTTGCAGGTAAAAACAAACGCCACACCTGTTGTTTAATCTCATTTCCATTTCACTGCACGATGCATTTCTTTTTTTTTATATATAAATCACTCTGTCGCTACGAACTTTTATTTTCTTTTCGTATAATTCACTACTTTTAGCTTAACATTGTTTGTGTTCCCATATTACAATTCTCGACTTAGGCTTGCGACTCCCCACGAAGTTGTAACGTAAAGTATGTTTTCTTATGTAGTGTATCTACCAACCATAACAGCTGTTTGCGAAAATACAGGTACAGAGAACCTTTCAATCGGGTGTACGTGTGTGTTTTGTGCGTTTCACCTTTCAACACCTTTTAATATCGTTTTCCAGATTTGCATTGAAATATAACATTTTTGAAGAGGTTACCGAGTTACTATCCGCTGTTCATAAACATATCCGACTGCTTGAAAATGTTTAGAATAAGCACGGAAATGGCTCTGCTACCAAAATACGCTCGTATTTTAATGAATTCGCAAATGGAAATCCATGGGTCAGCGGAAACCATAAGTTGTTAACCAATAAATATATATTTGTAAGGGATGGGGGGGGGGTTTCAACCAGTTTTAAACGACAAACAGAATATTTTACCTTGGCGAGCGGCATCTCAGTTTCCATGGAAGAGATGCCGAAATTTGTGGACTTGGTTTCATCGTTGGCAGTGAAGACTACTCGCTGCACCAACGTCGCCGACACCTTGCCCATGTCCTTGCTACTTTCGTTCACCGCCTCAACTATGAACAAACCCATAGTTTTTAAAATTAAAAAAAGACCGAGTCATACGTATCAACGACTGGGGCTTTAAAGCCTTTCAATGATGAATGATTATTTTAGTTTTGTTATTTCGTACCAAAATTTTGGTTTTAAATTTTTTATATGTTAGGCCTCCCCCACCCCCTGACCCCAGCGGGTGGGGGAGGGAGGTAGGGTGGAATTCGGGCTTTTTATTTTTCTTCAACAAAATTGCGGCGATAGCAGAGAAGCGCCACCTAGGATAAGGGGGATTATGACCCATCGGCACTACTTAACCTTAATCTTGACCTCATCCTTCAGAAATACTGTATGAGAAGGGTGGGCGGCTACAGAAGACTTCTGGGTATTTTTTATACCCAGCACATCACCAACGACGAAGACCGACAGACCATCACACAAACTACTGGACAAAACGATGACATGCTCACAGTGGTGAAGAAATGGAAACTCCGATGGTATGGCCACGTCACCACGGCATCAGGCCTTGCAAAGACCATCCTGCAAGGCATGGTACAAGGAGGCAGAAGAAGAGGGAGACAGAAAAAAAGGTGGGAGGATAACATTCGAGAATGCACTGGCTTGGCACTTAGCGAAGCCATGAGGGTTGCTGAGGACAAAGAAAGATGGAGTACGCTGGTTAAACGATCATTTGGTGCCTAACGACTTTCAAGTTAATGGATAGGATAGGATAGGAACGATCAGATTAAAAGCAACAGCAAGATGGCCACTGCTTACAGTCAGTTTAATGTTTTCATTTACCGTGGATCGAACCCGTCTACAATACAAGTGTCACGTCCCAACTGCCTCAACAGAGGTTCGACATGTGTGCTCTTTCACACGAGAAAAGAAACCCAACACCTAAATAAAATCTATAAGACAAAACCAGAAGTGACAAGACAATTTCTTTATTTCACTCACACATTCACACTCAAAATTAACTCCCTTTTTCCCACTCCCCAACCTTCCAACCCTCAATCCCCCTAAAACAACCCAAAACTAATACATAAACAATTCGCTCCAAATAATAATGATAATTAAATCAAAAATGAAAAAAATGACTAACTACAAAATGTACAAAAGATTTATAATAATGATGTCTGGAACAGCTTACTGACAACAAAGTAAATAACAGTAAGCAATTGCTTTGAATCCTTATAAATATTCAAA
Organism: Oncomelania hupensis; assembly: GCA_036898135.1. Classification (NCBI taxonomy): domain Eukaryota; kingdom Metazoa; phylum Mollusca; class Gastropoda; order Littorinimorpha; family Pomatiopsidae; genus Oncomelania; species Oncomelania hupensis. Next base: position 27,256,696 of record CM072519.1, read on the forward strand.
CTTTGTTTTCACTTAAACTTCAAATAGCTGCAACAAGTCTTTTATATTATATAAAGTGATAAAGAAAACTTATACTTTATACAAATTGAATTTGTAAGGAAATAATCTAAATTACTAATTAGTAAATATCTGGCGAATTAATTCCCCCAGACAGAACTATACAATCACAAGGCCACTTAATCAGGTAGGTAATATTACTCAAACAATGTTTATTATTTAATTCAAATTAAATATATTTCAATGTGCTGTAATTTATAATTTATCACATGTAAGTCAATTTTTATTTCTCACAACTGTTTATCAATGGTTATGGTTATTTGTTGTGAATTGTGGAGTGTGCGTGTGTGTGCTTTTTAAACAAAATAAGGTTTCCTTTTCGAATACCGCAACCTTCGCAACTGAGGTTGAGCCAAGGAAACACCGGCGTCATAGGCCGTGGCACACCAGCGTCACACCAGCTAGGTTTCAGCACCCCAATCAACGATCTGGTTTAAGGTTTTTGGTACATCTGTGCAGCAATACATACGAAATACACCACCATTAATAATTATATTACAATATATTGCACAAGCATTCCACCGACGGAATGGTTGTCTCCCTTTCAACATTCTTACTCTTCCTCCCTGTCATTACTTCTGTCATCGCACATATACATTCACATTCACCTCCTTTCTGTCATTTCTTAGCTACATAACAGCGAATTCTCTTATATTACTTTATAATCATTTAATTTATAATTCAGTTTAGAAAATTCTCTCTCTCTCAGTATTTATGCAACAGATAATATGAAACATAAAATAGAAGTAAGAAAACGTAATTAACTAACCATTCACACTGCACGCATAACCTAAACCCCCGAACGATATGGCCAACTGAGAAATTGAGACAAGCAACTTACGGTTACCAGTGGAGATCCTCCGGCCTGTTGACAGAGACACACATATGACGAGACAAACACACAGGCACGGATGGTTAGACAAGGTGATACACAGGCAGAAGAAGTCCTAGACGGAGTCACAGGTCACCCGACGTTATACGTAGATAACTCAGATTTCACCGAGAATACACAGCAGGTATTCTAAACAGCTTAGGACAGTTCCAGTTAATCAAACACCACTTCTATGCTGATGACTCACAACTACAAGACAAAGACAAACCTGACAACATTCAGGCACTCCTGACTCGCACGGCCGACTGCTGTGAAGACGTGAAGGACTGGATGACAGCAAACAAACTTAAACTGAACGACGACAAAACGGAAGCCATGCTGGTAGGCACACGCCAGAAACTCCCTCAGCTCCCCTCCTCTCTCCATCTTCAGCTCGACGGTACCTCTATCCCTCTCTCCGACTCTGCCAAGAACCTTGGCGTTATCTTTGACTCTTCTCTCTCAATGACTAGCTTTGTCTCTGCAACCGCCCGGGCCTGCTACTTCCACCTCCGTCGAATCAGTCAGATCAGAAAATACCTCACCACTGAAGCTGCCACCAAACTTGCTGTCTCCCTCATCCTGTCTCGCATCGACTATTGCAACTCCCTTCTTTCCGGCCTTCCCCGCTCCACCACTCTCCCTCTCCAACGCGTTCAAAACAACACTGCCCGCCTCGTCCTCAGAAAGAAGAAATCTGACCACGTCACTCCCTTGCTCAAAGCCCTACACTGGCTTCCCATCTCCCAACGCATTCAATACAAGACCTTGTCTCTCTGCTACAAGTCCCTCAACAACTCCGCTCCTCTCTATCTCTCTGACTTACTTCACCCATACATTCCCTCTCGCTCTCTTCGCTCTGCCTCCGACCCTCTCCGCCTCCGCATTCCTCGCTCCAAACTCAGCACGTTCGGGTCCCGCTCCTTCTCTGTCTACGGCCCATCCATCTGGAATACTCTTCCACTCTCTCTCCGTCAGAAACCCTCTCCCACCTCCTTCCAGTCTGCCCTCAAAACTTACCTTTTCAAGCAGTTCTAACACTATGACCTCACTACGCACCCCATCGCCAGCTGTCTCTTGCATATAGTGTCTGGTCTGTTTGTGGTATGAGTATATTTGAGTGAATGTATTTTTTGCGTAATTGTTACATGTGTCATTGTCTAAAGCGTGCACATGCGTGCGTGAGTTGTGAGTGCGCGCTTAGAGTTATAATTATTATAAGATAAGCGCATTATAAATACAGTAATTATTATTATTATTATTATTATTAAACCCTTCCAAAGTGTTCCCAAAATAGTCCTCCTCTTCCGATAACTAGGCTCTCTTTTTCGTTGACAGTCTGATCAGTACGACCCACAGACAAAGTCACTATCTGACACCTTGACAAAAACTCAGATCCGTCGATTCTGGCTACATAAGCGATATGAAAATGTTTCTGCTCCTATCCAAATATACAGTGCATGGGGTTTTATACGGTTAGCCTAGAATGTTCTAGAACATACTCATTCCAATTATAATTCATTTCCTACACCGTTCGCGATTAGAGCACGCATTCCACACACAGCATATCGCATGGCAGCAATCAATCTTCTCAATAACAAAATAGCCAAACTACTGCTTCTAACAATAGTTCGTTCTGCACGGGCGCAATTCATTCGCTACTTCTATTAATTATAAACTTAATTAATTTTATTCTGATGCTCTCCCCTTACTACCGTAACTTTTAACCTCTATATACAGGCTGATGATTAAACTATATACACAGGCGCACGACTGCAAACTGCGTAGCGTGACAACAAGCTCCACACTCTACCAACTGAACTCTTCCAATACTTGGTTTGGAAGATGGAGGGAAATGTTCAATCCAGAAATTAAATATAGCTGAGAAGATGTTGTTGGATTCTGATAAGAGCAAACAAAAGAAACAAGGAAGAAGAGCAGGAGGATTTATTTTTCAATCCAGAAACAAAATTTAAGATGAGAAGATTTTGGATACTGATAAGACCAAAGATTAGAAGCAGGATCTAGGAAGATGATGATGAAATTTTAAATCCAAAAATAAAATATGGAATGAGAAGAACTTTCAAGGAGTAATGGATTAAAGAGGAGAAATAGAAGAAGGCTAGGATAGAGTTAGCATTTACCCGTAAGTAATATTCTTTCTCCACAGCAGTAGCCGAATCTGTCCGTCTTGGCAGAGAGTTTGAGAGTTCCAGCGTTGCCCAAGCCCAGCGCCTTGGACACGGTCTTGGTTACCGCCATGGACTGAGGTTTCTGGAACGAAACAACGAAGGATGAGCTAGTTTAAAAGGAACTCCTGCAAAACATTGTTCTGTATGTTTGAATGGCGGAAGCCACTTAAAGTAATAAAATCGTGTTGTCATATCGTCACGCTCATAACATAAATGCCTAACTCAGACTTAGGCAGTTGTGCAGTATGAGTAAAAACAAAGCCCTGGGAAGACAAGCCATCTGTGCTAGAGAGTACAAGTCTCTATCTAAATCGTAACGGTCGCCACAGCTTCGTATGCCAAATTGCCTATCTCATTCCTGACATAGGCATTTTGCAGCCAATATGGCGGCGCCCAGACGCATTGAACAAATTTTGGCTGAAAAAGCAACAGAGATGTTGCAAAACATACTTCAATCAGAAGACGAAGGTAAGTAATCAATTTTAAAACTTGTTATTCTTAGGTGTTGTAGGAAAATGGCTATAAATGCTGTTCCAAACATCATCTTCAATGTGAAGCGATTGATATCGGCAATTTGCAAATTAAGACAGAGCTGAGATAGGCATTTTGTCTTAAACGGCAGACTGACTGTAAAAAAAACGTTAAATAAAGTTAAAATACTTGGCTATTTACCATTTAGCATTGCTAACCATTGTTCTCGTTTTATATTACATAAAATATCGAGCATATTTATTTATAGATGCGTCTGTAATATGCGTGTGTCCATAGATCCCCACGACTGTGACGATGAAGCGCGGGAAGCTACCAGCCTGAGTCCTCCTAGTCAAGTGAGGAAGACGACATTACATTACATTACATGGTTATTGCTTTAGGTCCAGCAGACTCTTCCGAGCCAAATCAGGACCAGAGAAGGGAAAGAGGACTCACCCCTGATCCGCTTAAAAGATCTGCCGAAACAACCCTAGTGGTAACACTGAAGGCAATCTACCAGCCGTTCACTTTACAATAAAGACATCCCACGCAGGGGACGCTGAGGCTGTACTCTAATTTATCGAACCTCCGTTTACAAAACAAAATAGAATACAAGCATCATTATACAATATCAACAAAACCCATACATATAAAATGCCTTCATTGCCAAATAATATCATAGGAAGCCCCAGTGACCATTTGGCAGAAAGCATCCAATATTCCCAAGCTGATCCAACAGACCTCACACACAAATGAGTAGTTTTGTCCCGGAAGAGTTGTCCAAGAGACAAGTGCATAGGCAGGAAGTAGGAATCAAAGTGTTTAGGGCCAGTGGGAATTCGAGCTTTTCCCTATCAGACTTGAGCTGCTTAGCTCAACTACCGCTTACCCATTTGCAACTTCACACTTTGCCACAACTGGAAGATCACCCCGAGGAAGTTATTGCCACTTTATGTGAACTAAACATGTTGCAGGTGCTTCACGTTGAGCGTCTAACATGGTTTAGCCCCGGTCAAGTGGAACAGATATTATTGTCTTGTAAGAACTTGAAACATTCCATTTCACACTAAGATGGAAATGGCAGCCCTGAATAGACCTCTACAAAGCACACAGACGTCCTGTCCGGAAAAGACTTTCTATGCCTGGGTGCAGGTAGAAGGGGAGGCGAGAGGGTGTGCTCTATGATGCATTGAGTCAAGTACAAAGTAATTATACTTCACTGCTGCAAGTGAATTACCTTTTGTATGGATCAGAAGTTAATTAAGCAAGTTTAATAATTACCTTTAAGAGGAGAGCGAGTGTTCCATGATGCTTTGAGTTTAGTAAATAAATGAATAACATTTTACAAGGGTAAAAGTAAGGGAATGGGGAGTGTGATAAGATGCCAACAGTCAAGTACACACTTTACTGCACCTTTAGTTTGGACCACATTAACAATAATTATTTGTGTTTATTTTTTTTTTTTGCAAGGACACAGAAGATGTGTCTGTGTATTATGTATTTTTATGAGGAGAGGATGTGTTCTATGACCCCCGTTAGGGTGCCGGGGGTTTCAGTAGAAATAGTATCCCCACTTTCTGGAAATTTAGTGGTTTAAATTCCCACTGTCGCTGTCTTTCTCATTTGCTCTTTCTGATTCCTGCTCTGTTCTATCAATCTGCTATACTATCGTCTTCTTCGCTAGACCAGTCTCCTACCTTTTTTCTTGAAAACTCTTCCGGGACAAGACTCCTTGTTTGTGTATGAGGCCTGTTGGATCAGCTTCACGACGCTTTCTGCCAGGTGGTCACTAGGGCTTCCTATGATGTTATTATTTAGCAATGTAGGCATTTTATATGTATGTGTTTTGTTGATAATTTATAATGATGTTTGTATTCTATTTTATTTTTTGTAAACGGGGGTTCGATAAGTTGGGGTGAAGCCTCAGCCGTCCCCTTCGTGGACGTGGGATGTCTTTATTGTAAAGTGACTGGCTGGTGGAGGGCATTCAGCTTTCCCACTAGGGTTGCTTCAGCAGATCTTTTATGCGGATTGGGGGTTGTCCGGTCCTGATTTGGCTCAGAAGAGTCCGCTGGACCTAAAGCAACAATTATGTAATGTAATGTGATGTGTTCTATGATGCCTTTAGTCAAGTACAACTACAAAGTAATAGATAATGGCTCCCGACAGGAAGTCCTCTCCAGGATCGCTAAAACAACTGCTGCCCTGGTGAGATTGAAGCCAATTTGGAAAGACAGGACCATCAGTTTACATTCCAAAGTAAGACTGCAGCGCTCTCTTGTCATCTCCATCTTCCTATACGCTTGCGAGACATGGACACTCACAGCAGATCTACAACGAAGAATACAAAGCATGGAGATGAGGTGCTACAGAAGACTTCTGGGCATTTCCTACACCAGCACATCACCAACGACGAAGTCCGACAGACCACCACACAAGCCATTGGACAACACAATGACCTGCTCACAGTGGTAAAAAACGGAAACTCCGATGGCATGGCCACGTCACCAAATCATCAGGTCTTGCAAAGACTATCCTGCAAGGCACAGTGCAAGGAGGTAGAAGAAGAGGGAGACCGAAAAAGAGGTGGGAGGACAACATTCGAGAATGGACTGGTTGGACACTGAGCGAAACCATGAGGGTTGCTGAAGACAGGGAAAGATGAAGTACGCTGGTTAAACGATCATCTGTGGTTCTCCTACGACCTCCGAGTTACGGGATAGGACAGGAATAGGCTAGGAAAGTAATACATCACTGCTGCAAGTAGATCACAGTTTGTTAGATCACATTAAATTAAAAAGCATTCTTTCTATTGACATTTTGTTTGCAAGCGCATAGAAGATGTGTAGGTTTATGAAAAAAATATGTGTTGTTTCTTTAAGCTTGTCATGTTTTTACTGTTGACATTGCAAGTACATGAAGTTTTTTATTTATCTTTATGTTATTGATTAAATGAAAAAAAAATTCAATATTGCCTATCTTGTGTTTTTGTCTTTTAAAAACTTTCCTATGCCTATCTAATATCTTAAGTTTCACTTCTTGCCTATCTCAGCTTTTGTTAGTGCTCATTCTGCCTAAATCAGTTTGCAGGAAAACGAACACACATTTCTCAAAACTGGCTTCAACATACATTGGCAACTTCATTCTGTGAAGATATATGCAAAAAAAATCTTTAAAGAATTTTCAGTTTAAAAAATAACGTTTTTATCGTTTATCTCGAAACTATGAAAATTGAGTTAGGCAATTATCTTATGAGCTTGACGATATGAAGAATCACGGACCATCAGAAATAAATTCTGCATTAGAGTTGTCGCAGCAGCTGCAATAAGTATTAAGTTAAACAGAATCTTGGAAAGCAACAATATCAAACTGCACCTCATGCATTATTTACAAGAATTTGCAGCTGTGCTCTTATACGGATGTGAGGCATAGATAGACCTTCTTTGCTAAGGAAGAAAAAAATTATGGAGACTTGAATATCCCACAAATGCCTGAAGAAGCTATTTTGGATCTCCTCCTACTGGGAACATAAAAAAAACAGCAATCACTTGCGGAATATGGTCAAAAGCTTTATCCTTGTTTGGGAACACAGGTTAAGGGAGATAAAACACATCAGCTTTATTCTCTACAGTATGCATGTATTTCCACTAAAACGCTAGCGCTTCGTGCGGAGTTCTGTGTTGCCTCAGATGCCCTTGCTTCCACAGCCAAAAGAAAGAAACTCCTGGTTTTTTGTTGTTGTTGCTGTTGGTTTCGTGGTTATGTTTAAGCAATCACACTCTCCAAGGCCATCCTAAAAATGGAGCTGCAGAAGAGGGTCAGTCCCGTGGGTGTTGAGAGGAGGAGGAGGAGAGACGGGGTTGGGGGGGCCGTCGACGTGCATGACCGACAAAGAAAGAGCTGGTTCAAAAGCGTCACAGAGCGGGTATCAACGTCCGGTCCTTGCCAGACAAAGACCGTTGACATAACAGAATTGATAAAATTCTTTGCTGCTTTCCTCCCTCACTGCTAGATTGAGGTACTAGCTATATACATAAAGTGTTATTAAAAGTCACTCTTACTTGATAAACGGGTTCATTTATGTCGAGAAAACTGAGCACGGTAAAGGCTCGGAACCACCGGTTGTTGATGGAGGGAAAAGGCTTGTCGACCTCTACCTTCAGGAACCAGCGAACGGCACCGTACTCTCCTTCGAACGAGGAGGGCAGTCTCTCTGGGGGCAGTCTGAACGCGAAAGTCCATCTGTGCTTCCCGACAGTCAGAGTCTTGTGAGGACCATCTTCATTCACTGGTGGAGGAAAATATTTTTTTTAACATAATAAATTAATGTAATTATTGTTATAAAGAGCACATACATGCACGAACTGTTCGTATATTGCACACTTACCAGCTCAAAGAGCAGCGCAAGACGCAAAAAACAAATGAAAGATAGAACTGTAGCCTACCTGAAGATTACAACATAAAACACGCGAAAAGCGATGCAAATGGACAAACATAAAACTTCCAAAAATATCCTCAGGTAAAAGGTTATCATCTACCTAAACACCACATTCAAAATCAATGTTAACAAGCATTCTATATTCCGTTAAACTTTAAAGAAAAATATTCATGGGGCATCTGGTACCCACGAGCAGCTTACTACTACAAAACACCCATTCGTTGCGTCCATATGAATATAAACGATATGGCTCTAAATGAATGAACACGGTATACGGGGATAACCATGCCAGGAACAGGTGGTAGGGACCTAATTTCCTAAATCAGAACATCAGAACAATCATACTGCTAAAATGAACATTGAAAATGGCTTCGTTTTAATCTTACCTACAGTACCACAGGTATCGATATTGCTTTGTTCATTCAACACAACAGCACTGGTCACACTGGTCACTATAGATCTTTTTCAGCTCAAGAGCTAAACAAGGCGCTGGCCGATACAGGATCTAACTCAAGCTGCCCGCCTTTGGCGCTACTAATACCATTGGACAAGCAGTTCACGTGGGATATTGGACAACCGAATGTCCCACGTGGCTATTGAGAAATATACATTAATACAGTCAGCAATATTATAGAACTGACGCTTATGCTGACCTTTTTTCCCAAATACGGTGACGACGGAGGCGAAGTATTTCTCTTGTCCGATCTGATCCGAGTTCCAATCTCTGGTGAACTCTTTGCTCCACTTGGTCAGCGCCTCGCCGTAACAGTAAATTCTAACGCCCTTGACCACTACGGGCTCCAGGACGTCCAGGAACATGACCCCGCTGACCAGCTCCCCGTCCCTGTACACCTCCTTCTTGTCCTTGAAGCACACTGTGCAGCTCCGGAACTTGCCCATGTCGTTAGTGTGCTGTTGCTTTGCGTTTGCGTTGTTGATTATCACACACTATACAGTGCCTGTGAACAACACAACAAAGAGATTATGGATATCGCTTATCTTTGTCACAGCATTGCAAATAATAGTTGTATATTTCAACCACTATCCTCTACCCAGCTCAAAGAGCAGCTCAATGCCACCTAGATCCAGCATGTTCATAATCGAACCCACGTCGCGCGCACGTAAGGCTTAAGACATGGACCACTGAGCCACATCCGCTTTTTGATACAAGACATTAATACAACACAATGCAATACAATACACTACATTACAATACAATACTATAATAAAACATGTAAGCATCAATCAGCAAGTTTGACGTCTTAAACGACTCGAGTTAGATCCTATTTTTCGCCTTGAGCAGCTCTTAAACCTAATAATTATAATAATAATAATAATAATAATAATAATAATAATAATAATAATAATAATAATAATATTTATATAGCGCTTTTTCTAATGACATAAGTTCATTTAATTTACACTTAACGTTAACATCGAAATACATAGGAAAAGAAGTGAAACAAAAACAAGACATTAATAAATTATGCAAATACATAATAAAAACATTAAAAAAAATTTACATGTAAAATATAAAAGACGAGGGAGAGAGGAGGAGAGCAGCTAAGGAGTTAGGGGTAGGGGTGGGGGTGGGGGTGGGGGGTGGGGCTGTGCGGTGTGACGGCGGTGATCTGAAACAGAAAGGGAGGAATTATTCTGGTGATGGAGACGCTATACAACAATTCATATTACTTACAATACAGTACAGTACGATCTACAATATAATAGAATACAACTTTATTATCTGAAGCATTCTACAAACAGTATTGTCATTGATCTTCGCACTAGTTAACAACATCAACAGTACTTAGACTATTCAACACTTGTATTAACAACACCACAAACGTTCAACTTGCCACCGAAAGTATTTATCACAGTATTTAACCAGTATTTAATTAGTTATTAATATCATTATGTAAGTGTTCTTTTTTCACCTGTGTGCACAATAGGCGTTGTTACACCATCTAGGTAAAACCACTTAAATCCAGTCTTATTTATTATGAATAAAGACACTCACACGAAACAGCACTAATCACACAAACCCGTTACCTAGATTTACATTATATAACGATACGATATATATCTCCAGCTCAGATTGGGACGACTGTCGGGACATCGCCAAAAATAACAATACACTGAGCGCTATCAACATACAGGTGAAAGTAGGTGTCACAGATAACAAGGGACGGGCATGTGTTAAGGTCAAAACACAACATACACTGGCGACGCGAGCTTTTTTCAACTGGGGTGGATTCGAAGGCGCTACGAAGATTACCCTCTTCAATGCTTGCTAGATAGAACGCTAATCCAATTTGCAGGCGGAAAAAAAATTATTCAAGCTGTTTGCTGCTTCTTGTCTACTGGCCACACGCGAGGGTTTGGCTTTTAGAGCTGTGATGATGATGATGATGATGATGATGATGATGATGATGATGATGATGATGATGATGATGATGATGATGATGATGACGATGATGATGATGATGATGATGATGATGATGATGATGATCACAAATTCTCAGAGATCGATGAAGTTTTCTTCTCTAAGGCTAGGATAACGAGATGTGAACAGGCTGAATGATAAGGAGGACAACGCGTAATTAGTAACTGTTAGTTATTCATTGCTTACTTGGTCCAGCGGACTGCAAAGAGCGAATCAGGACCACAAAATCAAGACCACAACTTGGCTGAAAGAGTTCCCACCCCTGATCCGCATAAAAGATCTGCCGAAACAACCATAGTGGTAACACTGAAGGCACTCCACCGGTCACTGTACTAGGCTATACTCTAATTTATCGAACCCCCCGTTTACAAAACCAAAATAGAATGCAAAGGTTATAAAATATCAACAAAACACATACATATAAAATGCCTACATTGCTAAATAACAAGATCATAGGGAGCCCTAGTGACCATTTGGCCCAAAGCCCTAGTGACCATTATTTTGGCCCAAAGCATCCAATATTTCCAAGCTGATACAACAGACCTCACACACTAATGAGGAGTTTTGTCCCGGATGAGTTTATAAGAAAAAGGTAGGTGACCGGTCTAGCAAAAAGGAAGATGGTATAGTAGATTGATAGAACAAAGTAGGAATGAGAAAGAACAAATGAGAAAGACAGGGACAGTGGGAATTTAAAGCACTACATTTCCAGAAAGTGGGGATACTATTTGTAGATTATATTTGTTGATTATAAGTTGGTGTTTTAGTTTGTATAAATAAGACACTAGATGTTAGAGCGGCCATGCCTGTAACTGTAAACGCCAGAGTAAAAGCTCTACAAGAATATAGTCGTTTGTCTGCTTTATTCGTGAGACTGAGTGCCTTACATGGTGTCAGAAGTGACTAGAATCCACGAATTTTCCAATTGTGAAGTCTGCATGCGCACCACGCAGTATTTCCTTCGCATGCCATTTGGCATCAACATTGCCTCAGAAGTTTTTCAGCAAGCCATGGAAAGACTGTTTGAGGGCTACCCATGCACAATCATCGTCGATGATATTTTGATTTGGGGTTCAACCAGAAAGGAGCATGATGCAAACCTCAGACGAATTCTGGAGAGAGAGCGCCAGATTGGACTGAAGTTAAACCTCAGCAAATGCAAATTCAGAGCAAAAAGCGTGTCTTTTGTTGGACACAGATTCACCGCGGAAGGTCTGAAGCATGACACTGAGAAAACTGACGCCATCCGGAACATGCCGTCACCGGAGAACCAAGCTGCACTTCAGCGTTTCCTTGGCATGACGAACTATTTGAACAAGTTCATCAAAGACTACAGCGAGAAGACAGCCATACTGCGCGATCTTTTACACAATGACGTTGACACAATGACGTTGTATGGAACTGGACTGAAATGCACCAGCAGGCGTTTGACCAGCTAAAAGAGGATCTTGCTAATCCCCCAGTGCTGAAATTATTTGATCCGGCAAAACCTGTGGGTAAAAGTGGACTTGGTGCAGCGTGTCTTCAGAATGAGGCCCTGTTGCTTTCGCTTCAAGAGCTCTTTCCGACGCCGAAACTCAATATGCCCAGATCGAAAAGGAGCTCCTAGCTGCAGTCTTTGCATGCAAGAAATTTCATGACTTCATCTATGGTCGGCAAGCGACCATTGAAACGGACCCCACTGATCAGCATCGTGAAAAAGCCTCTGAATGACGCGCCAGCTCGTTTACAGAGAATGTTATTGCAGCTCCAGAGATACCACTTGCGGCTTGCCTACAAGAAAGGGAAAGAACTGTTCTTGGCTGACACGTTATTCAGAGCTTACCCAGCGGAACCTGCAGAAGCAGAATTTGAATATGACGTCATGACTGTGCTATCAATTTCGCCATCCTGAATGATGGAGTTGCAGCAGGAAACGATGGCTGATGCGACCATGCAGAAACTATCAAAGTTTATTATGGAATGTTGGCCCACACACGAGCGTAGTGTGCCTCCTGAGCTCAAACCCTTATTTACCATTTCGCGATGAATTGGTGATTGAAAATAACGTCGTCCTTAAAGGGCAACGGGCAGTGATTACTCCATCGCTACGCTCAAAATATATTGCCGTCCTGCACAAAGGTCACTTGGGAGTAGAGCGCACCAGGCAACTCGCCGCTGACATTGTCTATTGGCCCAGAATGCGTCAAGACGTTGAGCGCGCTGTCTCACAATGCTCCGCTTGCATTAGCAACAAAGCCCGCCTGCAGAAACAACCTCTCATCAACCATCCTGTTCCTGATCTTCCATGGTCCTCTGTTGCTGTCGACCTGTTTGACTGGAACGGTCACCAGTTCTCGTTGACTCATACTCTGGATAGTTTAAGATAGACTCTTTGACTGACAGCTCTTCACGCTCAGTCGTTGGTAAAATGAAACGCCTATTCGCTGCTCATGGCATCCCTGAAAAACTTATGACAGACAATGGCAGTCGTGAATTTGAACAGTTCGCGAAAGAATGGAACTTCATACACACCACCAGCAGCCCTTACTACGCAAAGTCTAACGGTCTGGCTGAAAACGCCGTCAAGCAGGCCAAGCAGCTGCTAGAGAAAAGCAAAAGAGATGGCTCTGACGTAATGCTTGGTCTTCTGAACTTGCGGAACACTCCTAGAGATGCCATGGGTCACCGGAAGTTATAAGCAAAAAAAAATTACACTCTCAAAAAACAAGTTCACAGGGGTGCTGAAACAAAGTTGTCAACTCTTCCACCTGACTAGTAACCGAGCAAACAAAAAAGTCAGTAGAGCGGATTAAAGACAGCCAGAATGTTCTCCCAAACCCTTTTAATTAGCTTTCAAACGAACCGCACGAGTCTTACATTGGTCTGCCCGTGATGCAAGAGATGCGATTCAGAGGAACAAACAAGAGGGGATTGATAATTTATAAGAAATCCACGCTTATTTGAGAACGTTCACCTCTATAATCGTTTTCTTTTTTTTTTACCCTTCTATGATCATCATATCTAGTGCAAAATGTTTGAAAATATGACCTCAGACTCGCTGTGTGGATAGTTTGATCGTCATTAGTTAATGACGAACGAAAAGAAGTAAGAAAAGAAAAACATGGACGTATGAAGAGAAATGAGATAAGCATTTAATTAATACTTGTTTAGTACAATTGAGGCACGCTTATTTTCTCTTCTTCCAATCAGTTCAAACTGCAATCGTGATCAGATGTGAAAAGGTCTTCTTAATACGTGCAAGACAGACTTGATAAAGTTTCCTTTTTTTTTTTTTTTCTCCAACGGACTAGAAGAAGAAGAACGAAGAAGACTGAATCTTGAACGCCTTTAACGCAGCAAATTGTCCAAATATATTTAATTAGTTAAATGTTCCAAGTGCAACAGAAGCAGATTTGTATCTGCTCCTCCTCCCCCCACTCCACCCACCCACACCCCCTCAAAACCATCACGTCGTTCCAACAATATTCAATTTGACTGGAACAATCTTTTTTGTATTAGTAAATTAGAAAACTCAGACTGTTATCTTTTTTTCTAATCTTGGAACTCCGAAATAATTATCTTTAAAAAGGGCTTCGCTTATTTATGAAAATGTATTAAATTAACTTGTATTTCAACAAGTCATTTTTTATCTTTTATCAATTAACTGATAAGGGCAACGTTTTAATTTATTTATCACCATTTCAATTTTTCTTTTAAACGAATCTTCAAAAATATTGTTTACCAAACTCGATTTCGATCAGACAGGAAATTCATATTTCACATTAACTGCTACATATGATCTGGAATAATGTTGGCAACAAGAATTACATTACATTACATTACATTACATTACATAATTGTTGCTTTAGGTCCAGCGGACTCTTCCGAGCCAAATCAGGACCGGACAACCCCCGATCCGCATAAAAGATCTGCTGAAACAACCCCAGTGGAAAAATTGAATGCCCTCCACCGGCCAGTCACTTTACAATAAAGACATCCCACGCGGGGGACGGCTGAGGGTTTACCTCAACTACGCGAACCCCCGGTTACAAAAACAAAATAGAATACAAACATCATTATAAATCATCAACAAAACACATACATATAAAATGCCTACATTGCTAAATAATATCATAGGAAGCCCTAGTGACCACCTGGCAGAAAGCGTCCAATATTCCCAAGCTGATCCAACAGACCTCATACACAAACAAGGAGTCTTGTCCCGGAAGAGTTTTCAACAAAAAAGGTAGGAGACTGGTCTAGCGAAGAAGACGGTAGTATAGCAGTTTGATAGAACAGAGCAGGAATGAGAAAGAGCAAATGAGAAAGACAGCGACAGTGGGAATTTAAAGCACTAAATTTCCAGAAAGTGGGGATACTATTTATACTGAAAACCCCGGCACCCCAACGGGGGTGGCAAGTGCGGAATAGAAAATAAAAGAAAACTAGAATTGACATCCGCTGGCGCCGAATTGGGAAGAACCGTTGGGTCTGACAAGGGCTGATCTCCGGAGTGTCGCTGTGGGAAGCAGTTGACCGTCGACCGTTACGATTGAGACGCGCATGATTGTTCCGAACATTTTGTTTTGCAAAGCGTGCAGTCATACAATGTATTTACGTTTAAATATAAATTCTACGCTGTTGCTACAGAAAGATTTGTATAATGTTGATAGTTTTAATCGATCAATTATTGTTGTAGTATCGTAAAGAACTTTGTGGAATTATTTCTTTATTATCGATCGAATGTTCGAGGCCTTTCTAACGATCGCTAGTCGAATCCTGTAAATTCGTAATCATTCTATGACGTAAATCAATGCCTAGTTTCGGTGACGAGTTTTATTTTGATTGGATGCCATTGCGTCATTAAGGAACTGGATTGCAGGGAGGCTATATTCACAACTTTCCGGCACCTCTCATAAAAACTCGTGGGTATCGCCATTATAAATTAAAACGAGGTTATATGAAACCAAGTTCCGGTTTGGCTTGTTTTGCTTTTATCAAAGCTTGATGCGTGACTTTTAAATATGGCAAATTGCCGAAAACGACGATTGTTAGAGCCAGAAAACGAGTGGGATAAGTATAAAAACGGTGGAGGAAGTACATGCTCAGTGAAAGGATGCAAAAAACAATTGTAGAGGCCTGTATTTGTGGCGACTTCGGAGGTGCGTCGATCATCGACAGAAAGTGAAACAAGACCTGAAGACTCTTGTAGTTTTCCATAGCTTCGCCGTCGCAACCTTCACAAAACACGAAGTAACTGCTTATTTTAGGCGAGCGTTGTGGCCAAGTGGGCTAAGGCGGGACTAACTTGCCTTGTTCACAAGCCAGAAACCAAATGGCGCCTGACAGGTGTGGGTTCGAGCCAGCATCTGGGCGTTATGTTTTTCCGAATATTTTTCAAAAATTCACAAATAATGTTAGGTAGGTAGGGTTTAGGCGCGCCACTGGCGATAGAAAGGGATAATAAACTGCAGCAAAAAAAATAAAAATATGTGAGGGTACGATACAGGTGGCCAGTGACACATGTTATTATTCTTGAATATTTGGAAATAACTCACTAAAACACGCGGAGAAAAAAACCGGAAGTATTTTTCATAGAGGGGATTCCCGTTGGTGCATAGGATAGCAGAAAAGTGTGAATAAGTAATTCACCGTTTGCTTGCGAGGAGTGATTTTTGGAATGCGATCAAATATGCAGTTGTCGATGTTTGCTGAATAAAGTTGGAAAACTTTATACGACGACTCCTGCCTTGTTGCTAAGTGAACGGGCTGCGTGAATAAACGAATTGGAGTTACACTTATCAAGATTCAAGCATAGGGGCTTCCTCCTTCCCTTACCACTCCCGTATCCCCTCACACCAGTCCTTTCCTCGCATTCCCACCCCACGGCAATGTTTAAGCTTTAAAGTGGTCTTCAGACATCAACAGATTTTCAGCCTTCTCTCCATCATCTTCATCGCCGTCATCTTCTTTGTCTTTATCGTCGGCTTTCAGGACGTTCTCAGCTTCATCGTCTATGTCATCCAGCGTGGGCTGGGTGCTAAGTGATGTCAAATTCTCGGAGATGACGAGGACCAGATGGCTTTCAAACAGGGCTTGGAACTCCTCCAGTAGGTTAAGGTAGTCATCTGTGAAACACGGGAAAACTAATAATAATAATAATAATAATAATAATAATAATAATAATAATAATAATAATAATAATAATAATAATAATAATAATAATAATAATAATAATAAATAAATAAATAAATAAATAAATAAATAAATAAATAAATAAATAAATAAATAAATAAAATAACAGTAATTTTTATTGAATTAGGTCTACTTTTTCAGGGGGAGTAGGGTGGAGGGGGGTGTGTGGAAATAATGTAAGATGGGGATTGAGGATTGCGTGCGAGGCAACGAGGGCCCAGAGGCATTGCAACCCACCCACACTCTACTCCTCTCTCTGTCTGTTGGTCTCTGTCTCTCTCTCCCCCTCGGATTGGTTGTCAAAATGACGTGTTACATGCATTTGCTTGTGCTCGGCCTCTGCTTCCTGCAGCAGGGCAGTTGTCTCGGACCTACCAACTGACTGAGAACAGGACTGCCACTGAAGAAATGCCCATGTTCTGAAGTACCAATATACCAACACTCAAGAAAATCGCTCCTGCCATTTTGGAGATACTGAGCAAAACGTGTTTAACAACAACGTAGAGCAAATGTAACGGCACGGGAGACAGGTAATGTTCCTAGGAAGTTTGCACAAACTTCGTTCAACGGTTCTGAAGCTATGGCTTTACAACGAACCGACATTTGGCTCGTTCTGATTTCCCTTGACTAATAAATAAACATGGACAAAAAACGTGTATTCTAAAAGAAAGATGTACATGGATTGAATTTAAACATTAACCTTAAGGTAAAACCCGAGAAAGCAATTAAAAACGGTTAAGACATACAGTGGTTGAAATATAACATATCACTCACGCAAGCTACATATATAATTGTAGATATGATAGTAACAGCCTTGCTACTTTTACTTACGAATTCGGATGTTAATTAGAGCATGAATGACTAATACCTACAGAAATACTTTCTTTAGTCGTGCATTGAATAGACAGACAGACAGACAGGCAGGCAGACAGGCAGGCAGGCAGGCAGGCAGACAGACAGACAGACAGACAGACAGACAGACAGACAGACAGACAGACAGACAGACAGACAGACAGACAGACAGACAGACAGACAGATAGATAGATAGATAGATAGATAGATAGATAGATAGATAGATAGATAGATAGATAGATAGATAGATAGATAGATAGATAGATAGATAGATAGATAGATAGATAGATACATAGGTAGGCTTACATAGATACATAAATAGAACCCCAAGAAGAATTCTTAAAATTGCATTTTAAAAATGTACCAATACGCATGCTTCCCCACGCAAAAAGAAGTAATTCAAGCTAAGGACTTTCAACGTGATTAATTTACACTATCTGCCATAAAAAATAAACGACAACTTCACAAAGATTCTAATTCTAAGCAAAAAGAGGTAGGCCGACATGGTTGAAGGCTATAAGGCACAATGCCGCTAACCCAAGGGAAGCAATAACTACTTACTTTTTCTGATGTTTTCTCTGTAGGAGAAGTAGTTGTCTAACTTTGGCCAGTGCGTCACAGAGACAGTCTGGTCACTCGTGATCCAAGAGCCATGCAGTATCTTCCCTTTCTTGGTTGTCGCCTGCCGCATTCCTTCACAATCTACCCTGTTCAATCAATCAAGTAATACATCAGTGATCAATAATGGCAAGACACGTAATCAATGACCATGAACAAACCCACGAGTTAAAGCATTCTAGTCACACATTTGTATGCTAGTTAAACGATCATCTGTGGTGACCCTACGACCTCCGGGTTACGGGACAGGATAGGATAGGATAGTCACACATTTCTTTTATTTTATTATTTGATCGTTCTTGTAGAGCGCTTTTACAGCTCAAGAACTGCTCAAGGCGCTGGCCGATACAAGATTTAATACAAGCCAGCCCCCGAGACACCCACGTGCAGCCTTCGGGGGCGCATAGTCTGACGCCCAGACCACTGAGCACCATCATGGGCGACCGGGGATGGAGGTGAAGGGACTTAGAGGTTCCCAACCCTGTTTTCTCTGTAGTTCCCAACCCTGTATATTATTCGTCACCTTTTCCATCCCTCCACTTTCTTCCGTCTCCTAGACTTTACTCATTCACACACTATTAGTAATAGATGACAGTAGGCACACAAAGATTAAGGGGTCTATTATAGAGCATATGCATGCACGATTTTCAACCTCAGAATAATCTGCGAGAAATACCTACAGCACCAACAACATCTATATCGTGTGTTCGTAGACTTCAAAAAGGCGTTTGACCGAGTCTGGCATGCAGCTCTGTGGGCAACCATGAGAGTGTAAAACATCAACCCTAAAATTGTTGAAGTCATCAAAAGCCTTTACGACAAGGCTACCAGTGCAGTCCTCCACATCAGCGACATCGGAAACTGGTTCAGAACAACAATCGGTGTGCGTCAGTGATGCCTACACTCTCCAACACTCTTCAACATCTTCCTAAAGCGCATCATGTCAGATGCCCTAACAGACCATGAAGCCACAGTCAGCATAGGGGGAAGAGCAATCTCCAACCTCAGTTTTGCGGATGACATTAATGGAATGGCTGGAGAGGAACAAGAACTTAAACAGCTGGTACAGAGGCTTGACACCATCTCCAGAGCCTATGGAATGGAAATAAGTGCAGAGAAGACCAAAATGATGACCAACAACACCAATGGCATTAATACGGACATCAAAGTCCAAGGCCAATCCCTCAACACAGTGCATAGCTTCAAATATTTAGGAGCCATTGTATCAGACAATGGGTCCCGACAGGAAGTCCTCTCCAGGATCGCACAAACAACTGCTGCCCTGGCGAGGTTGAAGCCAATTTGGAAAGACAGGACCATCAGTCTACATTCCAAGGTAAGGCTGCTGCGCTCTCTTGTCATCTCCATCTTCCTATAAGCTTGCGAAACATGGACCCTCACAGCAGATCTCAAACGAAGAATACAAACCATGGAGATGAGGTGCTACAAAAGACTTCTGCGCATTTCCTATACCCAGCACATCACCAACGACGAAGTTCGACAGACCATCACACAAGCCATTGGACAACACGATGACCTGCTCAAAGTGGTGATAAAACGTAAACTCCGATGGTATGGCCACGTCACCAGATCATCAGGTCTTGCAAAGACCATCTTGCAAGGCACAGTGCAAGGAGGTAGAAGAAGAGAGACCGAAAAAGAGGTGGGAGGATAACATTCGAGAATGGACTGGTTTGACACTGAGCGAAACAATCAGGGTTGCTGAGGACATGGAAAGATGGAGTACGCTGGTTAAACGATCATCTGTGGTGCCCCTACGACCTCCGTGTTATGGGATAGAATAGGATAGGATAGGATAGGATAGGATAGGCATGCACGACACGGACAGAAAACAAACAAGCCTACGAAACACAGGCGCGCACAACATCCGCACAAAGAAAATGTGTTAAAAGGAAAAGATTTGTGTTGTGCTTGTTGAGTATTTTACCTGAGTTTAGTCAAAATTGGGACGGCCTTGCTGAAAGTCGTCAGCCGTTCTTTGGTGGATTCTTCTTTAGTCCTGATCGTAGCCACAGTGAAGATGAGGCGTTCGTCTGCAACTTACATGTTAATAAACATTCATCATCACCATCAGAAGCAGCATCAGAAAGAGAGAACGAAGAGAGAGCTCTTCCTTTACAACTTTTATTTTATATGCCTAAACGGTTTTACTCAAAATATTCTGTTATATTTAAAACCTAAATAGGGAGGTGACCTGCCTAAACGGCGACGTAGTGGCTCTTTTAAAATCTATAATAAAAAACATGAGCTGAATCACCGTTTTTCATACTCTTAGCTTTATTTTAATCTTCATATATGCCACGTCGCCTTTTAAGATTTAAAAGGCACGATGTTACTACGTACTGTAAAGGTTCAAATGACATGCAAAAACCTAGTTTAGTTACTTGGAGAAATCTTTCTTTAGTGTTGTTTTTCTTGCAGAATTGACGTTACCCGTCTCATATACTTTGTAAAGAATATTGTTTCTAGCGACCTTTTACAGGTTTGGATTCTGTCATAATTATTACATTGTAAATCTTTAAGACTTTCTGATAGATTTATTTCCAGCAACTCACTAGTGGTCGAACCATGCCATTCCGCTGGCATTATGAAGGCATCACTGCTGTCATACCAGCTGTCGCCTCGTTCAGACACTCCCTTCAGCCACTCCTCGCCACTGCGCATCTCCGGAAATACCAAGACTGCTAGCGCCGACCTTTCAGGCCACTCGTCATGCGGTCTCTCCAGGCCGGTGATTGGCTGGATAAAAATTTTAAAAACGTTTTCATGTTCGTCCATTGGAGCTCTCCTGCCCTTTGATTAGTTCATTACCAAAAAAAAGTGTATTTAATCTTAAATGTCTTTTTCCTTTTATTAGCAAACACGGCAAGATTTAGTTAGTCATTGTTTATAGGGTCCAGCGGACTGCAAAAAGTCGAATCAGGGCCACATCTTGGTTTAAAGAGGACTCGCCCCAGATCCGTATAAAATATCTGCTGAAACAACCCCTAATGGTAGGTAACACTGAAGACACTCCTCCAGCCGGTCACTTTACAATAAAGGTATCCCAGGCTGTACTCTAATTTATCAAATCCCCGTTTTACCAAAAAAATGGAATATAAACATCATTATAAAATATTAACAAAACATACCTATAAAATGCCTAGATTTCTAAATAATAATACCATAGAAAGCCCTAGTGACCATTTGGCCGAAAGCGTCCAATATTCCCCAGTCCCTACCTTCCCCAAGTTAAGCTGACCCAACAGACCCTATGAACAAATGAGTTTTGGGAGAGTTTTCAAGAAAACGGTAGGTGACTGGTCTAGCGAAGAAGATAGTAGGTTAATAGAACAGATTAGGAACGAGAAAGAACGAATGACAATGAAGCACTACATTTCCACAAAGTGGGGAGTGAATACATAAACGCTTACTTTTTATTAACGTATGATCTTCACAGCTCTGTGAATGTTTCGGTAAAATTAAACCGTTTCATGCAGCCAATATAACTATTATTCGTTACGTTTATTTTCGCCACCTCTACTGCAAACATGACCAACATAATCATCTACCACCACAATAACACCAACGTCTTTGTTATCGTCCATCCTCATCCTCATCCTCTTCCTCCTCATCAAACATCACCATCACTCATCATCATCATATCACCTCAAAAACAACAAGGATTACAACACCACCACCACTAACAACAACAACACTTACCTGCGGTGCCAGAGCAGCAAGGAATGCCTCTTCCGAGTCCAGCAGATTGTTTTGTTCTTTCTGAATGGTATTCCTGAAAGGCCCTAGCTGGGAGTCAGGAAATCGAACCAGCATCATGGCACATGGCTTCCCTTTGGGAGGTGCAGCAGACTTTGTTGATGCTGTGGAAGACGTTGCTGTTGAGGCGTTGGAGCCGGCCTGAAGTTGAGAGACGGCAATGATAAGCAAGGAGTAAGATGGCTGATAGTAGTCATGCCAAAGTGACAATGTAGTCTACAGTAGTGCCAAACTAACAGAAAGGGCAGCATCACGCTTAACAGCTTTAACAGTCTCTCAATTCTTAGGAACAAATGTTTTTCATTTTCATTCAAATCTAGCTATCATTTTTTCTTTGTTACTTTTTTTTTTCATTTATTTTTACTTTATCATCATCATCGTCATCGTCATAGTCATCACAAGGTCCCTATTATGTCTTCAACTGGAGGTCATGAATATAAATTACCTAAAAAGACTGTTCATACTACTTTATGCCAGCACATTTTACACAAAAATAAA
This sequence comes from Oncomelania hupensis, assembly GCA_036898135.1. Lineage (NCBI taxonomy): Eukaryota > Metazoa > Mollusca > Gastropoda > Littorinimorpha > Pomatiopsidae > Oncomelania > Oncomelania hupensis. The sequence continues at coordinate 27,279,093 of CM072519.1, forward strand.
TACTAATATACCAGCACTTTTTCCCTAACAGAATTATTAACACACGGAATAGTCTGCCAAGATATGTTGGTACCACTCATTTAAAAAAATGTCTAGATAAGTTTCTGTCCAACATAATATACTTCAGTGACGTGGGCGGAGATTCCCTCACCCCACCTCCCTCTGATAGGCAAAATTCATTAGAGATGCCTGAAAGCTTAGCAGTGTGTCGAGTGTTATGTGCGCTCTTAAATACACGTCTACCTAGAGGGCAAAAGGCCGACAGCCTGCGATGCCAGCATTATTATACTATATGATACGATACGATACTATGCTATGCTATACACTATAGACTACTATGCTATGCTATGCTGTACTGTACACTATACTATACTATACTAATTACTATACTATACTATACTATACTATACTATACTATACTATACTATACTATACTATACTATACTATACTATACTATACTATACTATACTATACTATACTCATCATCATCATTCAGCTTCTTCTAATCCATCTCATTTTCCTTCTTTCATTTCTTCTTATTTACTGACGTTGGATGTCGATGTCTGCTGACAGTCCTCGTCCATCTTCACCACGTCTTCATAAGAGGGTGGCAGTTCCTTGTCCTCTTGGACAGGAGCAGAGGGAGTGTGCGTAGGAAGAGCACCTGCCAAAACAGTCGCCATTCTTGCGGCCGCTGGGGCAGGAGGATGTGTTAAGGACGCTTCAACAGCCTTAGTGGGAGGCAACGCTCCTGGCATTGCTGGCAATCAAAGTACAATATTAATAGGCCTGCGTGTGTGATCCAGACAGAACAATTGGGTTAGTCATACTCAAAATATTTTCCTTTAAAGAGTTTGTAGGCTTTGTGTTGTGCTTTCTTTTTTCATCTGTTTAATTTCCTAAATTCAAAATCAATTTAAATCGAATACAGTCGAATGTCTACTGGAATAGCGTCCAATTTCATAACAAGGAGGCATGATCGCGCTCTGTAACGTTTATACTTAGGCCTATACAGCATCTTTTCCTATTCCCTAAGAGGATTTGGGATAGGAATGTCATTTTAAGGTCAGCTCGCAATTCTGTCACTACGCTTTCAGGAAAGATTGATGACGCCACGTTTTCTATGAACGTCTATTAGTTTGGACTGCTTCATTCTGCAGACGTCATAAAACAATACAAGATCGATAACTCATTATACGCTATTATTACCTATGCCAGCAGCTGTGATGGGGCCTGAGGGTGCAGCGACAGGGGCGGCAGCGCCTTGTGGCACGGATGTCGTCGGCTGGACGCCGGTGAGGCTGGTGGCGTAAGCAGTGGCGGGGACGAAAGGAAAGTTAGGAAAGTTGTTGTGGCACTTATGGCACGGCACAATACCTGTCTCACACGTCATGTACTGGATCATTGTGGCAGGGTCTGGCGCTGTCAGGGGGGGACAATTCAGCATATAGTCAACATTAATAATAAAAACAAAAAATTATAATTATTATTATTATTACAGGTCTTCTTATATAGCGCTTACCTATTTCTTTAGCTCTAAGCGCTTAACAATTTACTTTTAAAAAGAAACCCGCAAGCACACCCTACAAATAAAAGACACACTAAAAACAACAAAGCAACAATAACCAAAAGAGAAAATACAAACAGATGTAGCAGTCAATTAAAACCCTAAAAGAAACTATAACTGCGATTAAAATCAAGCAGATAATGATATAACTAAAAAGTACGTTAAGACACATACCAGTAAGTTAAGACACAATCATATATCAGTGTAAGACACATATATCAGTGAGTTAAGACACATATTATACAAAAGAAAACGCGTAACCGCGTAAAAAAAACAGTTAAAAAACAAACTGTTGTTATAAGAAAATGCTTTTGACTCACAAACGGTGATACACACGCATGCGCACCTTCACCCTCATAACACACATACAACGCATGTAAATAATCATCATCATCGTCGTTATCATCATCATCATCATCTTATATTTGTATTTATATAGCGCTTTTTCTCAAATGTAAATCAAATCAGAAAGCAAACAGTTTGAACGAACAAATCAACAATTAAATTAATAATCAAAGTCAAACATTAAATATTTTGATCGAATAAATCAATAAATCTTTTGGACAATCCTGATGATAATCAAGGCTGAGCAAATCGTCAATCAAGCTTTTTCTTCTGTCAGTCAATTAGAAGGAACATTAAAGCAGTCCAGAGAGGAAACATCTAGCTAGCAGTTAAGTCAGGAGTCTATCGAACGTTTGTTTATTTTTACCATATAAATCAAATAAAAAAGTATAAATAATTGGGGGTTGAGGGGGGAGAGACACAAGAGAGAGAGAGGGAGGGAGGGAGGGGGAGAGAGAGAGAGAGAGAGAGAGAGAGAGAGAGAGTTGCTTACAGGGTCCAGCGGACTGTAAAGAGCGAATCAGGACCACAAAATCAAGATCACAATTTTGCTGAAAGAGGACTCACCCCTAATCTTAATAAAAGATCTGCCGAAACAACCCTAGTGGTAACACTGGAAACAATCCACCAGCCGGTCACTTTACAGTAAAGACATCCCACGCAGAGGACGCTTAGGCTATACTCTAATTTATCGAACCCCCGTTTACAAAAACAAAATAGAATACAAACATCATTATAAAATATCAACAAAACACATACATATAAAATGTCTACATTGCCAAATAATAACATCATAGGAAGCCCCAGTGACCATTTGGCTGAAAGCGTCCACTATTCCTAAGCTGATCCAACAGACCTCACACACAAATGAGTTTTGTCCAGGAAGAGGTTTCAAGACAAAAGGTAGGTGACTGGTCTAGTGAAGAAGAAGATAGTATAGTAGATTGATAGAACAGAGTAGGAATGAGAAAGAACAAAGGAGAAAGACAGCGGCAGTGGGAATTTAAAGCACTAAATTTCCCCAAAGTGGGAATACTATTTATACTGAAAACCCCGGCACCCTCACAGGAGGGGGGGGGGGGGAAGAGAGAACGAAAGAGAGAGTGAGACAGAGAAAGGGTGAGGGAGAGAGAGTGAGAATGATGAAAGCGAGAGAGACAGACAGGTAGACTGCCCAACATGGGCAAAGAGAATCGTAATATTATAGAACCCAAAAATGAATTAATAAATTATCATTACCTTGTCTTGCCGGGGGCCTACGTGGGGGAGCACGCTTGCCGATTGGTACAGTGCCTATTGCAATAGGTAGGACAGCTTCCAGGTTCAAACCCCACGGTACATGAATCACTACCTTCAGAACAAAACACAACAAATCAAAACAATACGAGCCCAATGACCGATGCATTGATCTTGGTCTCTCAACATCAAGAAACAGAAGAAAACAAAAACAAATTAGACATCGACTCCCACGGTAAAAAAAAACTTCCGAAACTTCGCCGTTTTTCTGTGCACTTGTGCCAGTAGTCTAAAAGAGGTACTGATAAAGGAGACGACCTTTTGAACGCGCTGAATCGTCTAGATCGACTTTTCGCAAATATTATACACACACAAAAAGGTATGAATATAAGCTTATAGTCGGTCATCTCAATGCCTCCATTAGACTCTTATTTTCTCTCGCAATTTTGATCTAGACCTCAGAGTTACTTTGAACTTATGATGTCATGATTCAGAAGGGAGATTTTCCGTACTTTTACTGTTTAATTAATAATGATAATAAATAAAACGAATCTGAGGTACAGAACATGATGACTACCACCGCCAGAATACCAACGTTACCTTGACGTTGTAGGTGCAGGAGATGATGTGACAGGTGCGTTTGCGCGTAGAGGGAGGCACAGCAGGTATAGGCAGTGGCAGATCACGCAACGCTATCGTCGTTCCCTGCAGCGCAAAAAAAAACAAAAACACATTATTTTCATTTTCTCTTCACCATAATGGAAGATTAATTTTATTTATTTGTTAATTTTATTTAAAGTAGGGGGAAAGGTAAAAGTTCTTGTAATAGTAACCTATATGTAGGAGGGGACAGAACCGCTAAGGACTTCCCTTTTCTGTGAGCCGTTATCGTAGAAAACGGTTGTAAATCTTGGTTTATCGTAATTTTGTACTTTACAACTTTTGCAGGTAAAAACAAACGCCACACCTCTGTTATTTAATCTCATTTCAATTTCACTGCACGATGCATTTCTTTTTTTCATTCTGTCGCTACGAACTTTTTTTCCTTTTCTTTTCGTATAATTCACTACTTTTAGCTTAACATTGTTTGTGTTCCCATATTACAATTCTCGACTTTGGCTTGCAACTCCCGACGAAGTTGTAACGTAGAGTATGTTTTCTTATGTAGTGTATCTACCAACCGTAACAGCTGTTTGCGAAAATATAGGTACAGAGAACCTTTCAATCGGGTGTAGGCCTACGTGTGTGTTTTGTGTGTTTCACCTTTTAACACCTTTTAAAGTCGTTTTCCAGATTTGCATTGAAATATAACAGTTTTGAAGAGGTTACCGAGTTAATATCTGATGTTCATAACATATCCGACTGCTTGAAGATGTTTAGAATAAGCACGGAAATTGCCCTGCTACCAAAATACGCTCGTATTTTAACGAATTGGCAAGTGGAAATCCATGGGTCAGCGGAAACCATCAGTTGTTAACCAATAAATATATATTTGTAAGGGGGTGTGTGTCTTTAACTAGTTTTAAACGACAAACAGAATATTTTACCTTGGCGAGCGGCATCTCAGTTTCCATGGAAGAGATGCCGAAATTTGTGGACTTGGTTTCATCGTTGGCAGTGAAGACTACTTGCTGCACCAACGTCGCCGACACCTTGCCCATGTCCTTGCTGCTTTCGTTCACAGCCTCAACTATAAACAAAACCATAGTTTTTAAAATTAAAAAAAAGACCGAGTCATACGTATCAACGACTGGGGTTTCAAAGCCTTTCAATGATGAATGATTATTTTAGTTTTGTTTTTTTTCGTGATATAATTTCGGTTTTGGATTTTGTATATGTTAGGCCTCCCCCACTCCCCACCCCAGCGGGTGGAGGGTGGGAGGTAGGGTGGAATTCGGGCTTTTTTTCCAACAAAATCGCGGCGATAGCAGAGAAGCGCCACCTAGGATAAGGGGGATTATGACCCATCAGCACTACTTAACCTTAATCTTGACCTCACCCTTCAGAAATATATTTGAGGAGGGTGGGTGGCTACAGAATTTTTTTTGGGAGTAAATTATCATCGCCGGACACATTAAGCGTATAGGGGACTGTTGATTATGGCTACAGAAGACTTCTGGGCATTTTGTATACCCAGCACATCACCAACGACGAAGACCGACAGACCATCACACAAGCCATTGGACAACACGATGACATGCTCACAGTGGTGAAGAAATGGAAACTCCGATGGTATGGCCACGTCCCCACGGCATCAGACCCTTGCAAAGACCATCTTGCAAGGCATGGTACAAGGAGGCAGAAGAATAGGGAGACAGAAAAAGAGGTGGGAGGATAACATTCGTGAGTGGACTGGCTTGACACTTAGCGAAACCATGAGGGTTGCTGATGACAAAGAAAGATGGAGTACGCTGGTTAAACGATCATTTGGTGCCCAACGACTTTCGAGTTAATGGATAGGATAGGATAGGAACCATCAGATTGAAAGCAAAAGCAAGATGGCCACTGTTTACAGTCAGTTTAATGTTTTTATTTACCGTGGATCGAACCCGTCTACAATACAAGCTCCACACTCTACCAACTTAACTCTTCCAATACTTGGTTAGGAAGAGGGAGGGAAATGTCCAATCCAGAAATTAAATATAGCTGAGAAGATGTTGGATGTTGTTGGATTCTGATAAGAGCAAACAAAAGAAGAAACAAGGAAGAAGGGCAGGAGGATTTTTTTTAATCCAGAAACAAAATTTAAGATGAGAAGATATTGGATACTGATAAGACCAAAGATTAGAAGCATGATCTAGGAAGATGATGATGAAATTTTTAATCCAGAAATAAAATATGGAATGAGAAGAACTTTCAAGGAGTAATGGATTAAAGAGGAGAAATAGAAGAAGGCTAGGATAGAGTTAGCATTTACCCGTAAGTAATATTCTTTCTCCACAGCAGTAGCCGAATCTGTCCGTCTTGGCAGAGAGTTTGAGAGTTCCAGCGTTGCCCAAGCCCAGCGCCTTGGACACGGTCTTGGTTACCGCCTTGGACTGAGGTTTCTGGAACGAAACAACGAAGGATGAGCTAGTTTAAAAGGAACTCCTGCAAAACATTGTTCTGTATGTCTGAATGGCGGAAGCCACTTAAAGTAATAAAATCGTGTTGTCATATGAAGAATCACGGACCATCAGAAATAAATTCTGCATTAGAGTTGTCACAACAGCTGCAATAATTACTAAGTTAAACAGAATCTTGGAAAGCAACAACATCAAATTGCACCTCATGTATTATTTACAAGAATTTGCAGCTGTGCTCTTATACGGATGTGAGGCATAAATAGACCTCCTTTGCTAAGGAAGAAAAAATGATGGAGACTTGAATATCCTACAAATGCCTAAAGAAGCTATTCTGGATCTCCTCCTACTGGGAACATTAAAAAAACAGCAATCACTTGCGGAACAAGGTCAAAAGCTTTATCCTTGTTTGGGAAGACAGGTTAAGGAAGATAAAACACATCAGCTTTATTCTCTACAGTATGCATGTATTTCCACTAAAACGCTAGCGCTTCGTGCGGAGATCTTTGTTGCCTCAGATGCCCTTGCTTCCACAGCCAAAAAAAAAAAGAAACTCCTGGTTTTTGTTGTTGTTGCTGTTGTTTTTGTGGTTATGTTTAAGCTATCACACTCTCCAAGGCCATCCTAAAAATGGAGGTGCAGAAGAGTGTCAGTCCCGTGGGTGTTGAGAGGAGGAGAAGGAGGGACGGGGTTGGGGGGCCGTCGACGTGCATGACCGACAGAGAAAGAGCTGGTTCAAAAGCGTCACAGAGTGGGTATCAACGTCCTTGCCAGACAAAGACCGTTGACATAACAGAAGTGATAAAATGTTTTTGCTGCGTTCATCCCTCACTACTAGATTGAGGTACTAGCTATATACATATAGTGTTATTAAAAGTCACTCTTACTTGATAAACGGGTTCGTTTATGTCGAGAAAACTGAGCACGGTAAAGGCTCGGAACCACCGGTTGTTGATGGAGGGAAAAGGCTTGTCGACCTCTACCTTCAGGAACCAGCGAACGGCACCGTACTCTCCTTCGAACGAGGAGGGCAGTCTCTCGGGGGGCAGTCTGAATGCGAAAGTCCATCTGTGCTTCCCGACAGTCAGAGTCTTGTTAGGACCATCTTCGTTCACTGGTGGAGGAATTTTTTTTAAGATAATAAATGAATGTAATTATTGTAATAAAGAGCACATAAATGCACGAACTGTTCGTATATTGCGCAATTACCAGCTCAAAGAGCAGCGCAAGACGCAAAAAAACGAATGAATGAAAGATAGAACTGTAGCCTACCTGAAGATTACAACATAAAACACGCGAACAGCGATGCAAAGGAACAAACACAAAACTTCCAAAAAAAATCCTCAGGTCATCAGCTACCTAAACACCACATTCAAAATCAAAGTTAACAAGCCTTCTTCATTTCGTTAAACTTAAAGGAAAATATTCATGGGGCATCTGGTACCCAGGAAAAGCTTAATACTACAACACGCATTCGTTGCGTCCATATGAATATAAAAGATATGGCTCTAAATGAATGAACACGGTATACGGGGACAACCATGCCAGGAACAGGCATCAGAACAATCATACTGCTAAAATGAACATTGAAAATGGCTTCGTTTTCATCTTACCTACAGTATCACAGGTATCGATATTGCTTTGTTCATTCAACACAACAGCACTGGTCACACTCCATAACCATAAGCCAATAGTTCTTCTATAGAGCTTTTTCAGCTCAAGAGCTACAGTAAACAAGGTGCTGGCCGATACAGGATCTAACTCAAGCTGCCCGCCTTTGGCGCTACTAATACTATTGGATAAGCAGTTCACGTGGGATATTGGACAACCGAATGTCCCACGTGGCCATTGAGAAATATACATTTACAGTCAGCAATATTATAGAACTGACGCTTATGCTGACCTTTTTTCCCAAATACGGTGACGACGGAGGCGAAGTATTTCTCTTGTCCGATCTGATCCGAGTTCCAATCTCTGGTGAACTCTTTGCTCCATTTGGTCAGCGCCTCGCCGTAACAGTAAATTCTAACGCCCTTGACCACTACGGGCTCCAGGACGTCCAGGAACATGACCCCGCTGACCAGCTCCCCGTCCCTGTACACCTCCTTCTTGTCCTTGAAGCACACTGTGCAGCTCCGGAACTTGCCCATGTCGTTAGTGTGCTGTTGCTTTGCTTTGGAGTTGTTGATTATCACACACTATACAGTGCCTGTGAACAACACAACAAGGATTATGGATATCGCTTATCTTTGTCACAGCATTGCAAATAATAGTTTTATATTTCAACCACTATCCTCCACCCAGCTCAAAGCTCAGCTCAATGCACTTAGATCCAGCATATTCGTAATCGAACCCACGTCGCGCGCACGTAAGCTTAAGACATGACCACTCCACATCCTTTTTTATACAAGACATTAATACAACACATTGCAATACACTACATTACATACAATCCTATATAAACATGTGAGCATCAATCAGCTTTGACGTCTTAGCTCGAGTTAGATCCATTTTTCGCTTGAACAGCTTAACATATAAAATACAAATAAGAATAATAATAATATCTTATCAATAATAATAATAATCATGAAAATAATAATATATTTACTATACTACTATAACTACCATTACTCACTCAATGCCAATAATAATACAATAATATTAATAATAATTCGAATATACCCTACGTCGCGCGCACTACACTTGAGTACATACTTTTTCCCTTCAATAATTTATACAACATCAATATACATTTAAATAAAAAATTATCCGTCTTATGCGATCTTGCCTTTACACATGTGAGGTTGTAATGTTTGAGGGTTTACAGGTGAGATCCTATTTTCGCCCTTGAACAGGTTTAACGCGTACTAGCATATTAATAATTATAATAATAATATACAAAAAATAAACAAAAACGAATAATCTTACAAATAAAATAAAATAAAATATATTTACAATAATTGAATAAAGAGAGCAAAGCACTAATTACATATATCTAGTACTGATCAGAGGGTTTTTGGTACAATATACAACCTTATATTTTACAATACGCATATTACAATATAAAAACCAATTACAAAAGTTTGACGTCCGTCTTATAAATTTGCAAAAAATAATAAAAATATATAATATTTAACAATATAAAATTAAAAATAGAATAAGTTACAATAGCGGAATTAAACAATTAAATGAGTTTATTTATTCTTATAAGACATAATGATAATAGAAAGCAGACACATTATTATTAAAAAAACATAAATATAGTAAAAATATAAGAAGAATATATAAAGAAAACTAAATTAGTAGAAAGACAAGTGAGTAGAAAAAAGGATTAGGTGGAGACGCTATACAAACTTCATATTACAAATACAATAAGATCTGACAATAAGAAACATATTATTATTTTACAAACAGTATTTAATGCATCAACAGTACTGAAGTTAACAAATATTTAGTAAGTATCTTTTTTGTAAATTTCACAATGTTCTTATTGTTTTTTACCATTTAATGTGTACAATTTGTTAAATTTTTTTATTTAACAATTTATTATTATGAATACACTCACATGAAACAGCACTAATCACACAAAACCCGTTACCTAGATTTACATTATATAACCGATATATATCTCCAGATCAGATTGGGACGACTGTCGGGACATCGCCAAAAATAACAATACACTGAGCGCTATCAACATACCGGTGAAAGTAGGTTTCACAGATAACAAGCGACGGGCATGTGTTAAGGTCAAAACACAACATACACTGGCGACGAGAGCTTTTTTCAACTGGGGTGGATTCGAAGGCGCTACGAAGATTACCATCTTCAATGCTTGCTAGATAGAACGCTAATCCAATTTGCAGGCGCCAAAAAAAAAATTAAAGCTGTTTGCTGCTTCTTGGTCTACTGGCCACACGCGAGGGTTTGGCTTTTTGAGCTGTGCCGAGTGATGATGATGATGATGATGATGATGATGATGATGATGATGATGATGATGATGATGATGATGATGATGATGATGATGATGATGATGATGATCACAAATTCTCAGAGATCGATGAAGTTTTCTTCTCTAAGGCTAGGATAACGAGATGTGAACAGGCTGAATGATAAGGAGGACAACGCGTAATTAGTAACTGTTAGTTATTCATTGCTTACTTGGTCCAGCGGACTGCAAAGAGCGAATCAGGACCACAAAATCAAGACCACAACTTGGCTGAAAGAGTTCCCACCCCTGATCCGCATAAAAGATCTGCCGAAACAACCATAGTGGTAACACTGAAGGCACTCCACCGGTCACTGTACTAGGCTATACTCTAATTTATCGAACCCCCCGTTTACAAAACCAAAATAGAATGCAAAGGTTATAAAATATCAACAAAACACATACATATAAAATGCCTACATTGCTAAATAACAAGATCATAGGGAGCCCTAGTGACCATTTGGCCCAAAGCCCTAGTGACCATTATTTTGGCCCAAAGCATCCAATATTTCCAAGCTGATACAACAGACCTCACACACTAATGAGGAGTTTTGTCCCGGATGAGTTTATAAGAAAAAGGTAGGTGACCGGTCTAGCAAAAAGGAAGATGGTATAGTAGATTGATAGAACAAAGTAGGAATGAGAAAGAACAAATGAGAAAGACAGGGACAGTGGGAATTTAAAGCACTACATTTCCAGAAAGTGGGGATACTATTTGTAGATTATATTTGTTGATTATAAGTTGGTGTTTTAGTTTGTATAAATAAGACACTAGATGTTAGAGCGGCCATGCCTGTAACTGTAAACGCCAGAGTAAAAGCTCTACAAGAATATAGTCGTTTGTCTGCTTTATTCGTGAGACTGAGTGCCTTACATGGTGTCAGAAGTGACTAGAATCCACGAATTTTCCAATTGTGAAGTCTGCATGCGCACCACGCAGTATTTCCTTCGCATGCCATTTGGCATCAACATTGCCTCAGAAGTTTTTCAGCAAGCCATGGAAAGACTGTTTGAGGGCTACCCATGCACAATCATCGTCGATGATATTTTGATTTGGGGTTCAACCAGAAAGGAGCATGATGCAAACCTCAGACGAATTCTGGAGAGAGAGCGCCAGATTGGACTGAAGTTAAACCTCAGCAAATGCAAATTCAGAGCAAAAAGCGTGTCTTTTGTTGGACACAGATTCACCGCGGAAGGTCTGAAGCATGACACTGAGAAAACTGACGCCATCCGGAACATGCCGTCACCGGAGAACCAAGCTGCACTTCAGCGTTTCCTTGGCATGACGAACTATTTGAACAAGTTCATCAAAGACTACAGCGAGAAGACAGCCATACTGCGCGATCTTTTACACAATGACGTTGTATGGAACTGGACTGAAATGCACCAGCAGGCGTTTGACCAGCTAAAAGAGGATCTTGCTAATCCCCCAGTGCTGAAATTATTTGATCCGGCAAAACCTGTGGGTAAAAGTGGACTTGGTGCAGCGTGTCTTCAGAATGAGGCCCTGTTGCTTTCGCTTCAAGAGCTCTTTCCGACGCCGAAACTCAATATGCCCAGATCGAAAAGGAGCTCCTAGCTGCAGTCTTTGCATGCAAGAAATTTCATGACTTCATCTATGGTCGGCAAGCGACCATTGAAACGGACCCCACTGATCAGCATCGTGAAAAAGCCTCTGAATGACGCGCCAGCTCGTTTACAGAGAATGTTATTGCAGCTCCAGAGATACCACTTGCGGCTTGCCTACAAGAAAGGGAAAGAACTGTTCTTGGCTGACACGTTATTCAGAGCTTACCCAGCGGAACCTGCAGAAGCAGAATTTGAATATGACGTCATGACTGTGCTATCAATTTCGCCATCCTGAATGATGGAGTTGCAGCAGGAAACGATGGCTGATGCGACCATGCAGAAACTATCAAAGTTTATTATGGAATGTTGGCCCACACACGAGCGTAGTGTGCCTCCTGAGCTCAAACCCTATTTACCATTTCGCGATGAATTGGTGATTGAAAATAACGTCGTCCTTAAAGGGCAACGGGCAGTGATTACTCCATCGCTACGCTCAAAATATATTGCCGTCCTGCACAAAGGTCACTTGGGAGTAGAGCGCACCAGGCAACTCGCCGCTGACATTGTCTATTGGCCCAGAATGCGTCAAGACGTTGAGCGCGCTGTCTCACAATGCTCCGCTTGCATTAGCAACAAAGCCCGCCTGCAGAAACAACCTCTCATCAACCATCCTGTTCCTGATCTTCCATGGTCCTCTGTTGCTGTCGACCTGTTTGACTGGAACGGTCACCAGTTCTCGTTGACTCATACTCTGGATAGTTTAAGATAGACTCTTTGACTGACAGCTCTTCACGCTCAGTCGTTGGTAAAATGAAACGCCTATTCGCTGCTCATGGCATCCCTGAAAAACTTATGACAGACAATGGCAGTCGTGAATTTGAACAGTTCGCGAAAGAATGGAACTTCATACACACCACCAGCAGCCCTTACTACGCAAAGTCTAACGGTCTGGCTGAAAACGCCGTCAAGCAGGCCAAGCAGCTGCTAGAGAAAAGCAAAAGAGATGGCTCTGACGTAATGCTTGGTCTTCTGAACTTGCGGAACACTCCTAGAGATGCCATGGGTCACCGGAACAGCGCCTTTTGTCCAGACGAACCCGCACCACACTACCAACCTCTACAAAGCTCCTGAAACCTAAACCCTTGAACACCACCTCCGTCTCCAATCAGTTGAAGTCTGCCTGCCAGCAGCAGAAGCGTTATCACGACAAGTCGGCGAGAGACCGAAGACCTCCGAGACCCAGTGAAGTGGTGCGCATGCAGAATGACAAAGGGTTTCAGAAGCTTGCAGTTGTGAAGTCTGCTCGTGACAGCCCTCGGTCCTACGTCGTCACGTCCGACGGCGCAGAATACGTCCGCAATAGACAACACCTCCTGCCGGTCAGTGAACCCAGACCGCAGTGGACTATGCCAAGCTACAGTGCACCCAGCACTGGACAGAGCCCGCCAGCTTCATGTCCTCAGCCAAAGACAACTCCTCGGCACTCGGTTGCTGTTTTTCCTACAGCCTTTACCCCAACCCGTCCCATGCCACATACGCCCATGAGAATCGCCACCACCTCAGTTCACCCCATGTCACAGCCATCCCCATCACCCATGTCTCCGCCTCTCTCTTTGCCACCAGCATTGCCATCTAGTCCAGACCTGATGTCATCTTCAGCACCCAGCCAGCCCAAGGTCCAGATCCAGGGTCCAGTCACTCAACCTACTGTGACGCGCTACGGAAGGGTTGTAAAGCCAAACCCCAAATATTTTGACACTTGATCACATTGACAACTGAACTTGCGCCCCTCAAAGAAACTAGCACACACAGGCCCCTGTGAACATTTCAGTATTATGATTGTTTAACTAATTTTTCCCCGAAAGAAAGGAAAGAGGAAGAAATTTGATTACAGAAGAAAGAAAGAGACTATTGACTTATTTTTGTTATTTGTTTTGTTACACCTTTCAGAATGAGCAGAAATATAATACTTTGCATTGAGTTTAGTGTTCCACAGTTTAATGTTCCCGTTTTGATTCATTATCACTTCGTTGAGTTCAACTTCTTTTGAGAAGGGAGATGTAGATTATATTTGTTGATTATAAGTTGTTTTAGTTTGTATTAATAAGACACTAGATGTTAGCGCGGCCATGCCTGTAAATGTAAAAAGCCAGAGTAAAAGCTATACAAGAATATAGTCGTTTGTCTGCTTTATTCGTGAGACTGAGTGCCTTATACTATTTATACAGAAATTCATGGCACACAAACGGAGGGATTAGTTAGTCATTGTTTATAGTGTCCAGCGGACTGCAAAATGCAGACTGCGGACCACAAAATGGTTGAAAGAGGAGGACTCACACCTGCTCCGCATAAAAGATCTGCTGAAACAACCCTAATGGTAACAATGAAGGCACTCCACCTGCCGGTCGCTTTACAATAAAGGCATCCCATGCAGGGGGGCGCCGAGGCTGAACTCTAATTTCTCGAACGCCAGTTTATAAAAACAAAATGGAATATAAACATCATTATAAAATATTAACAAAACACATAATTATAAAATGCCCATATTGCTAAATAATAAAACCATAGAAAACCCTAGTGTCCATTTAGCAGAAAGCGTCCAATATTCCCAAGGTGACCCAACAGACCCCACACACAAATGAGATTTGGGAGTTTTCAAAGAAAAACGGTAGGTGACTGGTCTAGCAAAGAAGATAGTAGATGGATAGAACAGAGTAAGAACGAGAAAGAGCAAATGATAATGACAGAAACGGTTGAAGCACTAAATTTCCACAAAGTGGGGATATTATATATACAGAAAACACAACACCCCAACGGGGAAGGACAACATCTAATCGTGCATTGGTCTTCACAAATAACAGCTATAGGTCCAAGTGAACATTGTAGTCTACGTTTAGAAAGTTCTTAATCTTTGTTGGCTATGTATACGTTGAGTTCGCGTTTTATAACTTCAGTGGTTTTAATCATTTAATATAATGATTTTGGACATTCACTTATACTGATATACACATATACGCGCACTTTTCTAAATCAAAACAAAAGTTTCTTAAAAGGTCCCAAATTGGAAGGCTTTCGTTTACTTTTCGCTAAAATTATTTTAGCCTAACATTCGCATCGTTATTACATGAAACAAAGATAAAGTGGGCTTTGGTTGTTCAAAGCAACCGCTGAAGTTTGAATTTTTCATTTCTGTTCTGACAGGGAGTGTGATTTCCCTTCTTTATTAAGGTATGCCAATACGATACTATTTTTAGTGCTATTGCAGTAGTAATAGCAAGCTGTTGAAATTAATGGGTATACAAATTACAGATTTTGTTATTTAAAAAACACCACCTGTACTTTCGAAAGAGTTGTTTTTTTGTTGCAAGCTTATTTTTTTTCAGTGTTGAAATATTTACTGTGAATGTTAATCGGATCTGTGAAGGTGGTGTGGTCAAAGTGGGTCAGTTTAAGTCAGTAGGCTACTTAAGATAAAGCTGGATATTGTTTTCTATCACTGCATCGTTGTACAGTATATTAGTAATACCATCAGTACCAAGGCAGCGATGCTAACTCCGAGTATATCACATTTCGTTAAAAACTAATTCCATATCAGTTTACTGCCACTAGTTGCCGATAATATGCCTTCTATCGTATTACAAGCGATGGAGATAAATTTGCGGTTTGTGGAAATGTGTTATATTGGGTGCCGATTAAAACTACAACGCATATGTAACATGTTACAACTATTACAAGTACAACAACGTTGTAGGCGAGATATGAAAGTATCATGAAACATATCACACTTAGAAATGAAGGTACATTTTTTTTTTTTTTTTTTAAAGTATAAACTGACCTTGTAGGTACGGTAAAAGTAGAAAGAGAATTGTAGCGTAAAATTGTAAAACCTGGAGATATGAAACTTTCCAAGCGCTAATGAAAACACGGTGATGTCTGATAAGGCAAAACGCCGTGAAGAATGTTGATTTAATGATTGATTGATTTATTGTTGCTTTAGGTCCATCGGACTCTTCCGAGCCAAATCAGGACCGGACAACCCCCGATCCGCATAAAAGATCTGTTGAAACAACCCCAGTGGGAAAAGTGAATGCCCTCCACCGGCCAGTCACTTTACAATAAAGACATCCCACGCGAGGGACGGCTGAGGGTTGACCTCAACTACGCGAACCCCCGGTTACAAAAACAAAATAGAATACAAACATCATTATAAATCATCAACAAAACGCATACATATAAAATGCCTATAGTGCTAAATAGTACAATCATAGGAAGCCCTAGTGACCACCCGGCAGAAAGCGTCCAACACTCCCAAGCTGATCCAACAGACCTCATACACAAACAAGGAGTCTTGTCCAGGAAGAGTTTTCAAGAAAAAAGGTAGGTCATTGATCTAGCGAAGAAGAAGATAGTATAGCAGAGTGAAGGACAGAGCAGGAATAGGAAAGAGTAAATGAGGAAGACAGCGACAGTGGGAATTTAAAGCACTAAATTTCCATAAAGTGGGGATACTATTTATACTGAAAACCCCCGGCACTCCAACGAGGGTACTGTTGCCGCAGTGAATCTGTCTTGCCTATAAAGGAAAGACAGGTTTTCAACTGTGGCTTTCACTTTTCCCTTTATAGGTTTGAACAATCTACAGTGGCAAGATTGCTCATGACCCCAAGGGGTCGTGAAGAATGTACACAACAGGCTACCTGGCCTTTCGTGAAAACACAATGGGCTATAAGATGTTCCGGTGTACAGGTAAACTAGGCAGATACAGATACGGGTTTAACAATACACTAATTATTAGAGCACTTCAAATAACAAATTGTTATATAGAGTATCAACTAACGTATCAACCGAGGTGAGAGCACTTTTAATAGGAATCAGGGATGCGATTTCGCAATAAAGACTTGAGACACATACGTTGCAAAATCAGTATTGTAATTAGGCCTCTCAATGCACTATCATATCCTATCCCGTAACGCGGAGGTCGTATGGGCACACAGATGATTGTTTAACCAGCGTACTCCATCTTTCCCTGTCCTCAACAACCTTGATTGACTCGCGCAGTGTCAAACCATTCTCGAATGTTGTCCTCCCACCTCTTTTTCGGTCTCCCTCTTCTTCTACCTCCTTGCACTGTGCCTTGTAGGATGGTCTTTGCAAGACCTGATGATCTGGTGACGTGGTCATACCATCAGTATAAATACTAAAATAAATAATATATAAATAATAATAAAATAATAATCATATCTCATTATAAAATAATAATCATATCTCATTATAAAATAATAATAATAATAATAATAATAATAATAATAATAATAATAATAATAATAATAATAATAATATAATCATATGTCATTGCACAATTAATGATAAATGAACAATGTCAGCTGATCATGAGTGTATGTGTTGATGTTGCAGTTGTAGTAACGACGCAAGATCTTTGTTATAATAGTATGTGTAAAAGTGTATTGTGAAAATACTGTTATGATTTCGAAGATTTCTAAAAGCTCTCGCTTCTATACTATCAAGATTGATTGATTGATTTATTGTTGCTTTAGGTCCAGCGGACTCTTCCGAGCCAAATCAGGACCGGACAACCCCCGATCCGCATAAAAGATCTGCCGAAACAACCCTAGTGGGAAAATTGAATGCCCTCCACCGGCCAGTCACTTTACAATAAAGACATCCCACGCGGGGGACGGCTGAGGGTTGACACCCCGGTTACAAAAACAAAATAGAATACAACCATCATTATAAATCATCAACAAAACACATACATATAAAATGCCTACAGTGCGAAATAATACAATCATAGGAAGCCCTAGTGACCACCCGGCAGAAAGCGTCCAACACTCCCAAGCTGATCCAACAGACCCCATACACAAACAAGGAGTCTTGTCCAGGAAGTTTTCAAGAAAAAAGGTAGGTCATTGATCTAGCGAAGAAGAAGAAAGTATAGCAGAGTGATAGGACAGATCAGGAATGGGAAAGAGCAAATGATGAAGACAGCGACAGTGGGAATTTAAAGCACTAAATTTCCAGAAAGTGGGGATACTATTTATACTGAAACCCCCGGCACTCCAACGGGGGGAACTGTTGCCGCAGTGAATTAGTCATGCTTACAAAGGCAAGACAGGTTTTCAACTGGGGCTTTCACTGTTCCCTTTATAGGTTAGAACAATCTACAGTGACAAGATTGCTCATGACCCCAAGGGGTAATACTATCCAGATAATAATATCATGGTGCAAGTGGCTGGTATAATCTTCTAAGCATGATGTAAGAGTTCGAACTGGTTCGTTTTGACCTGCCAGCACACGGCAGCTTGGAGCCGTCTTCTTTTTTCATTTTATCTGTTTCATTGAAGTGTTTGCTCTGGAATGGCTGTTTCAATGAAGTGTTTGCTCTGGAATGGCTGGGTAACTATGCAAAGAGTGTGGTTTGCTTGTTCCGCGTTCCATTTGCACTAAAGAGCGCTTTGATAAATAGGCCTACAACTGTTGTGCCATTTATTCCATGCTAGTGTTGTTTGATCGTTTATGCTTAAAATATAGCGAAAAGTTACGGAGAAGAATGGTAGATTTATTTATAGTTCAAAAACAGTGCCAGTGAACATGCAATATTAATCTGCGTTTGCCTGCGTGCGGGTGTGTAAATATGTGCGTGATTGCGTGCGTGTGTGTATATATGTGCGTGTGTGCGTGCGTGTGTGTATATATGTGCGTGATTGCGTGCGTGTGTGTAGCTGTGCGTGATTGCGTGCGTGTGTAGATATGTGCGTGATTGTGTGTTTGTGCGTGTGTGTGTTGTCTATAGAAGAGATATCACACATAGCACTATTATATGAATCATGACTTACTACCGACGCTATTGCTATTACTCTGTGATATCGGTGATAAAAACGGTGATAAAAATAAGTCATCATGAACCAAGCAGGTACAATCTTACTGGCCTTAACTTAGTGTTTCCCACTTTGAAGTATTTGTTTTGAGAAAATGGGTTTGCCCTGAAATTCGCATTGCTATAACAAGAAAATATTGTATAATTATAGTAAGCACTCGTTCAAAACTGCCACTAAGAGGTGAAGTTTCCACTTCTGTTCCTGATTCCGATATGTAACCACAGCTCTGTTTACAAATACGGCCAGTCCGCGAGCTTAGCTAACGTTGTACAAACTATTATTAGGAACATAAATGGAATGTCGTGATTTGAAAGAGAGATTTTTGTGAGCTTATTAAAAACAAAAAGTTGCGCAACACTCACCTCTAATGTTAAAAGGTCTGTCACATTGATTTGGTGTGAATTTGGGGCCATTTAAGTGTTACTGGCGCAGAATTATATCAATGGGATTCACATGACTATGCACAGAATAGCTTAGAAAATTCGTATGTTGTGGCTAGGCACTTACACCGGATGTTATTTAGGCCTACGTGAATGAATCGAATCAGACTTCTTGGGTTTCAACATCGTCATAACCGTGGGATGATTTGTTGAAAATTAAGTCTTTTTTTGTGTGTGTAAAAGATAAAGAGAAAAGAAGAACAGAAAAGAAAAGACTGTCTTCGTAAATGGCAGGGAAATTGTCTTTTTGTTTAGTTTTTAGTTACCTAGAGTAATCCGGGCGAACATCTCGTCCGCTAGTGCCTGCGACTACAAGCTCCATGATCGAATGCTGAAAAAGGTTACTTCAACAAAGTATCAAAACGTCACGCTGCAACACAACGCTAGGTTCAACCAACACATCGACAACGTCGTGGCCAAGGCGAACAGGACGCTTGGATTCCCACGACGCAACCTAAGGATCGGTGCGGTCACCTTACAAGTCTCTCGTGCGTCCCATGCTGGAATATGCCTCCACTGTCTGGGACCCTTCAACCCAAAAGAAGGCAGCCAAGCTGGAAACTGTACAATGAAGAGCAGCTAGATTCTCCTTCAACAAATACAAGAAGACTGACACCATGCTGCAGATGCTTCAGTAAGCAGTGGCAAACACTGGAAGATCGACGTAAGGCAGAAAGAATCATCAAGGTGTACAAAATCAACAGCAATCTAGCAGCAGTCAGCGGTCCCCAAATGATACCACAAATTCAGCGACCCAGGCGAACCCAGGATAGAACATTCCAATGTGTTACCTGCCCGACAAGACTACCGCATGAACTCCTTCCCTAAAACGATTGGGAATTAGAATATCCTCCATCAAGAGGTGGTCTCTACTCTTTCCCTTGGCGCCATCGTCTCGAGGGTGTCCAAGCTTGAATGACAAATCCACTGCAGCATCGCCCTCCTTCCCCTCCATGACACCCAGCTCCGCCTCACCCCCTTTTCCCCCTCCGCCCCCTTCTTTCCCTATTCAATAATGGTACAGGACGCAGTCAATATAAAAATTTCAAAAAAATAAAAATTCGATTTTCTTTCCGTCTTCTAATAGCGATCTCCCTGCCTTTACACCACCTGTTTGAGTGATGGATGTGTGTTTGGTATGTGTGAGGGTGGATGAGACAGGTGAGCGTGTATGTTGGTATAGGTCGCCGCGCTTTGAGCCTGAATGATTTGGGGTAAGGCGCGTATAGCATCCTGTATTATTATTTGTATTATTCACCTCCCCCCATCTCCCTTGTCCTCCTCTACATTTATTCACACACTTCCTGCATTTCTCGATCTTACCATTTCACCCTCAACCAACATCCACCCCACCTTCATCTCCCTCGCCACACATTTTAACCCGAACTGGCAAATGATGGGTGGGGCTGTGCCGGTCGGGTCCTAAGCCCCGGGGACCGCCACGGTAGCCGGATTGGCTCACCCTGAGGCTTGTCTACGGTTAATGTTGTACAGCCAAGTAAAGTGCTTTTTGTTTCTTTTTTTCCCCTCCCTAACAGCCACACACCCAAGATCTCGACGAAACCCCCAGAATATATTAGCAACGATCAACGAATTTATATTATTGGAAGAAGAAGAAGAAGAAGAAGAAGAAGAAGAAGAAGAAGAAGAAGAAGAAGAAGAAGAAGAAGAAGAAGAAGAAGAAGAAGAACAACAACAACAACAACAACAACAACAACAACAACAACAACAAGCCGGCCAAAGTTGTTTCCTCTCGTATTTCCGAGCATGGTCTATTTACTCAAACCTGGCGTCGCTGGATAATATTATATGTTCACTTAGAAGTATGATGAGTTAGGTTCGTGTCCTATCCTATCCTATCCTGTCCCGTAACCCGGAGGTCGTAGGGGCACCACATATGATCGTTTAACCAGCATACTCCATCTTTCTCTGTTCTCAGCAGCCCTGATGGCTTCGCTTAGTGTCAAACCAGTCCATTCTCGAATGTTGTCCTTCCACCTCTATTTCGGTCTCCCTCTTCTTCTACCTCCTTGCACTGTGCCTTGCAGAATAGTCTTTGCAAGGCCTGATGATCTGGTGACGTGGCCATACCATCGTCATCGTGTTGTCCAATGGCTTGAGTGATGGTGTAATTCAGGGGACAAAACTAGTGTCGTAAAAATCCTTCCACGTGATCAGTTAATATTGCGTCCCCTGTGCCTTTCACCATGACTTCTCGATAAGTCTGGCTAAGGTCCATGCCTTCACTCAGCACAAAATATTGCAGCAAGTGTTCGTCATTTGTTCGAATCTAAAACGTGAACACGTGCGTGCAATTGTGCGTGTTATGAAGAGTGTCTTTATACATTATTTAGAGAGATTGATTATCATAAAAACAAACAAAATGAGCAACAAAAACATCAACAATAACCAGCGAGAGAGAGAGAGAGAGAGAGAGAGAGAGAGAGAGAGAGAGAGAGAGAGAGAGAGAGAGAGAGAGACAGAGAGAGACAGAGAGAGAGAGACAGAGAGACAGAGAGACACAGAGAGAGACAGAGAGACACAGAGAGAACAACATAATAACAGACAAAACTAATCAAAAATTAAACCGACAAAGAAAGAAAGATTGAATGACAATCAGAGAGACAAGAGAAAGAATAAAATAAACGCACAAAAAGAAAATAAACGAAAGAAAAATATTCTGACAGACACGGATACAGAATAAGAATTACAGGACCAAACATGCAGAAAGAACGTAACCCGTTTAATAAATTATTCTGTCTACTTCAATTCCCTTCACTTTACCTGATTTGCTCTGCCGCGACCTATCGCCTTTGGCACACGGTTT
The DNA here is from genome assembly GCA_036898135.1 of Oncomelania hupensis. NCBI lineage: Eukaryota > Metazoa > Mollusca > Gastropoda > Littorinimorpha > Pomatiopsidae > Oncomelania > Oncomelania hupensis. The sequence continues at coordinate 27,301,024 of CM072519.1, forward strand.
TCATTGGCGATACTCATCATCAGTAATGTTCATCTTTAGCTTTGAAAATGAACAGATCTTCTCTGGTACAACCAAACAATAAAAGTCAACACATTTTCCTAAGGAAAGCTGTACAATAAATAAAATTGTTTTACTATTGCAACAAATTTTACAAAGGAAAATTATAAATGATGTTATTTAATACCATTAATACTGTGGGTAAATGAATTTTAACAGTTTATTTAACTAGTACCAAATAAGAAATCTAAATCAAACAAATGTTCAAATATTTATATGTTAAAATAATTTATTTCGGTAACTAAGATAGTAAGGATAATATTTACATTTTATTTTAACCATAGAACAAACACTAACAGAATGACATTGAAAATAATAAATCTAATTTCATAAATGCACTTAACACCAAGTACGAGCTCGAAAGCTGCTTAAGACGCTGATCAACCAATTAAATGCTTAAATGCAATTAAGGACTATAATACTGATTTCCTGCTTCAACCAAAGACTAAAGACTGCTTTTACATCCGTCGTCGTCTTCTTTTATTTATTTATTTATTTATTTTAGCAAACGGATTTGAGGGCTATAAATTTGGTTGATTAAAGTGTAATATTAACAAAAGCTTAAGATGTATCTTATATGTTTTTCTTTTTCTTTTTGTGTTCATAATTTCGCGAAGAAGACGTTAATAAATTAACCTTCGCGTTCATGCTGTTTTTGTAAAATGTAAAGAATACGAAATAACCATTACAATATCAAGGATATACATAACATTATTACACATGCACAAGGATACAGCGGTGAATCCTGTCACAGGTTACACTGTTGTTTGTGTGCGGACTCCCATCTCGTCGGCCATGGAGAGTCAACCCTGGAACAAACTTGAGCAGCTAACACATTGAAATACTCTCTTCTGAATATGATACATCAATCCGGCACCAAAGACACGACAATTTCAAATTGTAATGCAAAAGTATATCACTTACCAGATTGCCAACGAACTATATTCTGAAATAATTATGTCTTTAAAGGGAAACCAACTTTCCTTAACCTGTTGAAATTAAAGGTTCCTTAAACAAATTAGTACGCAGATATCTTGTCTTTCCTCAGTACAGGACTTAAATATACTAGGCAATAACAATAACATTTCTGCAAATGTTGGGCAAGCTATTGACTTCTTGACGTAAAATACAAAATTGTTTGGAGTACTTTTTTTTTTAAAGTCAACAAGGTCGTCGATATAAAGACAAGTAGATGCCTTTTCGCTATTTATGTTCCTAAAGCAACGCATTCAAAGCAAATGACAATCATTACAATTGTTCTAGGGCCAGCCATGGCTTACAAAAATACGGACAAAAATAAGAAAGACAGTAAGAATTGAAGAAACCATTTCTATTTCATGTAAAACATTACACGATAAATTATTCATAATTATATAATTAGAAATATGTTGTAACATGTCCATAACAATCTACCATAAAATATTAATAAGTGCATTTAAATGACGCTGTTTCCCTAAATTTACCAGTTCAAAGCGCAGATTATCATCACCACAAAAAAACAAGTAGACCCAGGAATACCAACATAAATTAAGTTTTCAAACTTAACATGACAAAACATTCGTGGAATACACATAAATTCATATAGTTACGAAAACAAACATATTGCATCATACCACTGCAAATATATTAAATAAACTTCAAAACACTAACTACAGTCTACACTATTATTTTCTCCTTATACTGTTACGAGATCCTGGGAAAAAAACGTTTGGTTTATATTTGTTTCAATACTAGTTTTACAAAAACATTGAAACAGTGAAAACTTACCAGTCCTGAAAGAACAATGTAAATAAGCGAGTACACAATACACATTTAGAACTATTGTTTTCTCGTTTACCAGTTCCTGCAAAGACGTTTGTACAATATACGACAAATGTTTATATAAATTGTTTCAACACAATTATTACAAAAACACGGAATCGGTGAAAACTTACCATTCCTGAAAGAAATACAAATTACAATGTAAATTATAATATATTAACTTACCATTCCTGAAAGAAATACATTGTAAATAATATAATATATTAACTTACCATTCCTGAAAGATAAACAATGTAAATAATATAATATATTAACATTGCAAACTAGTATAAATGCAAAATCTGCATAACGATGGGGGAAAATATCACCAAAATATTTTAAAGATGTTTAGCAGACAATACAAAGTTTATATTTCTAATTTAATTTACTATAAAACATAAAACACATTAACCAAATAAAATACATCAAACAATCATATACGAGTTAAAATCATATATTCAATTATTATTTGGCAGGCAATTCAAGTTTCCATATAATATTTTACCTTAAAGATAACTTACCATAAGGCAATTTACAACTGGAAATATTCGTGTTACCCCACATTCATATTATTTAGCAGGTAAAATAAATTGCCATACTATTACACTTGAAAGATCGCTTACCCTCAAACAATCCGCACATACAAACCAACAATTGTGTCACCAACACATGTAATTATTATTTAATTGGCAATACAATTTACCATAATAGTGTTGTTCAAAGAAACTCCCTATAAAAAATGCCTATTTTTGTAAAGGATCTTCTCTTTACCACCACAAAAAAAGATTTTTAAAACTTTTTCACTTGTCAATTGTTTTAAGATCCGGCGGTCAGCTTTTACTAGACTTGTTCTTTAAAGAAAACTGCCCATGAATGAAGCGAAATTAAAACATTTAAGATATTGCATAACAACAAAAATTCGTAATACTATGCTTCAGATGAAACTTACCATAGTTTGGAAGATAGAAGTTGTACTTAAAAGGCCCTTGTCAACCACGTTAACTCGATACATCGTGTCAACTAAAGGACGTTAAAGAGCAAACTTTATCGTCTTCTGGTTGACTAAACCTGACTTTTAAATTGTGGTTGCAGCGTTTCAAGACCTCTAGGAGAAAAAGATTATGGAGATCGTCGACAATGTGCAGGAAAACTGTAATAAAACACAGAAAAATCCCATAAGGCCGTTAACCACAACGAAATTTTTCCTTAGTAAAGTCGAACTCAAAAACTTCAAAAGGGCAGATCCGTCAAAACGTGCAAAACGTTAAATATAAGTGTCGAAACTCGCAAAACCGGGTGCCGTTCTCGCAAAACTTGTGATCAACGAATAAGACAATGATAAATGGATAATGATAAAATGCCGGCCTTCAGAGGAAACGGAATTCGATTAATGCATCACACACACTCTTCCTTCCCTTTCTCTCTCTCTCCCTCCCTCTCTCCCTCCCTCTCTCTCTCTCTCTCCCTCTCTCTCTCTCTGTGTTTGTGCATTGTATCAGTGTGTGTGTGTGGTCATATCTACCTAACAAGCGAGCAATCAACCAAATAGACAATAACCAACGAGCGTATTGTATACTGCAAATATATTGCACATCACCACCATTGAATGTTTTCACCTAAAGCGCTCAGCAATTCATTCAATGAACTGAATGAGGATATGAAAATGTAAGAATACTATTGTCTTGCGCATACATTCATATTTGTAGCCTAGTAGTAGTAGTAGTAGTAGTAGTAGTAGTAGTAGTAGTAGTAGTAGTAGTAGTAGTAGTAGTAGTAGTAGTATAAATACATACATTTCTCATGCACCCCACACGTCAAGAAGCTGTAAAGGTTACAAAACAAAACTTGATTAGTTACCATGCGAAAGTCGGTACACCTAGGCCTCAATTTACATGCACCTACCCCTCTCTCTCTCTCTCTCTCTCTCTATTTTTTTTTTTTTTTGGTGAGTATGTGCCTGTGCAATATTGATGATAAAAATTGTGCGATACCAAATGAATGCCCTGCTGAAAACAAATTTAAAGAAAATACATCATGTGTTATAGCACTGTGACAGATTTGCTCAAATGCCGTGCAAACTCAAGCACGTTTGAGCCATAATAACTGGTTAAACAAACTCTGCTGCTTCAGTCCTGACAGTGTTTAATGAACGACTCAAAAACTTCAAAAGGGCAGATCCGTCAAAACCTGCAAAACTTTAAATATAAGTGTCGAAAGTCGCAAAACTGGTGATCAACGAATAAGACAATGATAAATGATTAAAGATAAAATTCCGGCCTTCAGAGGAAACGAAATCCGCTTAATGCATCACACACACCCTTCCTTCCCTTTCTCTCTCTCCCTCTCTCTCTCTCTCTCCCTCTCTCTCTCTCTCTCTCTCTCTCTCTCCTCACTCAATCGCTGTGTTTGTGCATTGTGTCAGTGTGTGTGTGTGGGTGTGTGCGTGTGTGTGTGTGTGTGTGTGTGTGTGGTCATATTTACCTAACAAGTGAGCAATCAATTAAAAAGACAATAACCAACGAGCGTATTGTATACTGCAAGTATATTGCACATCACCACCATTGAATGTTTTCAACTAAAGCGCTCAGCAATTCATTGAACTGAATGAGGATACGAAAATGTAAGAATACTAATTGTCTTGCGCATACATTTTATATTTGTAGCCTAATACTGTAATAGTAGTAGTAGTAGTAGTAGTAGTAGTAGTAGTAGTAGTAGTAGTAGTAGTAGTAGTAGTAGTAGCAGCAGCAGTTTAAATATATGTATTTCTCTTGCACCCCACACGTCAAGAAGCTGTAAAGGTTACAAAACAAAACTTGATTAGTTACGATGCGAAAGGCCTCTCTCTCTCTCTCTCTCTCTCTCTCTCTCTCTCTCTCTCTCTCTCTCTCTCTCTCTCTTTTTTTTTTTTTGTGGGTACGCGCCTCTATGTGCCTGTGCAATACTGATGGTATACTCTGGATGATGACGGGATAAAAATTGTGCGATAACAAATGAATGCCCTGAAAACAAATTTAACGAAAAATACATCATGGTGTTATAGCAATGTGACCGATTTGCTCAAATGCCGTGCAAACTCCAGCACGTTTGAGCCATACTAACTGGTTAAACAAACTCGGCTGCTCCAATCTTCACAGTGTTGATTGAACTTACCGTAAAACTGCACAAAAACAATGGAAAAATAGAATAAAAGAAGAAAGAATGTAAGAGGCAGACTAAAAAGAAATGATTAGTAAAAACAAACAATAAGTATATTTTAGTATTAGTTACAGGAAACCGCAAAATTACACAACACGAAACATTTTTAACATAACAATAACGGGACATATGAGGCTACATCCTGATACATGTACTAATAAATTATTAAGTTATTCGCCCGCTAACAAATAATAGTTATTCACTTCCCTCAACGCTCTCCCCTCAAATCGGCTTAACGAGAAAGAAAGAGAGACAGACAGACAGAGACAGATAGAACATGACATACAGACACGGACGAAAAGAAAAAAAGAAAAAAGTGAGAGCCAATAGTCGTAGTCTCTGTGGGAGACCTACGAAATACATTGCGGTTTCCTGCATGATCGTTCAAGGAAGACATGGGAATTCTTCATGATGCACGAGGAGAGGGAGCTAATATAAACACTAGTACTCCCAATGTTTACAAATCCTTATGGTCAGTAAAGTGCAATACAGTTGGAAGGCAACTTCAACCAGACAGCAAAGTCTAGCATCTAACAACACGGTTTTGGTCTGCTGCATCGTTCAATGCTTACCTCAAACTCGATTAGTTTGCATAATGATTGTGGAGAAGATTGTGGTGAGGATTGAATAAGGAAATAAGTTGGTATGGGGCAAGATCGCGAGAATACCAATGGAATGATTGGGTATGAGTTCGAGACTTCACCATCTTCCGGTGCATTCGAGTTCCCATGAACGTCCTAAATCCTTGAAATGAATGAATAAACGCAACGATAAACAAGGGAGCGTAGTAAGACCCCCTTTTCCCACTGAGGATTTGCATGCAGACATGCAGTGAACTACGGTGTAGACCATCTGCAGCAGCACTTTGCTATGGGTTTTAAATACATGCATTGGTTATAATAAAACAAAAAGCAAGGTGTGGATTCACAGTTAGCAGTGATGTTGTAATTATCATTAAGTAGGCCTATACAGTTCTGCGACTATTTCAATATGAAATTAGTTTCATTGCTATCAAACATACTGAATCAATGTATGAGACATTTATATTATTTGCATTTTTCAAACTTCCATTAGTATTTGCATAGTTAGACGTTTTCTTTTACTTGTACTTGAAGAATGTATTTAATTAGTTAATATTCCAGTATTATTTAATATTTCTGCGGATGGTCTTAAGTGCATGTAAAATGTGACTGTTTTGCCTGTTAGTTTGATAGGTTTGGTTTTGCTGATTACGTATAAATATACCATTATTTGGTAAAAGATCAAATTATCCACAAAATACTGTTGCTTCAGATGCTGTTATTCAGGTTTTACAGTTAGGAATTAAAATGTCTCCCCCCAATAACATAAAATAAAAACAAATTCATGTAACTCACAAATTTAATCATGTAGGCCGCCTACCGGTTGAAAAACGGTGTCTTTACTACTAACTCCGCAAAAACTCACAACGTGCCATGGTATCCTGGCTCCTCAAGATCCTCCTTGTAGCTGTCTTCTGCTTAGAAGTCTTAATCCAGTCGAATAGTCCAATCGAATAATCCAAAGGAATTATCCAAGAAACATGCACATATCACACAAACACAATTGTCGCAGAAATTAATTCAGCGAATGCTTTGTCTACACAGTTCATTTTAACGCTTCCCGTTTGTCAGATATTCACACATCTAAATAATTCAACCAGTAATGCAGTCTGTTAGAATCAACATATAGGAATCCTGGCCACCTCAGTGGGCAAAACTATGTTAGGAGCTTAACTATAAGCCTTCTCTTTAATTGTCTTTAATGGCAAAATGGTTGGATTAAGTCACTGGTTAAAGTCAAAATTCGACCGTAACATTCTGCTGCATCCCGATGACGGATCATATTAAATATCGGTTCTCCATTTCTTCTGCAAAACTCTTCCATCCAAATTTCTCAGGGTTTATTTGTCATTGTTCTTTTTGGTGTCTAGGTCAACCTTCCATATCAATTCAATCAAATGTCCACTTGTATAGCGCACAGCTTCACTCCAAGAAGACATGTTTGGGGCGTACACTTCGTCCTGCGTAATGCTTTGCCGCTATAAATAATATATTTTCGAGTAGACTTCTAAATCAACAAATGAGTCAACTAGGGGAAAAAAAAGTCATCCTTAGCATCATTGCACCGCTATTTTTGCAAAAAAACTTAACGTTAGAAAAGTCCTGTATCGTAGTAAAAATGGACCACACAGCACAACAACCTGAAGTAAAAATATCATTTTCGAAAAAAGGCAGCACATTTTCACAGAGGATAGAAATTATTCAAGTCAAGCCTTCAAACTTTGTAGTCTTCATTACATTCAAAACTATCAACCTGCCTACAAAGTCCTGCTGTTGTAGTTGGAAGCTGCTTTCTGTTGAGTTTTCATCGCAGTGCAACATTCACTGTTTAGCCTACAAGTTATCCTGAAAGTTTATTCTTTTTCTTCTTATTTCCTGTTGGGCAACCACGTTCAATAATTTGTTTCTCCCTACCTGTTGTTTTTTTCTTCTTTGTAACGCATGGTGGATTCTGAACAAAAGAAATGCCAATAATTATTAATTATTCCAAAGAAACTTTCAAAAAGCAGTGGCTTCCAAGTCGGCTCCTCTTATCTGACTATAGCAATCACGTACCTAATAAAATGTCGTCTGCTTTTCTGTGAAATTTTTGCAAACTCATCCTGGGTCCTTTTATCCTTCTGATATAAATATCTCCTTCTTCATCTTGCTATCCGGGCCTGGTCCTCTTTTTGGGGATTTGTTCAATTTGTATCAAAACCTGTCTCAGCGAAACAATAAATCGGCATTTCAAACGACTGCCGTCTGCGCTGACTGGACAAGTAGAAGCAGACGACACCGAAGTACGCAGATGCAGTGTGCAGACACGAAAATTCACGATTTTCACGTGATTTGTGTGTTCTTCTGTGTTCACTGGTCGTTCTTATTCTCTGTGTGTGTGTGTGCGTGTGTGTGGGTGTGGGTGTGTGTGAGCGCTTACAACAGACTTTAATTTCGATTATCATCTTTATTTATACTGAACTATATATATATATATATATATATATATATATATATATATATATATATATATATATATATATATATATATATATATATATATATATATATATATATATATATATATATATATATATATATATATATATATAAAAGGTGACGTCATCATGATAACATCACTTGGTTTGCATAAGTTTAGTTTTACATAGGTAAAGTCAAAGTCTAAACCAAACTGGAACCAAATCCCTCTAGTAGTTTCGGAGAAAATAGGATTAGAAAACAAACAAATTATGACGTCACCACGATGATGTCACACGATGACATCACTCAATATACCATAGTTTCGTGTAAGGCTCATTGCACCTGTACACTGTATAATTACATATACGAAGTTCGATGAAATAATAAAATGTTCGGTTAAAAATGACGCCACGATTTCCATAAGTTTTGTTGTACATTGTAGGCACAGGTAAAGTTTAAGTACATACCAAACTTGAACCAAATCCCCCCAGTAATTTTGGAGAAAATAAAAATAGAACAAAAAAATTGTTTACAATTTATGACGTCATCATGATAACATCAGCCAATATACAAACTTTTTCTTTATCAGGTAGGGTTCACTATTTTCTAACTAAATATCAAGTATCAAAGACATCCGTCCATTAGTTTCAGAGAAAAATGAGCAAATGTCACCCCCGGCCGGACCCCGGACGGACAAAGCTAAAAACAATAGTTCCAAGGCTGTAAAGCTTTACGGCTCGAGAATTAATAACATGATTTTATTTGCACTGCGTTTCCTGGAAAGAAAGAAAGAAAGGAAGAAAGAACGAACGAAAAAAGAAAGGAAGGAAGGAAGGCAGAAAGAAAGAAAGATAAGAAAGAATAGCATTCATAGTAAGATGATTATAAAAGTTTTATTTGAATGCGTTTCACTCTATGAAAGAAAGAAATGAAGATTGAAAGAAAGAACGAAAAAGAAGAAAGAAAGGAAGGAAGAAAGAAAGAAAAATGAAAGAATAGCATTCATAATAAGATGATTATAAAAGTGTTCTTTGAATGCGTTTCATTGCATGAAAGAAAGAATGAAGAAAGAAAGAAAAAAGGAAGAAGAAGAAGAAGAAGAAGAAGAAGAAGAAGAAGAAGAAGAAGAAGAAGAAGAAGAAGAAGAAGAAGAAGAAGAAGAAGAAGAAGAAGAAGAAGAAGAAAGGAAGAGGAGGAGGAGGGGGAGGAGGAAAAGAAGGAAGAGGAGGGAAAAAAAAGAAAAGAGAAGATAGCGATAACGAAAGAAAGAAAGAAACAACAATGACAACAAGAACAACAACAACAGCACAATAAGGAAGAAGGAAACAAAGAATTACTTACTTAATTAATTAACGAAAGGACAATAACGAAAGAAACAAAGAACACATTGTAACAATATCATACATAATAACATAATTATAACAATTTTATTTGCACTGCGTTTCGCTGCATGAAAGGAAGAAAGAAAGGAGAACGAAAGTAGGTGAAAGAAAGAAAATACTATTATAATAATACACATTGTAACATAATAGCAAGGTCTTTCAGAATCTTTTATTACAAAGTGTATTAGTTAATATTGTCTCGTAAGAATCAGATAAGAATAAAGAACACTGGCATTTCTCAATATTATTCAAGTGTATGAACGATTCAAAAATCAGTTAACAGAACAAGCACCCTGCAATAACAATTAAAATAATTGTCACAAAACATTTTTTTAAACCAAACAAATAAAACAGCATTTGGTGACCCACTATTATATAGAGGATTTCTCACAATAGCAATGGGAAAGGGCTTTAGACTATGAATCCAGCCCATCTTACACCACCTCATTTCATTTTCATTTTTATTTACTTTGTGGTCCCTTTTCCAACATGTTATCTATGTTTTGAGCTTCAGGTGTGGCGTTCTTCAATCAAAGGGGCCGGGTAGCTCAGTTGGTATAGCGGCGTACTAGTAACCAAAATGTTCCTAGTTCGAATCCCGGATTGACCAACGTGTGACCATATTATTTTCTCCTTACCAATCAACTGTTTCGCTGGTGTCAGAATAATGCTACCAGTAGTCGCCTATACGCTCAGGTGTCGTGTGACTATAATCTACAATTAACTCCTTCAATCAATTTAATTATTTAGACATCCAAAACACAAAATCTATGTATTATAAACTAAATTCAGGTTTGTCCTTGGATTTTAGGGAACGTTTATTGAAAGAATTCAGGACTCTTTTTTTCAGCTTTTCTGTCTTCAGTATATATTATTTTAATTTTTGTACCTTAAAAAAAAATATTTTGTAAAGCTTTGAATAATTTATGAGTTCACCATTGCTAGGGTTCAGTGTAAGGGAACAAACTCCTGTTTGTTGCTTTGCTTGTTGTCAGGGATTATGTGTTGTCAGGGATTACCTCCCTTGGTCATTCACGGTTGGCGGTCACGTTCTATTCAGAAATCGCATAAAAACAAACTATTTATTCTTTCGCTACGAATTCTGATGTTCTTTGAAGAGTGTAAGTTCAGCACTCAAGACACCACACATTGGGCGCTCAAAGTTTTCTTTACTTATCAATTGTAAACTTAGAACTTCCCTTGTAGTCAATTCCCCTTGGGGTCATGAGCAATCTTGTCACTGTAGATTGTTCTAACCTATAAAGGGAACATTGAAAGCCCCAGTTGAAAACCTGTCTTGCCTTTGTAGGCATGACTAATTCACTGCGGCAACAGTTCCCCCCGTTGGAGTGCCGGGGGTTTCAGTATAAATAGTATCCCCACTTTCTGGAAATTTAGTGCTTTAAATTCCCACTGTCGCTGTCTTCATCATTTGCTCTTTCCCATTCCTGATCTGTCCTATCACTCTGCTATACTTTCTTCTTCTTCGCTAGATCAATGACCTACCTTTTTTCTTGAAAACTCTTCCTGGACAAGACTCCTTGTTTGTGTATGAGGTCTGTTGGATCAGCTTGGGAGTGTTGGACGCTTTCTGCCGGGTGGTCACTAGGGCTTCCTATGATTGTATTATTTCGCACTATAGGCATTTTATATGTATGTATTTTGTTGATGATTTATAATGATGGTTGTATTCTATTTTGTTTTTGTAACCGGGGTGTTCGCGTAGTTGAGGTCAACCCTCAGCCGTCCCCCGCGTGGGATGTCTTTATTGTAAAGTGACTGGCCGGTGGAGGGCATTCAATTTTCCCACTAGGGTTGTTTCGGCAGATCTTTTATGCGGATCGGGGGTTGTCCGGTCCTGATTTGGCTCGGAAGAGTCCGCTGGACCTAAAGCAACAATAAATCAATCAAAAAAAAACTTGTAGTCAATAGGTTTGTTGCTTCGCGGGAGCGACAAAGGGTTGTGTATTATCTACCGCTGGGCTATCGAGGATCCTTTATCTAGGCACCAAAACTGTTTGATGCCCACCGTTCTATTATATACACAAAGAAGGTGGTGCCGAACGAATTTCGTGTTGAAAAAGCACTTGGCAATAGGGCAATGAATCGTGGAATGTTAAACTTTTGTTCAATGAAACAAATAATTCAGTGCAAAAATGTGTACATGCCTTTCTTCGATTTCATATCTCTAATCCCTCATATGTTGCACTTCAACACACGAGAGCAACCAAAGACTGTACAATTATACAACTGTACAAATAAACAAATAAATAAATTTATTAAAATAAACATAATAAAATACGCTTAAAAAGCGCAAAATCGATTAAAGCACATATGTACAACATATATCACAGAAACTTCGAAAAATTATTAAGCAAATTCATAGTTTACATGTTTTTTGCAATTAAACAACCACCACAATTTGTTTTTAACTCGTTCCAATTAAGCAAAAAAATAAATAAAAAATAAAAAATATGGGCTGGCAATCACGACATCATAATTATGTAGCTGTAATCAAAATTAATGATAGTAATAAATTATTTACCTGTTATGCACAGCAATACAAAATAATTATGCATATGATAATTATATGCTTAATGATTTATTGATAATTATTGTCTAATTTTTTGCTTTGTTCGATTGTTGGCATAGTTAATAATACAAAAACAATTTCGAATCATCTTGCGTGAAACAGCATATGGGATCCTAGTGATCATGAGCTATTATCGTCAAGCACACAGTGCATGATTATTAAAAAAAAACAAACTGTGCTTCTATCATGAGGGGTAACGGCAGTGGATTTTGTATATACAGTAATACATTTCATTAAA
>CM072519.1:27318332-27338332 GCA_036898135.1 Oncomelania hupensis
TAACTCCACTCACCAGAATGGCCAGGTAACCAGTGAGATGTCTGGCAGGCCCAGGGAGGTCGGAGTTGATGAACCTCTGCAGGACCTTGGCAATGGTGCCCCTGAGGAGAGAGGTGAGCAGTTTGACGATCAGCACCAGACAAAGGCACAGCACGAAGAGAGACAACGCCAGCAGAAGTCCTCCCGCAGCCACGTCACTGTGGCTCCAGCCGCTGAACATGTGGTCATCTGTAAAACAATACCGCAAGTAGCTCAACACTGTATTTAAGGATAATTTGTGACAACTACTGTCACCCATACGGGCCACAATTCAGGTTGCTTTGTCAGCGAAAGCTCATAGCCATGCATTTGGCTCCTACTGATCACTGAGGTTCTAGCTGATGTTGCGCATAGTCTGCCTTTAAGTCACTGACTCGGTTATCAGAGGCACTAGAGACTGGACAGTGCGTCTGATGCTGCAAAGTGCTGGGGGAGTGGGAGATAGAGATAGAGAAAGAGACAGAGACAGAGAATCATAGACAGAGACAGACAGAGAGTCATATACAGAGACCGACAGATAGAAAGAGACAGAGAGAGAGACAGAAAGACACTAAGACAGACAACAGACAAAGAGAATCCAGTGCAAAGTCACAGCCCACATTTGTAGATAGGCTCAATTCATTCAATTGCACTGAACTCACCATGACTATTTTATTACACCCTAACATCTAGAACAGCATGTTCTTAGTAACGCAGTATTGCCACATACGGTAGCTTTGGGTAATAAAGTCCCCTATATATTTCATTCGTTCATTCATACCATGGGTGAAAAGCGTGGGGACAGAAGTAGTAGATGGTTGATTTAGTGACGTCTATGTCTAGGCCTATATATAATAATAATTCATCCCGTCTATAGACAATAGTCTCAGAGGACGCTAAACACAGAAGAGCATAATAAGTGGTTTATAGAGTCCTGTAAATGTGTATTCTTATCTCTGTCACTTTCAATGAATCCCCGAAGCGCACGAATCAACGATGGGGTCAGGAGCAGCAGGAAACATCCTCTTCAACGTTTTACGAGTGCCGCGCTCGCTGTCCGGAAAACAAGATAAGCTTTCAATATCAACCAAAGCAGCTTGTTTAATCAGCAGTGGAAAAGGTTGATGAACGAGGCTCAGCCTTTTGAAAGACCTTCAGCTGCTGATGCGTGTAGAGAGTGACTAAGAATGGTCTACTTACGCTTACGCATAAATAACGCATGTGAGGTAAAAGAGCATAATCGCATTAACACCTCTTGACCCTATTGTATTTTATTACGAAGTCATCAACAGAGCCCCCCATAGAAGAGTTGAAAGGTGAAGATCGTATGCAGCAAGTAAAGTGCAGTACTTGTTCTTCAGTAGTATATTGCATGTTTAAAGCGCACTTACTAACTCAAAGAGCTGCTCAAGGCGCTGTCCGAGCTAGACAATAGTTTACTTCCAAGACATACGCCTGGTGCGTGCCTGCGCCCCGTAAATAAAACATGATCAACTCAACTCAGCCCAAGCTGGAGGCCTATAATTTATTTCACAGAATATATCGGATTATTTTACGTGCCGTTGAAGTCTGAATTTTTTCTTTGCTTGTACTATATTAGGACAATTCGTCACACATTGTACAGAAAACGTGACCTTCCGCTCTCACCTGTGGGTACTGATTGACTCGGTTTAAGAATCGTGTCAAGTAGGCGATACGGTAAATCTGTCACAGTCGAAGATCGAGTCAACGAGTGTGGGTTTTTTGTTACAACACGCCTACAGCTAAGTGCCCAGTGTAAGGAGGTCGTCTGTGTTCTATGGACGAATAACCCTACGAGTGATGCAAATGACAGCTAAGCAATGCCGATCTTGTGGTTAGTTGTTGGATGGGTAACCGCCTAGCGTACCTATACCGATATCTTGACCAAGGCAGCGCAGTGGTGCTCTTTCCCGATGACACTATAAACCGAGATATAGTCTGTGCATACACGCACTCCATCACACGGACTTTAAAGATCCCGACGCTCATGTCGCGTGTGAATACCAGATACAAAAGCGCATCCTGGGAGGCGCTGCTGATCGGCTGCCACTGAGAAGGCAACCGGAATGTGGCCCGCTAGGGTGACTAATGTCATCCCAAACCCAAGTGTATTTCCAAACGGTCGTAGCGGGAAAAATGACCATTATTTGGAGTTGAAACTCGGCTTTACTATAATATACTATCATGAAGCGTTAACATGGAAAGATGGACCACTATGTGATCTATCCGTAAGAACACACACACAAAAAAAGGTTCATCCAAAGCGCACACAAAAATACTCCGTGTTTAGGAAATGATGCATGCACGTCTGCCTCTGTTTGCGTAGAATGCGAGGTGAATGAGCGTGCGCGCACACACACAAACAAACAAACACACACCCACACACACACACCTACACACCTACGCACACACACACACACACACACACAGTGGAATTTAAAAAAGAAGGCAGTTAATGTAATGAAACTGCATATATCATTTTGGGAAAATGGCAATAGGATTTTCTACAAATTAACGTAACAATCGCGAAAAATGTCAATGAAGAACATGATAGTAAGCTTACATAAAAAAATAACATTTTTAAACTTCACAGAACTTCGTTGTAAATAATAATAATAAATCCTCCAAAATTTGGCACTGGATAGAGGATAAAAAGTTGTCAAAGAATAAAATGTGGAAGATTTCCCGACTTGGCCCATACGACATTCGACACTCGCACCTGTTTCTGACCCTCGCCCCAAAGCCACAGGCACCCGCAACATCCACAGATTGCCGCGGGTGTTGCGACGTCCCGCAACACTGGTCCGAAAGTCAGGGCGATGGTATGAGTGTCCTGTTTAGGGAGTAGCGATGTATAGCAAGCGAGAAATCTGGAGAGAGAGTTTGCCTAGAACAACCAAACCTCACCATCCCAGCCCATTGTGTCCAGGAACGGCAAGGGAGAGGATATAGGTTCCTGGGAACACTCCGCATTGTGAACTACAATAGCTCACTTATAAACCCACAATTCGTACTCAGTCTTCAATACCAGGCCTAGGTACTGTGCAGGTGTGAAACAAATAACAAATTGTTTCAAACAAAATAATAGACTTTCCTAAAACGATGAATAGATAATGTATCAGCTGCACAAGTTTGTGCTGAAGAAATAACATAACAGCGAAAAGTGGTAAAATTTTTATTTATGAGTTTGTTGCATACATTAACTACGATCTATAATAACAGCGTTAACTACGATCGATAATAACAGCAACCAATTCCCATAAATCTAATTTTGTTATAACAAAACTATTGCAAAGTATTTTCAGACTTTTTTGGAATGGCAAAAGCAAAATATGGACGAATATGGATGGTCAGTAGATCTTAGCTTTTTATTGTTGGCACAAACAGCAATGCCTAGCTGCACTCAACGTGATTTAGACAATTGGCGATCGGGTCAATTCATTCATTAATTCATTCATGTTTAGGATTAAGATTGAACAAACAAGAAGCACAATGACATTTTGATACTGACCTCCGTTCATCAGGCTTCCGTTGACCTCCCTCCCAAGGGCGATGTCTCTTATCTTGGAAGAGGACAGCTGAAATATAGTAATATAAAACTGTATATGACTGTATACCTCAGCATCTAGACTACATTATCACCATCATAATCATCATGTTTTGTGCGATGTACCGTTATAATTTATCCTTTGTTGTTACGCTCGTATATTGCATGCTCATGTAATCCCAGGGCTTTGTGATCCCTTGTGACATACCTGTAACTCGCGTGTATGTGTGCGTGTGTGTGTGTGTGTTTGTATGCGCGCGCGCGCTTTGATGTAGTACTATTGTAACATCTAGTGGTTAGCTGCATATTGTTTATGTAAAAGGTGATTCTGCGCCTGCTGTCATTCCTTTTGGGGTCATAAAGATGTGTTGCATTGTATCATCGCCACCAAAAACCCTTTCTTCCTCATCCTCATCATCCGCCTTCTCTTCAACCTTCTCCATCCTCTTCTGCTTCTTCTTCTTCTTTCACCATCAATTTTATCCTCAGCGTCGTCTACCTCTTCATCCGCATCTTTCTATTCCCATTTCTTCTTCTGCATCCTCCACGTGCTCCTCGTCCCCACCGTTCCAACTCCAGTCCCCATTCGCCTCTTTTGTCATCCTCTTTCTTTCGTAACCCCCTCTTTTCATTTCGTCCCCTCCTCATGGTCATGCAGCCTATATCCTAATGATCATCCGCATAATATTTATCTTGTTTTCTTGGCATCAAGATACTAAAAGTCGATTTTCAAAAGTATTGTCGCTTGACTTTTGTTTGTTTGTTTGTTTGTTTGTTTTTGTCATCACACGGCAACGTAACTGAACAATAAGTACGTACATTATCTGTATGTGTTAAAGCTGACGTACTTTTGTGTTAATAAAGGGGGGTTATTGTTGTCCCCTATCCAGAGGTTTGTGGTAAAAGACAGCTGTCATTAATCATCTGACACCTAATCAAGTCAAACGAATGAAAGACAACAGAGAAATCCGACACCTAATAACTCAGTGTTCCCAATGCAGATTCCCTGTCAAAGCTGACAGTATGACCCTGTCCAATTATGCTTTGAAGGTAATGTCTTTCTGGAATATTTTCCTTCACTCTATATAAGAGGGACCACTGTTGGTTGACAGGAAAGCATGTGACAGATGTTTCGACCTTTGGAGGCTGTGATGTAGAAAAATGGGTGATTGGGAGAAACAGCTGTCACACACTTCGATCTCAGCCAACAGTGTTCCGTCCTCCCATATTGAGTGGAAAGAAAGTATTGCAGTAAGACTTTCCACCTTACCTTGAAAGTATAACACAGTGCCATACTGTCAACGTGGACGGGGAAATCTGCTTTGGGGACACTGAGTTAATGTTAGTTCCTCTTCAACATGCTTGTCCAGTGTTGGGAAACGCCAACCTTTTCTTTCACCTCAATAGTGTGGATTAATAAACTCTTGTATATATGATCATAATTATTATCTAGAGTAAAAGATAGGATATTTTGGTGTTTTTAATTACCTCAGAGTCACTTTAAATATTATGTTGTATTTTTTGTATTTTCACGTATTATATTAATATAGAGACATTGTGAAATAGCTCTGCAATGTTAATCTGACTGTATAAAAGTGCTAGTTCGTACTGAACATGTTACATAAAAATAGACAATTTGATACAAAACTTGTGCGGTGCTCGCAAACCGAACATAGTGTTTAACTTGTTAGACAGACATAGCCAACTCTATGATAAAAGTGCTCACGCCCTCCTGACAAGTACTACGTCCATCATTTGTCAGGAGAAGGATGCTGGTCAGACAGTTCGCCCAGTCAGTGCATCTTCTTTGACAGCTATTATGGCCTCTTAGACTACACATAACCCCCAATAAGAAGTTCGCTACTGTCGGTGCGTATTGTTTGACGCCTAAATGACGTCATAACGTATACATGACAACCAAAAGGCGAAGACGCTAAAACGAAGCTAATCAGGACACGCCGAGAACTGATCATAACGCAGAGAGCTGATCGTGTCATGCTTATTCATGACCGAGTCAACTTGTTTTATGTATAATATGTTTGTTACTGTTTACATATGGAATGAAAATAAGTGCAGAGAAGACCAAAATGATGACCAACAACACCAATGGCATCAACACGGTCATCAAAGTCCAAGGCCAATCCCTCAATACAGTGCATAGCTTCAAATATTTAAGAGCCATTGTATCAGACAATGGGTCCCGACATGAAGTCCTTTGCAGGATCGCACAAACAACTGCTGACCTGGCGAGGTTGAAGCCAATTTGGAAAGACAGGACCATCAGTCTACATTCCAAGGTAAGGCTGCTGCGCTCCCTTGTCATCTCCATCTTCCTATATGCTTGCGAAACATAGACCCTCACAGCAGATCTACAACGAAGAATACAAAGCATGGAGATAAGGTGCTACAGAAGACTTCTGGGCATTTCCTATACCCAGCACATCACCAACGACGAAGTCCGACAGACCATCACACAAGCCATTGGACAACACGATGGCCTGCTCATAGTTGTGAAAAAACGGAAACTCCGATGGTATGGCCACGTCACCAGATCATCAGGTCTTGCAAAGACCATCCTGCAAGGCACAGTGCAAGAAGGTAGAAGAAGAGGGAGACCGAAAAAGAGGTGGGAGGACAACATTTGAGAATGGACTGGTTTGACAGTGAGCGAAACAATCAGGGTTGCTGAGGACAGGGAAAGATGGAGTACGCTGGTTAAACGATCATCTGTGGTGCCCCTACGACCTCCGAGTTACGGGATAGGATAGGATAGGATAGATTGTTTACACTGCCATTTATTGTTTGTTTTATTTGGCCGCCATTGATCTGTGTTATTGTATGTGTATGTGTATTAGCTTAAACGCCCTTCCCCCCCCCCCCCTCCCTCCCTCTCTGGAGCCAAAGCTTGATTTAACCATTCCAACAGTAGCGACATGAAACAAACATGACTGTGGATGTGTGTGAGTATGCAGGAACAGTATTGCACCACTAAAGATGTTACTATTACACTGGCCATTTGTATTATACATGAAATATTCATTTCAATAAAAAGGACAAGGAACATGAGAAATAATACGAAATTGAAAAGAGATCAATATAAATTAAACGCGTTTAGTGGGTGGACAAAAACAAAATTGAATTATCTGTACACGAAGCCCCTGGCAGACACTGAGAGCTAAATAAACACGTAAGCTTTAACCTTAAGCTGAAATTATGCCTAAAATACTTTATAGAAGGCGGTAGAGGATTATAAATTTTATAATACAGAGAACCACGAGGATCAAGAAAAAAAATAAAGATATGAAGAGTTCATAAAATAGAACGCAAACACGAGAGCAGGATATGCACTAATCCCTAATCTAAATTTTAGGTCCAAAATATTCATGAAGAAGGATCGAGTGAGAAGATCAGAAGCGGGAAAAAAAAAACTACACAGAAAAAGAAGGTGCGAATTATTCTTTGAAGAAAGCGGTAAGGATGAGGAACGTTGATTTAAGTGTAGAATTGACGTCAAAGGGTTGGGGTCGGTGGTTGTAGGGACGGTGGGGTTACAGGACGTAAGATGGATCAGAAGTCCGGATAGATTTATGTATAGTCATAGCATGTTATAGAGAGATCAGAGTGCAGAAATGTTACTACCGAGCCTTTTCCTACAAAGAGATCACACAAAGAGGGGAGGACGCCAAGCTGCATACTTATTTTTATATGACAAAATGCACAGTCGTTTCTTCTTCTTCTTCTTCTTCTTCTTCTTCTTCTTCTTCTTCTTCTCCTCCTTCTTCGTCTTCTTTTTCTTCATCATCATCGTCATCCTCATCATCCTCCTCATCATCATCATCACCATCATCATCTCAGCAACGAGAAATAATGGGGGAAAGGGGAAATACGTATTACGTTTTCAATGTACAAAGTAATTTGTACGGTTTTAACTGAGAGCAAACATGCAGATGAGAGAGAAAGAGAACAAAACGATAGAAAATGCCCTGACCATGTTTTTTCCACTGCATGACATTGAAATCGTGACCAACATCCCTTATGTAACGGACTGTTTGGGCACCCCTTTTCCCTAAATTTCCACTGGACTGACCTTTACCTGTACATTGACAATGACACACACCAGAATGAGTGACCCGCCACTCATCCACCTATTCGAAGATTGACCAACCCAGTTATATTTTCTAAACTTCTCATAAGATAAGATAAGATAAGATAAGATAAGATAAGATAAGATAAGCTAAGATAAGATAAGCTAAGATAAGATAAGATAAGAATGTTATTTTGTCAAAGAACGAAAAATTTAAAGGGCGTCTGAGGCATACATCAATACTGCGCAAAACTTTATAAAACGTCTAATTTATGCTAAATTTATGCTCTTGTGGAGCGGAGGTTCACGAACCTTTTTTCGGGGTTTTCAGATTAGTTAGTTATTTCTTGCTTACAAGGTCCAGCGGACTGCAAAGAGCCGTTTCAGCACCACAAAATCATGACCACAACTTGGTTGAAAGAGGACTCACCCCTGTTTAGTATAAAAGATCTGCCGAAACAACCTTAGTGGTAACACTGAAGGCACTCCACCAGCCAGTCACTTTACAATAAAGGCATCCCACGCGTGGGACGCTGAGGCTGTACTCTAATTTATTGAACTCCCGTTTACAAAAACGAAATAGTATATAAACATCATTATGAAATGTCAACAAAACACATATAAAATGCCTACATTGCCAAATAATAAAATCATAGGAAGCCCTAGTGACCATTTGGCAGAAAGCGTCCAAGATTCCCAAGCTGACCCAACAGACCTTATACACAAATGAGGAGTTTTGGAAGAGTCTTCAAGAAAAAAGATAGGTGACTGGTCTAGCGAAGAAGATAGTATAGTAGATTGATAGAACAAAGTAGGAATGAGAAAGAACAAAGGAGAAAGACAGCGACAGTGGGAATTTAAAGCATTAAATTTTCAGAAAGTGGAAATACTATTTATGCACAAACCTCCGGCACTCACACGGGAAGGAATGAGGGGGGGGGGGGGGGGGGGGGGTCTCAAATCCCAAACTAGTTCCTGACCTTTTTTTTTTTCCAAAAGGTTCAAAAACCTAGGTGCGGGATCCAAGAACCTCAACAAAAGGTCCGTGAACTTCTCCACAAACCTTCCACGAACCTTCCAAATATGACAAGCCGTAAGAGATGACTATGTGTCTATATTCAAAAGGTCGTCTGTCATAACAGTAATGGCTTATCTACCTTAGAACAGAGACACAGACCTCCAACAGATTAACACAGCGGTGCGTGACGATTATTCTTCCAGGCGCTGTTGTGACTTAACCGAGCGGGAGCATAATGATTGTATCAAGGCTCGCGAGGTGAGGTTATATAAGAACCGAATGTGTTTTATTTAAGCGGCTTGCATGCTTATTTGACAACGTTCATCTTAATAATGTGGAGTAGGAAACTCTTCTATTATGATCGTACTATTTAGTGTATATGTTTGAAAATATTACTTCAAACTCACTTTAATGGAACTGAGGTGACACTAGAAAGTCATTTTAGGAAATTATACAAAAGGTCCTTATATTGGTGGGATGTTATTCAAAACAAGGGGCCTTTCTCGAGATACTTCAATTTGACTCCCATATATCATTATGGTTGGCGGGGGTGGGTTGTAAAACTAGTCCGTTACAGCGGTACTAATGGCAAATTTAAGGTTAGTTTTTTTTTTTTTTTTTTTTTTTTTTTTTTTTAAAGAAAACAAGGAGGATTGTTTTAATTACAACGGCCATTCTTCGAAATGGTGTGTGTTGGGGGAGGGAGGCGGTTGTGTGTGTCTGTGTGTGTGTGTCCGTGTGTGTATGTGTGTGTGTGGGGGTGCGTGTGTGTGTGTGTGGGTGTGTGTGTGTGTGTGTGTGCGTGCGTGTGTTCTTCGTCTCTTCCTCCTCTTCCTTTATACCCCTTTTTCCCCCGTGCTTACTTTTTTAAAAACCAGGATTCAAGAGAAAAATATTTTGTTTTCATTTGGCAAATAACTGCATTTTGTTTGCATTAAAAAAAACAAGGAAAGTTTAGCTATTATCTATTCTCGTAATAAGGTTAAAAAAAATAAAATAAACGGAAATAAATGTATGTATTTTTAATGGGGATTCTACTTTCTTCCTATCCGTTGAATGCTTTCCCCTCCCTTCATATACTTGACATGTCACGATCCATCAAAATAAATACTGTGTATATTGCGTCTTCTGGGTTTCAAAGTAAATAAATAATAAAATCAAGCTAGTCTACATGTTTGGTTTTTTCTCACTAAATTTATATTGTTAACTACAAATCAACATCATCAACAATCATCATCATCATCATCATCATAATAATAATAATAATAATAATAATAATAATAATAATAATAATAATAATAATAATAATAATAATATCTGATGGCTGCTATTTGGGATCCATTTCCCGTCCCCCTCCCCTCCCCCCTTTGTCACCTCCTACTCCTACCCTTGCATAATAATAATTTTTTTATTATTATTAATTTAAATTGCTGTGACATATACTGAAGAAAAATTATTTCCTAATGAACTAACCAACCACTAAAAAATTAAAACACATATATATGTTGCTTTAACAACCTCCTAGTTGATTGAATGATCGGTTGGAATCTGGTTATTGCAATTAACCATACATGTCCCATGGCAAAGATTTGCAGATGACACTGGACTGATGGGACTCTTGCCTGACGAAGACGACTCCGACTACAATAGAGAGGTTTGTTTGCAGGTGTGACCATAATTAGGATAGGATAGCATAGGTAGGCAAGACCAAGGAAATCAAGGACAACAAGAGGAAGGGTCGAACATGTACATGATGGTATAGTGATCAAAGGGGAGGTTGTACAGAAGGGTAGATCAGTATAAGTATTTGGGGATCATTATAGACAATAAACCGATATGGAAACTTAATACTGATGCCATGTACTTTTCGAGAAAACTCAGATCTTTTAATGTAAGACAGGAGATTTTCCAGATGTTGTCTACGTCAACCTGCAGTAGTGATCTGTACTTTGGATCCGTGTGTTGGAGTGGCAGCATCAGCAAGCAGGACAGTGGTAGATTAGAAAAGTTCATCAAGAAAGCAAGTGGGTTAGTTGGGAGGAGACAGGACACTTTCGCCTCAACACAGGAACAACTATTTACAGACAAGATAAAGCTTAAGATTCAGACAGCTATGCACAAGGACCACACGTAAAATGTAGACAGAGAGACAACTGTTGTCTGCGAGTTTCATCTTAAGATTCAGACAGCTATGCACAAGGACCACACGCTACAGAAACTTATTCATTCCATCTGCAATTCACATCCTGAACTCCTAGGTGGGGCGTGCTATAGTTCTGAAAACGGATTCAGGAGACCTTTTTTCTTTTCTTTTGTGATCTATATATATAAATTGCTTAGCCGGAAGTCCTTCTTCGCCTCTACTGTAAAGTTTGTCCGGTATGGACGCTGATCTGGGCAGGTGCAGGGCGCTGCGGATCGGTCTGCTGTGCGCTCAAAACCCACGAAATCGTTATAGCCGACATTTCCTTACCGAACGTTTAACCGTTTCTGAGATAAATAAATAAACAAAATGTCCACAAACTGCAATAGCCTCATTCCGCGCGCGGTTTCGATTCAACCCGTGTCAAGAACGTGCCCTTCCGTAATACCGCAGATTTTGTTTTATTTCCATTCAAAACACTTTTGCACTCATGTCACCAATCTTACAAAATTTTGTGTTTAACTAATTAAATTTGATTAATTAAAATTGAATCGAGGTTTCAGCATGTTTTCCCATATAGACCAAAAAATTTATGGTCTTTATATGAAGCCTCGGTGGCTCACTTAGTAAGACATTCGCCTACCATGGAGGCGACCCAAGTTCAAATCTCCCGTGGGCCATATTTTTTTTATGTTTTTTTTTTTTTTACACAACAATATGGATATTTTTTTTAAAATGTAGGCTTTTAACTTTTACCTTATTTATTATTATTATTATTATTATTATTATTATTATTATTATTATTATTATTATTATTTATAAACTAATAATAATAATAATTATTATTATTATAAATTATAATATCTTATATCAAATTTTATTTTACAACCTTGGTGTTTTTTCTGATTTCTATTTGTATTATTCTATGTTCAATATTATTATTGTTGTTGTTGTGTTGTTGTTGTTGTTGTTGTTATTATTATTATTATTATTATTATTATTACCAAGGATCGGGATGGGGTGGTACGTGTAGGTAAAAGGGGGCTACGGGTAGGTTTAAAGGGGACATTAATTTATACAAGAAAGAAAAGAAAGAAAGTTTAAAGGGGCATGGGTAGGCATAACGGGGATACGGGTATATATAAGGGGGTATGGTGATGGTCGATTCCTTTCATCCATACCTGCGAAACGATCAACGGGGAAGTATCAAGGAGGGTACAGGTAGGTTACAAGTGGGGTACGGAAGGTATCAATGGGGTTTGGGGAGGTATCAAGTGGGTTCGGGGAGGTATCAAGGGGGTATGGTGAGGCATCATGGGGGGATGGGGACGGGGAGATATCAGGGGGGGGGGGGGTATGGTGAGGTATCAAGGGGGATATGGGGAGTTATCATCGTCCAAATGAAACTCGCAGACAACAGTTGTCTCTCTGTCTACATTTTAAACAGCAACCTGTGTACCCTGGCTTGCCAGGGTACAAAAACCACTAGTAATAGATAATTTTACACTTTGTTGACAGTTATTTAGTCATCCTTCATGCAACACATTATTCCATTTCATCTTCACGTATTTTATTTTCTTCTTGTGTTTATAATAATTTCAGATAATTATATTGATGTTAATGGAATATGTATGGTGATGCTTTTGGTGGAATTTCTGTGTAGTTAGCTAGTGCATTCCCGAAGGACTATAGCTAGTGATGCGCAGAGCTATAATGGACAACTCAGTTAGATGGAGAGAAGGCGGGGTGGGGGGGGGGGGAATGAGAGGGGGACTAATGGGAACGTTGGATACGTCCGGGATAGACTATGATTACCTCGGATGAATTAACTGTAGCAGGCTTATCATGTTATACTCTTCATCACTCTACCTAATACACTTCTCCGCTCTTCATTGTGGCGTGTTTCTACGTGATCGCCTGTCCAAGTCTTCGTCTACCCTCTTTCTTCGTGACGACCAAAGAGTTTTTGTGACGACTAACCTGCGTGGGTCTTCTCTCCTGACCACACGCTGTCAAGTACCGGAAGTGGCAAGTTCCACGTAAGCGGCAAGTGATCTAACTTACCACGTGGAACCGGAACGAACTTCACCTCCCACACTAGGTTCTATCGTTCCCATCAACTATCTATTCCCTTTTCTTCACCCTCCTACTTGTGACTTTGACTTTCTCTGCTCTTATGTTGATGCTATTGTGATTGTTCATCGTTTTCATCCCATCACTTTTATTGAGTTTAGCGTGTGTCAGTGAATGTTGGTTGGTTTAGTTGTATGAATAATGTGAAATTGGAATTGTGATAAGAAATCTTTGTCATTTGTTGCATGTTGCACGCGTTTGCACGTCCTTTCTTTTCTCGTCTCAGCAACTGAAGGACGTCCGGCCGATCAGGACCGCTTGTGTGAGCGTTTGGTTATATGTGAGTGACTGCGCGTGTACTTGTCTGATCGGTTCGCGACAAAATACCAAGCTCCATCAATGGCTTCTTTTACAGTAATGGAAACACCTTGTTTTTGTTTAATGCAATTCAATTAAAACACGATATGCAATTATTATTATGTTTTAACTGAGTGAAAAATGAGCAATATCTGAAGTCCCCCAAATACTTTGGATATAAATTATAATAAAACGAAATGCAATGACCTACAGGTATTCATAAACAAAGTTGTTGTGTTTTGTGCTGTCCAATGGTAAACTCTAGTTCTGATTACTTTCTTCCCTCCCTCCACACAAACGCTGTCTGTCTGTCTGTCTCTCTATTTATATCTCTCTCTCACTTCACACACACACAAACTCACACGCATATACTGAAATCTACACACACTCTATGTACTTGTCCGTCACATACACACACCAACCCACACCCACACACAAATTTATGTTATGCAATTTTCTATGAGTTTACGACATGCAAAGAGAATAACAACCCCTACAGTTAAACTTGCCCATAGTTATGCAATTTTCAATCAATCATATTACACTGACAGACAGTTAAGGAACAAAACGTAGCTAAAATTATATTTGGGCTAAATGCAACTACAAAATAAGTCGCTTCCCCACGGCGACAGCCTTCTTCCTGTATTTGTTTTTCCTGCTTGTTCCTTCTGAAGACTGATGCGGTGGGTCACAATGTGTGACATGCCTACAGTACAGGGATAGATTGTAATCCAAAGATTCCCTGTTATTTATGGATAACCACATAGGCTACTGCTTACTTGTAATAAACTATAAGAGTGCAAATCTAGCAAATATACCAGTGCAAGTAATTAATGAACGTTCATCATCATCATCATCATCATCATCATCATCATCATCATCATCATCATCATCATCATCATCATCATCATCATCATTATTATTATTATTATTATTATTATTATTATTATTATTATTATTATCATCATCATCATAATATAATAATATTATTATAATTATTATTATTATACATAATGCTATCACGCGCTTTTTCTTCAATCGAGCTCAAAGCGCGGCGATCTAAAGAGATCTGAAGAGAATTTAATTTTTATTTTTTTGAGATTTTAGACTGACTCATATGCATAGTACATATACACAGTACATATACATAGTACATATACATAGTACATAGTACATATACATAGTAAAGTAGCCCTACCTGTCTGTATTATACGACTGTGTTTTCCTAGTTCCGTAGACCAGTTGTCTTGGCAGTATCGGTTGAGTGTTTTTATCATCATCCTCAGCAACAGCAGCAGCAGCGTCATCACCATCATCATCATCATCATCATTGTCATCCTCTCCCACCCATATATCCCCCCCCCCCACCTGGATCTTCTTGCTTCTACATCCCATCACACTCACCTTGACAATTTTATCAGTCAGGGGCTTAGTGATGGCCTTGAGGAACTCGGGGTTGGAGTTACTGTTGGGATCGTAGGTGATGCCTTCCACTAAAACGTTGGTGAGATGGTACAGGTATCTGCTGGCCCATTCCAAAGGCAGAAACACTAACACGCTCAGCCAGTTGAACATATCGTGCACTGTAGCTGCCGCGAAAGCTCGTCTTTTGGAAGAAAGGGGAAAGAGGAAAGAGTCAGTGAACGTAACATTCTAATGATAATTACAATTCCATTTTTTAAAAATGTTGTAATATTTACATTTAAATTAGAATTATATATTTTGTATAATGTATGAGTCCTGCCAATCAAAAAGTTACATTTGTTCACCCAAAAAAAAAAACGAGTATTATGGAAGATTTAGGCGCGCTTCAGAAAAATCCCTGCTTGGTTGTTTGGTTGGGGAATTGATGCATGGATGGAGGGAGGAAGGGCGGGAGAAAGGAAGGGAAGAATAGGGGAATGGAGGGAAGATGAATAGATAGGGAAATGATGGATGGATGGATGGATGGGTTGAATTTTTTCCACTTACCTGAAATCTCCTCGGTCACCAGACTGTCCGACAGCGACTAGAGTGTTGGTGACAGTGGTTCCCACATTGGCACCCATGATGATTGGAATAGCCAGATATGGCTTCAGCACTGCAAACGTAACAATTAGACTAATTAAATCTCATTTTGTAGCAACTTATTTATCTATTTATTTAATTTTATGTATCGTCAATTCGCATCTGTGATATTAGATAATCAGTTTGACAAGGCAATGTGTTACCGGAACACACAAAATCTGTTTTTTTCCTTCAATACTTATTATCGCTCGCACTACCGTGGACTTCACCACTACTTCTACCATCACCGCCACCAGTAACACCAACATTAACCACCACTATGGATTAGTGAGGGGAAAAAGGGTCGTCTTGATGTGCCAGCGAACTGTAAGTTTCAGGCCATCCGCACGAGTTAATAGAGTTTGTACTCTTCTTCTTCTTCTTCTTCTTCTTCTTCTTCTTCTTATTATTATTATTATTATTATTATTATTATTATTATTATTATTATTATTATTATTATTATTATTATTTCTATTATTATTAATGTTATTATTCAGGACAGTGGATACTCTGACCAGTCGAAAAACTGCTCCACAACCAAATCCGTTTGCCATCTCCATTTTACTTATTAGGTTAACCATGCGTTGATACAAAAAAAAATACGGTGTTCTTACATTCATTCAATATTTTTATTATTTAGGCGTCAACATCTCAGAATATATGTGTAGTGAGGGGATGGGGGTGGGTGGGGGGAGGGGGAAGCATAAGGTAGTATACGGCATGTGGTACTGTCAACTTTGAACGGACATCTTCATTGGGGATACAGAATTAAATTTCCTTTTTCTACATGATCATCCACAGTTCTGTACCATAAACCTTTTCGACAGAACAGATGTATTCTAAAACTAGATTAAGATTTTAACTCTCTTGTGCTGTCTCAAGTACATTTTGGCTAGAACTGTTGTTGAGTTATTACTGGTAGCCTAAACTTACAACTTCGCTGGTAATGGGGTTGGGTTGTTTCTAGTACCCCAATCAACAGGCGGTGACCAAAGGCTATAAGTTAAGGAAACGATTTATTAAGTCATTCTGAGTCTTACGGTCAACATGTTTTCCTTCAGGACTACACGACTTTATGGACGAGGCAGGACGATATTGAGTATGGAAACCTGTGTTGGTGTTTGACCACTTTTGTGTTCTAAGCATGTGACTCAGCGATATAGTGTTTTCAGCACACCTACTACATTACGGGGATCCCACTGTACAAAGAGAAGAAGAAGAAGAAGAAGAAGAAGAAGAAGAAGAAGAAGAAGAAGAAGAAGAAGAAGAAGAAGAAGAAGAAGAAGAAGAAGAAGAAGAAGAAGAAGAAGACTATTACATTACGGGGATCCCATTGTACCAAGAGAAGAAGAAGAAGAAGAAGAAGAAGAAGAAGAAGAAGAAGAAGAAGAAGAAGAAGAAGAAGAAGAAGAAGAAGAAGAAGAAGAAGAAGAAGAAGAAGAAGAACTTACGGGGATCCCGTTGTACCAAGAGAAGAAGAGGAGGAGGAAGAAGAAGAAGAAGAAGAAGAAGAAGAAGAAGAAGAAGAAGAAGAAGAAGAAGAAGAAGAAGAAGAAGAAGAAGAAGAAGAAGAAGAGGAGGAAAAGAAGAGGAAAAGAAGAAGAAGAAGAAGAAGAAGAAGAAGAAGAAGAAGAAGAAGAAGAAGAAGAAGAAGAAGAAGAAGAAGAAGAAGAAGAAGAAGAAGAAGAAGAAGAAGAAGAAGAAGAAAAAGAAGAAGAAGAAGAAGAAGAAGAAGAAGAAGAAGAAGAAGAAGAAGAAGAAGAAGAAGAAGAAGAAGAAGAAGAAGAAGAAGAAGAAGAAGAAGAAGAAGAAGAAGAAGAAAAAAAAATTATGATGATGATGATGATGGAGAAGGAGGAGATGATGATTATGGAGGAGAAGAAGAAGAAGAAAATGATGATGATGATGATGATAATGATGATGATAATGGAGGAGGGGTAAAAGAAGAAGAAGAAGAAGAAGAAGAAGAAGAAGAAGAAGAAGAAGAAGAAGAAGAAGAAGAAGAAGAAGAAGAACAACAACAACAACAACAACAACAACAACAACAACAACAACAACAACAACAACAACAACAACAACAAAACAACAACAATACAAGTGATACAAGAATCTACTGACGTCCGGAGGAGACCATAGAGACAACGATGGAGGTGGAGGTGGATGAGCTCTGTACAAGGACAGTGGCCAGGACGCCCAGCATCAGGCCAGCGATAGGGTTGCTGAACAGTACAGTGTTGCTCATGGCCTCTCCCGCCGCTTTGCCTGTAGGATACAACACAACGTTTAGTACTTCAAAGTCGGTCTAGCCCTTAAACAGCTGTGCCCCGAAAGACCGATAAATCGGTCTCGCCCTTAAACAGCTGTGCCCCGATAGACCGATAAACCGGTCCCGTAACCTTACCTTAGTCTTGCGGTCCGTACAAAGCTTACTGTTCTTTCTAGTACTTGCTGTTTGGAATAGGGTTATTGGGAATGGGCTCAGAATTGGTGGGGCATCCAGGGTTCAAAGGGTTAATTCCATAAATGGATAATAGTGGTGAGACGTGACACAATTTCTCTCTAAGAGCAAACCTAACAGACTTGCATTTTTTGCAAAAGCGTTAGACGTTAAGGCAAATAAACAAACGTCTGACATTCCTTTTAAAGGAGGTGGGTGGTGATAAGTGAGCTAATGAGGAATTAAACTAATATGCAATCAGAGGTTAAATAAAATCCCAACAAAGAATCGACAAACAAGAAAACCTCTTGCTCTGTAGTGCAAACTATGACGGGATGGTATTTTCAACTCTGGCATTCAAAATGACTCAGCCGATCTGTTGGAAGTCATGGAATATAATGTAGTAATTAACATTAATAGCCGTTCACATCTACCAGATATCCACTGTTGAAATCAAGCTGCAGATCTTACCTCCCAGAAGCCTGAAGGCGGAGCTGAGAATATCCAAGGAGCAGATGAACATGTAGAGCAGTCCCAGCAAGATGAAGAATCGCGCTATATACCACGTCACTCTCTTCACTTTGCCAAACCTTGTTAGCTCTAGACACCATACAAACACAATCATTATTGGTTTATTGCTTGATATATTGGATGATTTATTGGTTGGTTGGTTTGATCGTTTGAATGATTGCAAGTTCGGAAATCAACCACGAAACGTATTTAATTTTTCAAAAGATATTTCTCATCGTTTTTACTAGGCGTCATTATTCCACTCAACTGGAGAAGCACATGCACGCAAGTACAAATAAACGTAAAAACGCACAAAAATAGTCCCCTAGATCGCGGACGCACTCACCTATTCACAAATAAACTACCCACGCTAACAAGCACAAAGTAAGATTGAGGGCACAGGCGCTTGTTTTTGCACACGCGAGCGGCTATACCTATGACGCGTCTTCCTCCTCTTTGGTAGCTACAGAATAATAAATACCAAAGAGAACAGAGATGCGTCACAGGCATAGGTGTTCGCGTGTTCAGATACAAGCGCCTGTGATTGACAGCGACCATAACAAGTATTCACTAACAACATAAAGACGATGAAAAGCATTATCAGGGTATTGCGATTTATGGTAAAAGCATATCATTGTTACCGGTAGTTCCCATTTACAGATTTCTTTCAGTGCACTTTCCTGCTGAAGTGACTTTCAAGGAAGCTGGCACAGAAGAAGGTATATTGAAAAGGGAGTTGTATACTTAGTTATTCATTGCTTACAGGGTCCAGCGGACTGCAAGGAGCAAAATCAGGACCACAAAATCAAGCCCACAATTAGGCTAAAAGAGGACTCACCCCTGATCCGCACAACACTGAACACTGACGGTATGAAGGGTAGGCTAGCAATTTGCTTTCTTCTGCGCTCCTTATCTTCTTTCTTTTTTCTTCTTCTTTATTTCCGTTCTTCCCTTCTTCATGTCAATGTGTCTTCATCTTCCTTATTTAATTCCTTCGCCCTTCAATTCCCTTTTCCATCACTCCCTTCTTCCAATCTTTATGTTCCCATTTTTTTCTTCGTTCTTCCTAATTTTACATTTTTATTTTCTTGTCTTGTCTTCTCTATCTTTCTTGCTTTTCTTTTTCTTTTTCTATTTTTCTATCTCGCCTCACCTACCCAAGGCACTTCAGTGCAATGCAGCTCAGGCAGGGTCCAAGGTCTTTCTGTTTTTTCCTTCTTTTCTTTCTTTCTTTCTATCCTTTTTTAAAAACATTTCCTTGCCTTTTCTTTTTTTTTTTAAATTTCATTCTTTCTTTCTCCACTCACCAGCCCAAGGAACATCCGTGCTGTGCAGCTCAGGCAGGGCCCAAGGGTCTTCCTCCAGCTGTCCATCCTCTCCCTCTTTTTTGGGCAAGGTCGGGTAGTGGTCGTCCACTGCAAAGATGACCGGGATGGCCACGCTGTCCTCGTTAGACTTGGGCTTCTCGTGGCTGGATTGTGCTACGTCCCCGTTGGTCACTTCGTCCTTCGTGTACCCGTCATTGTTGTAGCCTCTCTTGCTCTGTTGTCAGAGGAAAAAATTAGCTTTAAGTTAGTTAATTAAACGAGATAATAAATTTGCCTTTCTTCCTCGGAGAAACAATAGACAAACAAGAAGGGCAAAGTCCATATGACTCGCATGCTCCTTACGGAACTTGCAATATTTAACATGAAAATGAGTGCCCAGAAAAAAACACAAAATAAAACGGGGGCATTAAAATGCAA
>CM072519.1:27343332-27465832 GCA_036898135.1 Oncomelania hupensis
GAGCTATCACTGAGGGCTACTTGGCTTTCAGTGAGACGCTCTGCACAAACCGATTATTCAGGGTTGTGCAGAATTTCGTCTCTTATATTACAGACGAGCAGGCGAGCTATCCCGAGCTATCCTGTGCACCCCACTCCACAGAAACGACTAGTTGGTTGAGGAGACTCTGCCGCACAAGCCGGAAAGAGCTACCTTGAAAAACCCCCTACAAGACCCCACAGCGTGGCAAGGGAACCCAACTACACAACTACCCAGGTGGACCAGAAGCTACCTCACAGAAGGACTTCGCACGCTCCATCTAGCAGTTAAGTGAACACGCCAAGGTGCACTTAAACTGATCATAACAGGACCACAGTAGTCCAACTCTTCAGAAACTGTAAAACGGACCACAGTAGTCCAAATCTACATGAGATATACTAGCAAAGTGCCCGAGGAAGATAAAACAGCTGCCTAGACTATCAGCGATCGAACTATTAGCAGTGACTGAGACTTTTTAAGTTAGATTAGTACTTAGAGAATCTTGTATAGAGTAGAAGAAATAAATGTGTGATTGTAACTGTTATCAAGTGGCTGGACTACATATGATTCATAGCCGTGTGAAAGCTAGTGTGACAGTAATCTTTTACCATTTTATCTATCTATCTCTGTACCCCAACCTTAACACAGAACGAGCTAAACAAATAAATTTATTAAAGTAATTCATAGGGTGACTTACTAGCAGTTCCCACCGAATAAACGTGAGGGTCCATAATTCCATTGTGCAGAGCCCATAAACCCCACGTGACAGTGTATGTGCTTATTAATAGAATCAAGGTTGATTCTAACAATGGCACCGCAATGAAAGTGTGTATGGTAGGTAACAAAATTTTTTATTTTATCACACAATAAAGAGACGCCCAAAATTTAAAGCTTAGCGGTCGGTCGGAGTACCGATAACATATTATATTTTCTTTCAATATGAAGACAATAAATTTATAAGGCACAGTCAGCATAGGGGGTAGAGCAATCTCTAACCTCCGTTTTGCGGATGACATTGATGGATTGGCGGAAGAGGAACAAGAACTTTAACAGCTGGTACAGAGGCTTGAAACCAACTCTAGAACCTTTGGAATTAAAATAAGTGCAGAGAAGACCAAAATGATGACTAACAACACCAATGGCATCAACACGGACATCAAAGTCCAAGGCCAATCCATCAACACAGTGCAAAGTTTCAAATATTTAGGAACCACTGTATCAGACAATGGGTTCCGACAGGAAGTCCTCTCCAGGATCGCACAAACAACTGCTGCAAGGTTGAGGCCCATTTGGAAAGACAGGACCATCAGTCTAAACTCCAAGGTAAAGCTGTTGCGCTCCCTTGTCATCTCCATCTTCCTATATGCTTGTAAAACATGGACACTCACAGCAGACCAACAACGAAGGATACAAAGCATGGAGATGACGTGATACCGAAGACTTCTGGGCATTTTCTATACCCAGCAAATCACCAACGACGAAGTCTGACAGACCATCACACAAGCCATTGGACAACACGACGACATGCTCACAGTGGTGAGGAAACGGAAACCGCGATGGTATGGCCACGTCACCAGATCATCAGGCCTTGCAAAGACTATTCTGCAAGGCACGATGCAAGGAGGCAGAAGTAGAGGGAGACAGAAAAAGAGGTGGGAGGACAACATTCGAGAATGGACTGGCTTAACACTGAGCGACGCAATGAGGGTTGCTGAGGACAGAAAAAGATGAGTACGCTGGTTAAACGATCATCTGTGGTGCCCCAACGATTTTGGAGTTACGGGATAGGATAGGATAGGTGAAAACAATGCAATTTCCTACGTAGATTCATTGTCACGCACAAAAATACACAAACAGCCTTGATACATTGACCCTGACCTGAGGAGGTTGTAGTGTGGGGAAGCCCTAACCAATCTTGAATCCGGAATCTAGAGACAAACCGCCGTGCAATGCGATAATTTCCGCGTTTGCTGTTAAGAAAACACTAACCCTAATGTCTCCTGTTGTTGACTTTTGTTAGTGACAATGATGTTTTGTTAAATGCCTATGTCACGGTGGTCACGTCACGGAAACGCTATTTATGGCCTGGGTTTACCCGCTCGCATTTGGATTAAAACAATACTACAGCATTTAACCTAGTCTTCATTTCTTAACCTTCTCCTTCTTCTTCTTCTTCTTCTTCTTCTTCTTCTTCTTCTTCTTCTTCTTCTTCTTCTTCTTCTTCTTCTTCTTCTTCTTCTTCTTCTTCTTCTCCTTCTTCTTCTTCATGTTTTACGTAAACACGCTAATCAGACAACAAGGGCGATTCTAAAGGCAGCCAAGTCATCAAACAGGCAATTTACAAATGAATGTCCCACCAGCAGCACCCATCCAAACCCCCAACGATCTATATATCTTCTTCTTCTTCTTCTTCTTCTTCTTCTTCTCCTCCTCCTCCTCTTCCTTCTTCTTCTCCGTTTTTGGTCCTTCAATCCAAACAAAAAACTACAATTGTCTCTCCGCAGCAAGACCTATTCCCTCCATTTCATTTGATCCTCCTTCTCCTCTTTGCCCTCTTCCTCCTTCTCCTCCTCCTCCTTCTTCCTCCTCCTCCTTCTTCCTCCTCCTCTTCTTTTTTACCTTCTTCTTCTTCTTCTGAATTTTAGCAAACAACACATACAAAGTCACCTGAAAAACAGGTGTGTATTGTCATTAAAAATGTTGATTTGTTTGTGAGGGTGTGACAACACAGTACTTAGTTCCTCAAGGACAAGACTAAGCAATAAGGGTATGTTCCAATCCATAATGACTATAACTCAACCTTTTCGTGTAAACAAGGTAAACAAAATTAGGGGCGACTCGATTTTCAAAGTCAAAGAAGTCATCAACATGCAACAACCAAAATAATTAATAAACCCACCGCCCACTCCCTTCCACCAACAACACTCAACCGAACCCCGTCTATCCATGTTTTTCTTCTTCTGGTTCGTTTTCTTCTTATTCTTTGGGCCTTCGATTTAAAAGGAACCCCCATTAGATCTCCGAGATAAAGCCTGTTTTCTCTCACATCGTCTTCTCCTTCTTCTTTCGGTACAGTACAGTACAATAGTTTAATGTTACGTCTGTCCATTCTGGGAAATATTAGACAAATTCGTCTTTGGGATGCAGGGGCAGGAACAACGAAGCTTAACGTCCTATTGCATCAGCGTGGATGCAGGGGCGGATATCGTAAGATTTTTTTATAAGGGGAAAATGTCACGATATTATTAAGTATGCTCTCTATAATAACAAGTACAACGCCTATGTTTAGCACGTACGGATTTGTGTTGTTTACCGGGACTTCATGTACTCTCTCTCTCTTTTCAAAATGAAGTTAGTATTATATACCAAAACTATAAGGATGTGCAGTCAAGGGTAAATTAAAATTGACGTAACGTACTGGAAAGCAAAAGAAAAGCGACATTAGAGGAGCTTCAAATAAACGGACAAAATGGGAGGAATTTACCGACACTTTTTTGAGATTTCTTCTTTTCCTCCACCTCCTAGGTAAAGGACAAAAAAGGCACATCATAAAGCAAAACGCAGATCATTCATTTTTATTTTCATATGTAATCTCTTTTTTCTCCCAAGTATAACATCCTATATATTTTATCTCATTCATTCATTATTGTTATCATTATTATTATTACTTTATTAATAATATTAATTATTATTATTATTATTATTATTATTATTATTATTATTATTATTATTATTATTATTATTATTATTATTATTATTAATTGTTGAAATCGGTACTGATTTTTGCGTTTTAGTGCATTGTCTGTCTTGATGTTTTAAGCGCGTTGAGTAGAATCGTTGTTCTCATATGTGCGCTTAAAAAAAATAAATGATTAATTAATTTTAGTTTTATACCAGGAATGCAACCAGGCAACGTCAGCTAGCCGTTTTGGACATTATTCCGTTACGTAGTTCTTCCTATTGAAAAGTAGTCCTAAGCAGCCCATTTCGTTATTCTAATAATACTTGATGGTTAGTGTTTCAGCTCTAACATTTAATTTATGTTAATTATTCACGCTGTGTCGTTGAGTAAGTTATGTCATAACTTTATGCTCAAGACTGTCGAGAAAAGAAGCAGAAACAAAAGGAGGATAAGATAGATCTATGGCGTATGGTTTTCATGTGCCATTAAAGCGTGCAGGTATTTTATGTTTACATGACAGCAATGCATTATACATCACTGTAACCTGAATATTAAACAATGGGGTTACAAAAGTTAGTGCCATAATTTATACCACTTTATAAGAAAGAAAAAAATGCATAAAAGAAACGAAAGGAAATAAAACATTAGAAAATAAAATAGACATAGATAGATAGATAGATAGATAGATAGATAGATAGATAGATAGATAGATAGATAGATAGATAGATAGATAGATAGATAGATAGATAGATAGATAGATAGATAGATAGATAGATAGATAGATAGATAGATAGATAGATAGATAGATAGATAGATAGATAGATAGATAGATAGATAGATAGATAGATAGATAGATAGATAGATAGATAGATAGATAGATAGATAGATAGATAGATAGATAGATAGATAGATAGATAGATAGATAGATAGATAGATAGATAGATAGATAGATAGATAGATAGATAGATAGATAGATAGATAGATAGATAGATAGATAGATAGATAGATAGATAGATAGATAGATAGATAGATAGATAGATAGATAGATAGATAGATAGATAGACAGAAGAAAAATAAAATCCTCAAAATAGGGCAAAGAGTCAGAGAGACAGACGTATAAGAGACAGAAAACATATTAAAAAAAAAAAAACAACAAAAAAACAAAAAATCACACAACATGAGAGCACATTAAAGGGGATTCACTCACCTCCATATTATCACCGCTATTGTCAGGGCAGGTTATCAACGATGGAAATGTTTCTTTCAGATCACGAAGTCCACTTGTTATTTTATACGGGCTATAGTTTTCAGTAGAGGCAAGGCAGCAGCCAGTCTTTTTTTCTGTAAATAAAACATATTAGTTCATTTTCAATTGCACGTTTTCTTTATAATGTGCCCAAAAGGTTAGTTTTCTAAAGACAAAAGATGTCCCTGTTGATTACGATATAAAATTAAATTAAAATTAAAAATTGGTGGTTATCAGTGTTATCGTTCTACTTGCTGAAGGTTAAGTTTTAATACTATTTTTTTGTTGTAAACATGCTACTTATTTGTTTTGAATGTTTAAATTGAAAACTAAACGATTTTGTCTATGTGTGGTCAGTAAAATATATACAATAAAAAAAATTGCTAAGTAAAAGCAAATGCTAATATGCGTCTAAACAGATCACCAACACCAAAACTGTGCTATAGATGGGTAGGAAGTGGTCTATATAGTTATGCATCATACTAATGGTTAATGATTCTCTCTCCTACGAATCGCATTAAATGATTGTCTTCTATATATATAAATTGCTTAGCCGGAAGTCCTTCTTCGCCTCTACTGTAAAGTTTGTCCGGTATGGACGCTGATCTGGGCAGGTACTGTGCGCTGCCGATCGGCCTGCTGTGAGCTCAAAACCCACGAAATCGTTATAGCCGACATTTCCAAACCGAACGTTTAACCGTTTCTGAGATAAATAAATAAACAAAATGTCCACAAACTGTAATAGCCTCATTCCGCGCGCGGTTTCGATTCAACCCGTGTCAAGAACGTGCTGTTCCGTAATACCGTAAATTTTGTTTTATTTCCATTCAAAACACGTTTGCACTCAT
Source organism: Oncomelania hupensis (assembly GCA_036898135.1). Classification (NCBI taxonomy): domain Eukaryota; kingdom Metazoa; phylum Mollusca; class Gastropoda; order Littorinimorpha; family Pomatiopsidae; genus Oncomelania; species Oncomelania hupensis. Next base: position 27,349,127 of record CM072519.1, read on the forward strand.
GTCACCAATCTTACACAATTTTGTGTTTAACTAATTAAAATTGATTAATTAAAATCGAATCGGGGTTTCAGCATGTTTTCCCATATAGACCAACAAATTGACAGTCTTTGCATGAACTATTGGTAGCTCACTTGGTAAGACGTTCGCCTACCGTGCTGAAGACCCCAAGTTCAAATATCACGCGGGCCATATATTTTTTTAGTGTTTTTTTTTAGTGTTTTTTTTACACTACAAAAATTATGGATATTTTTCTTTTTAATTTAGGCTTTTTACTTTATTATTATTATTATTATTATTATTATTATTATTATTATTATTATTATTATTATTATTATTATTATTATTATTATTATACACTAATAATAATAATAATAGTAATTATTATTATTATTATTATTATTATTATTATTATTATTATTATTATTATTATATCTTATATTAAATTTTATTTTCAAACCTTGGTGTTTTTTATGATTTCTATTTGTATTATTCTATATTCAATATTATTATTATTATTATTATTATTATTATTATTATTATTATTATTATTATTATTACCAAGGATCGGGATGGGGTGGTACGTGTAGGTAAAAGGAAGGCTACGGATAGGTTTAAAGGGGCATGGGTAGGCATAACGGGGATACGGGTATATAATTATAATGATGGTCGATTCCTTTGTCGTCCCCTATACGCTTATGTGTCCGGGGACGTTAATCTATTTTAACTAACTAACTATTGATTTCTTTCATCCATACCTGCGAAACGGTCAACGGGGAAGTATCAAGGAGGGTACAGGTAGGTAACAAGGGGGGGTACGGAAGGTATCAAGGTGGTATGGGGAGGTATCAAGTGGGTTCGGGGAGGTATCAAGGGGGTATGGTGAGGCATCATGGGGGGGGGGGGACGGGGAGATATCAGAGGGGGGGGCGGTATGGTGAGGTATCAAGGGGGATATGGGGAGGTATCATCGTCCAAATGAAACTCGCAGACAACAGTTGTCTCTCTGTCTACATTTTAAACAGCAACCTGTGTACCCTGGCTTGCCAGGGTACAAAAACCACTAGTCTATATATATAAATTGCTTAGCCGGAAGTCCTTCTTCGCCTCTACTATAAAGTTTGTCTCCTATGGACGCTGATCTGGGCAGGTGCTGGAGGCCGCTGATCGGCCTGCTGTGTGCTCAAAACCCACCAAATCGATATAGCCGACATTTCCTTACCGAACATGTAACCGTTTCTGAGATAAATAAATAAACAAAATGTCCACAAACTGCAATAGCCTCATTCCGCGCGCTTCCATTAAAAATCAAATTGAGGTTTCAGCACGTTTTCCCATATAGACCAAAAAATTTATTGTTTTTGTACGAAGCATTGATAGCTCAGTTGGTAAAACATTCGCCTACCGTTTAGGGCGACCCAAGTTCGAATCCGACGCGGGCCATATTTTTTTTTTCCACTACAATATGGATATTTTTCTTTTTAATTTAGGCTTTTTACCTTTATTATTATTATTATTATTATTATTATTATTATTATTATTATTATTATTATTATTATTATTTTTATTATTATTATTATTTATAAACTAATAATAATAATAATTATTATTATAATTATAATATCTTATATCAAATTTTATTTTAAAACCTTGGTGTTTTGTATGATTTCTATTTGTATTATTCAATATTATTATTATTATTATTATTATTATTATTATTATTATTATTATTATTATTATTATTATTATTATTATCAAGGATCGGGATGGGGTGGTACGTGTAGGTAAAAGGGGGCTACGGGTAGGTTTAAAGGGGCATGGGTAGGCATAACGGGGATACGGGTATATATAAGGGGGTATGGTGATGGTCGATTCCTTTCATCCATACCTGCGAAACGATCAACGGGGAAGTATCAAGGAGGGTACAGGTAGGTTACAAGAGATATCAGAGGGGGGGGGGTATGGTGAGGTATCAAGGGGGATATGGGGAGGTATCATCGTCCAAATGAAACTCGCACACAACAGTTGTCTCTCTGTCTACATTTTAAACAGCAACCTGTGTACCCTGGCTTGCCAGGGTACAAAAACCACTAGTATATAATAAATACGCTTGTCTAGGTCGTCGATTGCATCTGACCGAACTAAGCTGTGGTGCAAAACAACAGGTGAGTTATGTGATAGGGTTGTATTTTACTAGTGCAAGTATTGCACTAAGGTCTGGAAGCGGGCATTACGCTGTGTATCATAGATCGATCTGATACATTGGGCTGTACCTTATCGAGGATCCACTGTCACCGTGTAATGCCCCCGTTGTTTTGGAGTTGGTGATTGTAGGTCTACATTAGAGTAAGTGACTATGAACTCTTTCTGCACAGTAAACGCCCATTCTCACTAGCACAGCGTTAAGCATTAACCTTCAAGATACCCGTCACTGAAATGTTTAAAGTGTCAGTTATATTTGGTTTTAATACAATGACATATTATATCAACGATATTCATTGTGTATTCCAGCAACCAATGTCTGTACACCATTATTTTAGTATTTGAATGAACATCATCACTGACCGCAAACGATGTTTTCATAAATGACATCGATAGTATTAATGATTTGTAATAGGCTTATAATCATACACTTCTTGACACACACAAAAATTGGCTTACATTACCTTAAATACTGACATAAAAAACATGTTTTAAATAATGAATGAACATTCAAGTGTAACGTCTACGTCCATCATTGGCGATATGGCAGACGGGGATAACAATCACAGGGCAGAGGGAGTAGGGACCTGAATCAACACTGAACCACCAAAGCAATCATACTACAAATGCGGACAGTGAAAATGGACACTTTTATCTTGCCCATCACGGGATTCGAACTTGGATCATCAGGGGTGCCAGGCGAATAGTCTACCACTGAGATAGGTCGGTGGGATTTTGAATACGTGCATAAATGTATGTGTGAGTGTGTTTATGCATGTGTATGTTTAGGTTTGTGAAAGTCTCAAAAATAAAATTCAATGACAAGATTTTTTTTTTTTAAATGTAATGAACTGAACTGATACAATGAGATAGCTATTGCTTGTTGTTGTTTTTTTACCGAAAGCTCCAGGTATACATCAATCGTCAAGTTATACTATATCCGTCAACAAACACAATTAAAGCTTTCGGTTCGTTATTTTTGATATTGAGACAAATACCATATCCGTTGTCGAATATGACAGAAAACTTATATAATGGGAATTAATAAAGAATAATACACTCCTACATGCTCGTACTATTTCTAATTAAAACTTTGAAATATGACCTCACACTTACTTTAATGTCGTTTCTTTTTTCGTTTTCTTAAACATTAAACCACTTCAAACCTTTAGCATATTGTCAATCCAGATACACAATATGACCTCTTAATATTTTTTTTTCTTAAATGCTTTCCTTTTTTTTTTCCCTGCCATTTCATTTTATTCATTCTACATTTCTCGAACGCAGACGTACCTTAAAGAAACGGACGCACGGACAACGATGAAAACAATAACCCGTCGTCAACGCATGGCGGGATAAATAATTCCAGAAAGTAGAGTGTAAATAATTTATTTGTTGCGGTGAGGCCAGTGATTTGAAATTACTGGTTTTGTTACACAATGAAAATTCCATGACAGATAATACAATTGGCGTATTCTTTCTAAGGTATAAAATTGCGTACGAAAGAAAACTTATTAAAATTATACATTTAAAAACCACAATCTTCTTAATCTACAATGAAAAGACGTACATCTGAAGAAGATAAGCACAGAAAAATTATATTTACCTTAATAAAACACAAGTAGTTGTCTTTATCCCTGTGTTTGTTGGGTGGTTTCTTTCTTTATATAGAACGTGGTGACACGTGGTTTCTGCTTTGATGATCTTTGGCTTCTTGAAGATTTTACACAAATACAGTTCTGCACATTTTTTTTAAGCAGCAAACTAAAACACAAGTAGAGTTTTTTTTTTTTTTTCTATACAGATGCAATTTTGTCTTTAAATCTTGCAGTGTAGAATTTTTTCTGTCCAGGTTTCTTTTTTAAAAATATGTTTTAGTATATAGCAGTCAAACGCAAGTAGAATTCTTCTTCTATACGACTCACTAGTGAAAATTGTGTCCCTATTTTAGAATGGCAGCTTTGTAGCTAAGAACACCGAATTTTTAACACTAGTACTACACAAGCCAACTGACCAAGAACACAAACAGAACTGTACTGTGCGGACAACGTGTCGATCACACCGTGTGCCCGTGGGACTCTGTGGCGCGAAGCGTGCAGTTGGGATGTCACACCAGCTTTTTATACACTCCATGTAAGCATCAATCATTACCTTTTGTCCCGCTTAAGGAACCTCACATGCCCTGTACTCTCCACCCACCCACCCCCCTCCACCATCACTCCCACCACTCACCCCCCTTACCCACCTCCATCCTCCAACCATTCCCACCTCGCCTCTTACCACTGTTTCTGTCTTCTCTTACAAGGTCTGACAATTTCATTTGGCACTTCTTCCCACCCCCCCCCCCTCCACTCCCCTTGGCCACATTTTTTTTCCTTTTTCTTGTCATCAGTACAACTTATGTTAATCTGAGGAATACAAACTAAAACAACAACAACCTTTTCATTGTATTGTAGGGTGTGTTCTACAGCAATAAACCGTCCATCCAGTCAGTCTAGCTTCTCTTTTCTCTCTCGTTTTTTCTCTTTCGCGTTCTGCGTTCCTTATGTCGTCTTCGTCAGATCTAGTACCTAACAATCTCTTCTTCAGCCTTTCATTTTTACCTTTTTTTTTTTCATTCTTTGCTTCCTTGCTACACGTCTCTTCTCCCTGTTCAGCTGTTAAACCCAAAGACAAGAAACAAGTTTTGGGGAGTGTTTTTTTGTTCCTTAAAAAAAGGGAGAAAAAAAAAAGATCCTCCCGACAGCTTAGACTTGCTCTTACTTCCCAAATCCGTCACTACGATAACCAACAAATGACTCCTATTATGGATTATTCCAGATCCAGATCCTTTTTTTTTCTTCAAAGCTGATTGTTCTTTTCTCTTCCTCTTTCTCTTCACGTCTACCAATCTTCTGTTATCCCCCTTTAGTTTTTACTTGCTTGCTCCCCTTGGTCTTCCCATGTTGTTTCCTATGGCGGCCTACTAGCGCCAAAACCTGATAATTACAATTATCATGTGATAATTACAAATATCATGGGATAATTACAATTATCAAGAGATAATTACAAGTATCATTGAAAATTACACAATATGTTCGTGTGATCATGTTTAATTTTCAGTTTTGGCTCTATCAATCCGCCTGGAAATGCGCCAAAACTGAAAATTGTAATTATCACATAATAATTAAAATTATCACTTGATGATTATAATTTCACGTGATCATGCTTAATTCTGGTAAGGCGGCTTACTAGCGTCAAAACCTGCAAAACGTACACGTATCAGTGATAATTGTAATTAACACATGTTCTGTGTAATTCAGAGAGATACCGGTAATTCACAGTGTTAATTACTAATTTTCAGTTTTGGCCACGCTTTACTAGGGCCAAAACCCCAGGCGTGCTGGGAACAGTGCCGCTGCCGCGCATGCGCATCGCGCATCGGGCCGCGCATGCTCATCTTGATATTTATAATTTTCAGTGATAATTGTAATTATCGCTTGATAATTGTAATTATGTCTTGATAACTGTAATTATCTTTTCATAATTGTAATTATCTCATGATATTAGTAATTATCAGGTCAGCATGGCAAATAGGAAAGCATGGCAAATACTGATAATTATTAATTAACACTGCGGATTACCGGTGTCTCTGTAAATTGCACAGAACACGTGATAATTTCAATTATCTCGTGATAATGGTAACCCTCGGTTTTGGCGCTAGTATGCCGTCATACTTTCCTGCTCATTACCATCTCCCACCCCTTCCTTTTAGCCTGTACTTCGCTCCTAGCCTGTCTTTCTAGCTGTCTCTCTCTCTCTCTCTCTCTCTCTCTCTCTCTCTCTCTCTCTCTCTCTCTCTCTCTCTCTTTTAGTTACTTCTATCTAGGCTGGATGACAATGAAGTACTATGTGTCTGTTCTGCCTCAACGTAGCCTATTCATTGTGTTAAACCGATCTGAATTTTAAAAGTGACGTTATTAATCTCTTAATTTAACATTTTATTCGCCAATCCTGGGCAATTTCATTTCATACGTATTCATTTGTACAAGACCAAACGAGACAATGCAAGGCCATGCAATACAAGGCAATATCACTGACAAGACAAGACACTGCATCAATTGCAATACGCTGTTTTTGCAAAGCAATACAGTACAATGCAATGCAAAGCAATACAATACATACAATACATTACGATGCAATGCAGTGGAACGCAATTACAGCATTACAACACGACTGATGAAAGGAAACTCTCTCTCTCTCTCTCTCTCTCTCTCTCTCTCTCTCTCTCTCTCTCTCTCTCTCTCTCTCTCTATTTCTCTCTCTCTCTCTCACACACACACACACACACACACACACACATGCACGCACACACAGTGCGCACGTACTCTTTCTTAAATAAATACATACATCAACGCCGAAGTGACTCTCGTCGAAGCAGAATTTTCCTACTGTTCCCATCCAGCGGTCGTACGCAACTTGGCCATTCTAGCTATTCCAGACGCCCTCCACTATTCTATTGTCCCGTTGGTGGTTGGAGTATGAGCAAGGAAACTTTGTGAATGGTTTCTTCAAGTCTGGTATCAAAGTGCTCAACTTCATTATCGTGACGATCTGTAGTCTGAATATGATACCTGAATTATACAAATGTTCTTTAGTTTTCCTGCAACTCTCTCAGCATCACGACCTTGCTGTTCACTGATGACGCATTAAGATATCGGCAATCTTTACAATTGGCACTATCGAAGTTACGTATTTGAAATTTCTAAGTGGCAGCAAATCATGAAAGTACAACTCATCAAAATACTATGTTAATCTACCGATTGTGGCAAACTATTCGAACTTGCAATTTCACGCGATCTCAGTATGTATATGCCAAGTTTCCCATAAAGAACACTACGGTAGGCGGACCTAATTGTGAAGTATAGGTATACCATAGTGAAGACAATGCGAAACAGGGCTAGTTGATTTTTATGTCACCGAAACATTTCGGAAATGTTTTACTGGATCCCTACAGTTACATACCTCCGAAAGGTGATCAGCTGGATTCAAAAAGTCATGCAGTATTCATTTTCATTATGAAATTCTGCATATTTAATCTATCTTCGTACATTTGTTGAAGGAAAAATGTCTGTCCGGAACTACATGCGTCATGATTTTCTGACGTCAGTATAGTAGACCGTATCTCAGTTTCGACCACCAGGCAAAGTCGATTAGTCACTGCGTTCAGGTAACCTATCATATATGCATATCCTATCCTATCCTATCCCGTAACTCAAAGGTCGTTGGGGCACCACAGATGACCGTCCAACCAGCGTACTCCATCTTTCTCTGTTCTCAGCAACTCTCATGGTTTCGTTCAGTGTCAAACCAGTCCATTCTCGAATGCTGTCCTCCCACCTCTTTTGCTGTCTCCCTCTTCTTCTGCCTCCTTGCACCGTGCCTTGCAGGATGGTTTCTGCAAGGCCTGATGCTCCGTTTTTTCACCACTGTGAGCATGCCATCGTGTTGTCCAAATGCTTTGTGTGATGGTCTGTCGGACTTCCTTGTTGGTGATGTGCTGGGTACAGAAAATGCCCAGAAGTCTTCTATATCTCCATGCGAAAGATCAACGCGGGAAGGAAGAGTGATGATTAACCTCTAGAGACAAAGAAAACAAGTGCCCCGCTGCATGGTATAGAAAAGATTGTTCTGTATGCATACAGCCTTGTTCAACAGCGTTGAAGATGTTGATAGGCATGGCTCACTCACTTGATTCAAGCTGAACGAACTTCAACACAATCTTTGATAAGTAGTACATAACTTCTTTTTTGGTGGGTAGGGTGGTAGGAAAGGGGGGTTGAAGAAGGGGGAGGGGGTAGGGGGCTTACAAACTTAAAGGGACCCACTTTGACCACACCCATTCGACGGATTCTAAAAGACAGAATCTGGGGTTGTTGTTTGTTTTTTTAAATTACTGATAAAACATAAGGTATTTAGTTTTAGGTTGCTACAATAGACCCTATCCTATCCCAGAGGCAAAGGGCGCGCTCTTCAAGCTGCGTGATTCACTCAGAAATAGGGCCAAAGCTCACGCGGTTATGATGTTGATGTACCGTTAAAACACAGAAAATCACTCCCTGTCAGAACCGACAATTTAAATTTTAGGGCTTGGTTACATTACATTACATTACATAATTGTTGCTTTAGGTCCAGCGGACTCTTCCGAGCCAAATCAGGACCGGACAACCCCCAATCCGCATAAAAGATCTGCTGAAACAACCCTAGTGGGAAAACTGAATGCCCTCCACCTGCCAGTCACTTTACAATAAAGACATCCCACGCAGGGGACGGCTGAGGCTTCACCCCAACTTATCGAACCCCCGTTTACAAAAACCAAATAGAATACAAACATCATTATAAATTATCAACAAAACACATACATATAAAATGCCTACATTGCTAAATAATAACATCATAGGAAGCCCTAGTGACCACCCGGCAGAAAGCGTCCAATATTCCCAAGCTGATCTAACAGACCTCATACACAAACAAGGAGTCTTGTCCAGGTAGATTTTCAAGAAAAAAGGTAGGAGACTGGTCTAGCGAAGAAGACGATAGTAGGCCTATAGCAGATTGATAGAACAGAGCAGGAATGAGAAAGCGCAAATGAGAAAGACAGCGACAGTGGGAATTTAAAGCACTAAATTTCCAGAAAGTGGGGATACTATTTATACTGAAAACCCCGGCACCCCAACGGGGGTTAGGGCTTGGTTTGAGCAACGAAAGCCCTGTTTATCACTGTTTAATGTCATATCCATGCCAATTTTAGGGTAAACCCGTTTTCGCCAAAAGTAAACATATCCTATCCTATCCTGTCCTATTCTTCTATCCTATCCCGTAACTCGTAAGTCGTTGGGGCACCACAGATGATCGTTTAACCAGCGTACTCCATCTTTCTCTGTCCTCAGCCACCCTCATAGCTTCGCTCAGTGTCAAGCCAGTCCATTCTCGAATGTTGCGCTCCCATCTCTTTCTCTGTCTCCCTCTTCTTATGCACCTCTTCTTTGCACCGTGCCTTGCAGGATGGTCTTTGCAAGGCCTGATGCTCTGGTGACGTGGGAAAGTAAACAAAGCCTTCAAATTGGGGCCTTTTAAGAAAGCGTTCAAAGACGGGGGCGCCCTTCCTCGGCAACTGGCTGGACTTCAAAGGACTGCTGCTTTTTAATTAGAGGGTGGAACCGGTACGATTTCTCAAACCGGTTTTTTTACCGGTTTTTCCAATTGAAAACCGCGGTTTAAAACCGGTTAACCGGCTAGAAGTTACAACTGGTTACCCCGGGTAAAGGCGGCAGGCAGGCACGATGAATTTTGTCACCTTTTCGTTAATTTCGGATGCTTTCTTGGAGTTGTCGCGAGATGACTAGTTTTACCCTGCTTATTTACTATGTAGCCTTGTTTAGTCATTGTAACCTTAGAAAGTTAGTGTATTACACAGCAGATGTTGTTGTTTGTAGATTATAGTCACACGACACTTTCGCATATAGGTGACTACTGGACCGATTTATACCGACACCAGCGGGCCAGTTGTTGGTAAAGGGGAAAATAATATGATCACACGTTGACCAATCCGGGATTCGAACCAGCGACCTTTCGGTTACTAGCAAGACGCTCTTACCAACTGAGCTACCCGGCCCCGTTACACAGCAGACGATTACAGTATACGGATGTACACACACAGCGAGTTTGACGCAAACAGTGTAGTGACGTCAGCACTGTGTGCCTTGAATCGGAAAGTTTTATCCAATCAGGACTCAGGCTGAGCGGCTAGATCCAGTTCTGGCTGATTCAGTCCAAACCAGGTATTAGGTCAGTTGAGAGTAATACGCCACAGGGTACACAGCTACACCTGAGTAGAGCAATACCTCCACTGAATAGACCAGGAAGCAGGACTTGAGAATCTTAGAATTCTATCAAGTAGCCACGGGGCCTGACTTTGACAAACAGGTAAATGAACATACTTCTGTTTCATCGTGATATATTTATATTATTGTTGAAATTATGTTTGTAGAATTTGCTATGCATAGATGTGAAGTGTTAATCCGAATTTGCGTGACCACGTGGCGAAACACGGCCGGTTGCGCCGCCATGTTGTATACCTGACGGAACCACTTTTGTTTAACCTATAGTATATGTATGCTTGCAGACAGTGGTTGTATAAATGAATGTGTATAATATTATTAATTCTTGATGTGTATAAGTAGCCATGTTTTATATTTATGTATGTATAGGAAAGTAGAGTTGAGATTCCCGAGGACCACGGATGTAGCGGAATGTTCGTCGCTTATGTATAGAGATGTGGAGCTATCACTGAGGGCTACTTTGGCTTTCAGTGAGACGCTCTGCACAGACCTCATATTCAGGGTTGTGCAGAATTTTGTCTCTTATATTACAGACGAGCAGGCGAGATATCCCGTGCGCCCAACTCCACAGAAAAACCGAGTTGGCTGTTTAGCCTCTACAGCACAAGTCTGAGAGAGCAACCCTGGAAAACACCCTGCAAGTCCCCACAGCGTGGCAAGGGACCAAACTACATGACGACACATCGTGTACCAGAAGCTACCTCCACGAAGGGCTTCAAACACACCACACTACAGTTAAGTGCATAAGGAAAAGTGCACCCAAACTGATAGCAAAAGGACCACAGTAGTCCACTCTTCAGAACTATAGTAAAACGGACCACAGTAGTCCAATCTTCAAGAACCTTAGTAGCCAGTGCCCGATGAAGACATAACAGCTGCCTAGACTATCAGCGATCGAATTATTTGCATTGACTCATGACATTTTAAGGTAGATTAGTACAGCGAAGATCTTGTATAGAGTAGAAGAAATAAATGTGTGATTTTAACTGTTATCAAGTGGCTGGACTACATATGATTCATAGCCGTGTGAAAGCTAGTGTGACAGTGATATTTTACCATTTTTCTATCTATCTCTGTATCCCAGCCTTAACACAGACCGAGCTAAATAAATAAATGTATTAAAGTAATTCACAGGGTGACTCACTAGCGGTTCCCATAGAATAAAGCGTGAGGGTAACAGCATCCATTGCAGGGGCGGATCTGGGGGGGGGGGTGCAACGGGTGCACGTGCACCCCCCCACGGACGACCAAAAAAAAAAAAGAAGAAGGAAAAGAAGAAGAAGAAAGAAGAGGAAGGAGAAAAAGAAGAGGAAGAAGAATATTCCGAATATCCATAATATTCATAATAATCATCATGCTAATAATCATGCTAATCATCATCATCATCAGCAGCAGCAGCATAATGATAATAATAATAATAAAAAGAAGAAGAAGAATAGAGAATAATAATAATAATAATTAAGGACAATAATAATAAGAAGAAGAAGAAGGAGAAGTTGTTTAATGTATTTAAAGTCTTTCCACCAAAGTAATACACTAATAATTTATTTAAAGTCTTTCCACCAAAGTGATATAATAATAATAATAATAATCGTCATTTACCCCAAAGATGCTGAAAAAGCACTATATAAGAATGATAAATAATAATAATAAAGATGCATTCTCTCCTATTTTCTTTTTCATATCAATCCCTGCCCTCTTCACGCCTCAATCTCCTGTTACCCCCATCCGCTCCCTCCTTTCTTCTTTCGTTTACTCACACTCACCAATCGGCCTACACATGTTAGACATGTAACAGCTCAACTTCAAAGAACGCAGGCCAATTATGATGTGTAACATCCGCTAAAACGTCATATGTCGCTTGCATTTTCAGGTGCGTTTATGTAAGAGGTTTATTTTCAATGTAAAACATTTATTTCCTTGTGCGCTGGGCTCATTGTTGATAGAAGCGGGAACTGTCCAGCCCGTAGACTAAACAAGCACAGTGTCAATGATTAGCGCATGATGACAAGACCGGAAATTGGGCGAGAATACCTCTGCTTATTTCGTTAGTGCACCTCTCCCCTTAATCCTTACGCTCCTCTCATTCCTGCTCTATGTAGAAGAGTTCATTTTATATTGTATCACTCTTTATTTAGACGTCAAAGAAGCAACAGCCTAGCGTTGTTGCACAGCATTAGTGTTAGTTACCAGTTTTTAGAAGTATTTCTATTTTGTGAAAAGACATTTTATATTGTGCTGAACCATTTTGTGACCTACCTCACACTGAAGTGGTATGTACATATTTTGTTTGATGATGATGATAGGGATAGAGATAAAGATATTTATAATTTATTTTATTTGTCGTTTATTCTTGTTAATATTATTCTAATCCTGTTTATTCTTAAAATGTATATTTACAGCAGTTATAGCAACAGCTTGATCTAAGTACAATTAGGTAGCAACTCAACAACAAAAGAAAGTGTAACACATGTATGTCAGGGCGTTTTGCCCATAAACTGTTGTTTTGAAAGAATAACTGTTCTTTGCTATGAATCTGAGGTAAGATACAAAAACTTCTCTCTATCCCCCTTCCCCCCCCCCCCCCCCCAAAAAAAAAAAGTGCACCCTCCCGCGTGAACCTGCTGATCCGCCCTTGCATTGTGCAGAGCCCAGCAACCCATAAACCCCACGTGACAGGATATACCTGCTTCTTTTTGAGTGCTTCACTGATTGTCATTTGTTTTGTGTCGCCTTTACTTGTACTGGCACCTCCTTCAGTCACAATGCTCACGTCAGCGTCAGCGATGCTGGTACACGGACTAGATCTAGCATGTAGGACTTGTGGGTTAGATCTATTGGGTGCAGGGCCCGCAGGCTTGGCTGGCTTCAGCAGCAGTAAAGGGTGGTGTCGGCGAATGTGTGCATTCAGATTTGAAGTGCCACCGCCAGGTTTAATACTTGCCTTACACTCTTTATAGTAACCGGTAATATGGTCAACCTTTCCTGCTTCTGTCTCTCGCAGGAGAAAGAATATCCAAATGTCAGCTTTCCCACGCGTGTTCGCTACGAATTTCTCTGTTTCTGCCATTTTGCTAGTGCTTTACGGGACGAGTGATGTCCCTTAGAAAAACCGCGGTTTTCCGGTTTTTTAAGGTCAAACCGGTTTACCGAACCGTGAGAAAGTCGAACCGATTTTAACCGGAAAACCGGTAAAACCGAACACCCCTATTTTTAATGTCCTCCGTTATCACCAGTTTAAAGTGACGCAGGGTATGTAAGATGTTTGTTCATGTTTGTGACAATGAGTTTACTTGGGGCATTGCATTGTTGTCACATCAAACACGAGGATAATGGGTAATCGTTGCACAAACCGATCGCTAAGCTTGTAATTATAGGCGTTCCGTTCCTTTATTTTTTAAACAAACAAATATGCCTACTATACACACTGTTGTTGTTGTTGTTGTTGATGATGTTTTAGTATTTATTTTTCGAATCAAGGTGGGAGTGAGACTCCACTGCATTGATGATGATGATGATGATGATGATGATGATGATGATGATGATGATGATGATGATGATGATGATGAGGAGGAGGACGACGACGACGACGACGACTGTCCACTAATGACAATAATAGCTGGTTAGAATATTGGTGAACAATTTATCACTGTCATCGTTATCGTCACGTCGTCATTATTATAATATTGGTCGTCGTCCAGAATACCCTCCTCTCTTCCTCATCCTGTTGTGTTACTCGTTGTCGATAGAGTAATAGTGTTTCGTAATATATGTTTATTGTGTTACTGTATTAGTTGTCGTCGTCGTTATCGTCATCAATCATCATCATCATCATCATCATCATCATCATCATCATCTACAACGTATAGTAGGGCCTTGGTACGACTTTCAGGTAGATTGACCTCTATTGTTTTACAACGTTACGTATTGTTGAAAGGGCTTAAGGAGATGGGCGGAGTTGGAAAGGACGAAGAAAAAAAAAGACAACATCTGAACACACACACAAATAATAATTAAAATCCGGCTCTCAAGATAGATTCCTCTTTACTCCTTTACAATGTTTGCGTCTATAAACCGAGAAAACTAGCAAACAACGTAAAAGACCCGAGACCTTCTTCTACCCTTTCATTCAAGACGCGTGGCTCCATACTGCCTCTATCCTATCCTATCCTATCCTATCCTATCCTATCCTATCCCGTAACTCGGAGGTCGTAGGGGCACCACAGATGATCGTTTAACCAGCGTGCTCCATCTTTCTCTGTCCTCAGCAACCCTCTTGGCTTCGCTCAGTGTCAAACCAGTCCATTCTCGAATGTTGTCCTCCCACCTCTTTTTCGGTCTCCCTCTTCTTCTACCTCATTGCACTGTGCCTTTCAGGGTGGCCTTTGCAAGGCCTGATGATCTGGTAACGTGGCCATACCATCGGAGTTTCCCTTTCTTCACTACTGTGAGCAGGTCATCTTGTTGTCTAATGGCTTGTGTGATGGTCTGTCGAACTTCGTCGTTGGTGATGTGCTGGGTATAAGAAATGCCCAAAGTCTTCTGTAGCACCTCATCTCCACGCTTTGTATTCTTTGTTGTAGATCTGCTGTGAGGGTCCATGTTTCGCAAGCGTATAAGAAGATGGAGATGACAAGGGAGTGCAGCATTCTTACCTTGGAATGTAGACTGATGGTCCTGTCTTTCCAAATGGGCTTCAACCTTGCCAGGGCAGCAGTTGTTTGTGCCATCATGGAGAGGACTACCTGTCGGGACCCATTGTCTGATATAATGGCTCCTAAATATTTCAAGCTATGCACTGTGTTGAGGGATTGACCTTGGACTTTGATGTCCATGTTGATGCCATTGGTGTTGTTGGTCATCATTTTGGTCTTCTCTGCACTTATTTCCATTCCATAGGCTCTGGAGGTGGTGTCAAGCCTCTGTACCAGCTGTTCAAGTTCTTGTTCCTCTCCAGCCAATCCATCAATGTCATCCGCAAAACGAAGGTTGGAGATTAGGGCTGGACGGTTTTACCGGTACGTAACTGTATTTAGGTTCGGAAACGCGACGGTACGGTATACCGGTGCGGGTGTCCAAAGTCCGGTTTACTGGGAAATCTCGACAATACATAACGCGACAATGGGCGACATCTTGCCCAAACACGTGGATAGGCAGCTGTTTTTGAAGAAGAACTTATAAGAACAGAAGCTTATCCACGTGTTTGAGCATGGTACCATTCGCTTCTGAACTCTTAAAGTTTTTAAAGACCTTTCCCGTTGAATATTTTCGTTTTATTTTGATTTTGTGGTTACATTACATTACATTACATGATTATTGCTTTAGGTCCAGCGGACTCTTCCGAGCCAAATCAGGACCGGACAACCCCAGATCCGCATCAAAGATCTGCTGAAACAACCTTAGTGGTAAAACTGAAAGCTCTCCACCAGCCAGTCACTTTACAATAAAGACATCCCACGCAGGGGACGCTGAGGCTGTACTCTAATTTATCGAACCCCCGTTTACAAAAACAAAATAGAATACAATCCTTATAAATAATCAACAAAACACATACATATAAAATGCCTACATTGCTAAATAATAATATCATAGGAAGCCCTAGTGACCACCTGGCAGAAAGCGTCCAATATTCCCAAGCTGATCCAACAGACCTCATACACAAATAAGGAGTCTTGTCCCGGAAGAGTTTTCAAGAAAAAAGGTAGGGGACTGGTCTAGCGAAGAAGAAGATGGTATAGCAGATTGATAGAACAGAGCAGGAATGAGAAAGAGCAAATGAGAAAGACAGTGGGAATTTAAAGCATTACATTTCCAGAAGTGGGGATACTATTTATACTGAAACCCCCGGCACCCTAACGGGGAGGTGGGATTTTGAGGTTTAAATTTGCTGATGTTCTAAACAGTGATTTCTCATAATTTGTTTTGAAGGCGTTCAAGCAATAATAAAGCTTCAGTTTCTATGGAATTGTGGTTCTTTGAAACGGTTTTGAAGTGTATGACAATCTTTCTTTTGCGTCGGTCACTACTGTCAGTGCCATATCCCATTTGATTGTAACACTTAAAATCGCGGTATACCGGTACGAAATACCGATACGACCTAAAAATTCCGCGGTAATACCGGTACGACTTTGATCACGGTACCCAGCTATATTGGAGATTGCTCTACCCCCTATGCTGACTGTGCCTTCGTGATCTGCAAGGGCTGACATGATACGCTCTAGGAAGATGTTGAAGAGAGTTGGAGAGAGTAGGCATCCTTGACGCACACCAATTGTTGTTCTGAACCAGTTTCCGAATTCTGTCGGATCAGGTTTATTCCCATTTGTACCATGTGGCCAGGTTATTGTACACGAGTTCCATGGTTTTATATTTGTCATTTTTAGAGCAACCAGAATGTATAATTAATATATCCTTAACGCTAATACAAATGTAGCCTCATTTTATTTTTGGTTGTTTTTTAAACAATCACATTAAAAGATAAGGTTTAGCATTCTTGGTTTACTCCTAACTGTGTCAGTAAGTAGATTAAAGTCCCCGGCCACATAGCGTAAAGGGGACAAATACTCCTCGCTGTTGTTGTTGTTTGTAGATTATAGTCACACGACACTTTCGCATATAGGTGACTACTGGACCGATTTATACTGACACCAGCGGGCCAGTTGTTGGTAAAGGGGAAAATAATATGATCACACGTTGACCAATCCGGGATTCGAACCAGCGACCTTTCGGTTACTAGCAAGACGCTCTTACCAACTGAGCTACCCGGCCCCTTCTTACTCCTCGCTTGTTTGTTTGTTTGGGTAGAATTACGTCCCCGGACACACTGTGTATAGGGGACAAACTCCTCGCTTAATTGTAATTCTCTTATATACACCACGTCGTGTCTTAGGACGTAAAGCACGATTTTACTACCACTACTACTGCCACTACTACTACCAGACACCAAGGATATATATAGTAAGTACTATATAATCCTTGCAGACACATAGTGTAGAACCTTGGTTCGACTTTCGGTTGATATAACGGGCCATAGTACGAATGTCAATGGGCAATAGGAACAGGAAAGCATTATGCAAAACTGTGGGTGACACAAAGGGGTAGATGATAATCTGGATGGAGTGGGGGTAGCTGGAGTGTTGGGGCAGGAGAGGGGTGGAGGAGGTGGTGGTGGTGGAGGAGGAGGTGGTGGTGAGTGGGTCGGAGGAAAAAAATGGGCAGAACGGTGTTGGGAGAATGAAGTGGACAGGAGGAAAGAGACTAAACATAATAATTTATTTGATAATAATTTATTTTATAAAGCGCAATTCCAAACTAAAAAGTCTGCTCAAAGCGCTCACACGCATACTCTCGCACAAGCATTCGCACAATAAGAGAATGTACAACACACTAAAACATGGTGTATATAAAATCTAAAATAAAAAAATAATAATAATTTTACAAAAAATAATAATAAACTACATAAATAAATAAATAAAATAAAATAAAATAAAAATAAAAATAAATAACTACATTTTTAAAATAAATAAATAAATAAAATTAAGAAACATAATTATAATCCTTAGTATTTTCCACGTCAATACTAATCATTTTTGTCTTTTGAAATATCGGTCGACTATAGTTAAATGTATTGTAATAATTCTACCATATTATATAATAAAGTCGTTTAATATACACTACATGTAGGCTATATGTATGGAGACAAACACTACACACAATTTAAACGGCATCGGCCTTGAGCCAGATTGTCCCCTATATGCTTACGTGTCCGGGGACGTTAATCTACCTACTGAAATGAACTGAACAGCCGTTCTTGAGATGAAAAAGCTCTATAGAAGATTATTAACAATAAAATAGATTCCTGATTGTGAGACTGACTTATTAATATTACATAGATCTATACCATGTTGGGAATTTCAGACAACGAAGAATATAAAGCATGGAGATGAGGTGCTACAGAAGACTTCTGGGCATTTCTTATACCCAGCACATCACCAACAACGAAATCCGACAGACCATCACACAAGCCCTTGGACAACACGATGACATGCTCACAGTGGTGAAGAACCGGAAACTCCCATGGTAACGTCATAAGAGCATCAGGCCTTGCAAAGACCAACCTGCAAGGAGGCAGAAGAAGAGGGAAACAGAAAAAGAGGTGGGAGGACAACATTGAAAAATGGTGAGGACAGAGAAAGATGGAGTATGCTGGTTACACAGGCGCTTGTATCTGGACACGCGAGCGCCTATGCCTGTGACGCGTCTCCCTTTGGTAGCGTGTCCAGATACAAGCGCCTGTGGCTAGTTAAACGATCATCTGTGGTGCCCCAACGACCTTTGAGTTACGGGATAGGATAGGATAGGAATTTCAGACATACTAAAAATTCTCTACTACTAATACATTAGTTAAAATAATAACTCTTGCGAATGCCTCAGTAGACTCAAACACTACACTCTGTATCAAAAGAGGTCCGGTAAATGTGGTTACGCATGCCTGTGGGCAAGGTTCACTCATGTTCCAAGTTATGAAATGTTGAGTTCACTTGTGCAATAGTAAGGAGGTCAACGCCTACTAGGAAAAAATGATTTGTTACGGCCTGCATTAACAGATTACTTCTTCACTTATTTTTCATATACAACCAAATTTTAAAAAAAAAATTTGCTACTAAAGCTGAAGTCTCCGAGCTCCTCCTTGAGGGTTCGTGACTTCATCATAGATCAATGGCTCCTCATCTTGTGCTGCCTCGAGCGCTCCGCCACTTCACTTACGTCTACCACCTTTTCTCCAAGCTGCAAGTCGGCTACCCTTTGTTTGCCTTGTCAATACTTGTCTCCTATACGCCTAGGTGTTCGGGGACGTTAAACCTTACCTAATGGGAAGGGGTTGGAGAATACTGTTGTTGTTGTTGGGTAGATTTATGTCCCCGGACACCTTGGCGTATAGGGGACGTGAAGACAAAAGTTCGATGATATAAGAAGTCTCTCAAAATAAGAACTCTAGTAGCCGACAAGCAGCTTAAATTGTAGAATTAGTTGAAAAGAAGAAGTGTAGAGGCGGGGCGCTCGAAGACGCTGAGAATAAGCAGATCCGCTGCCAATGGGAGGAAAGTTGCCCAGGTGAAAATACGACGTCGTCGGAGAGTGAATGGCTGCGTAGCCGAGGAGGGTGCTACAGGGGGTAGGACAAGATAGCTAAGGGGGGTAACTGATAAGCCAGTTGGCTAGAGCTTTTAAATTAATGGCGGACCAGGTCTGCCAGTAAAACTAGGCAAGATCGGGTAAGTAAAAATATAAAAGCAGATTAAAAGTTAAAAATCCTTCAGGACCACGAACCTAGGAAACGGGAATACTGGCCGAATGGTTGAGTCTATATCATGTTCTATCATATCACCACTGCTATGCTTAAACGTTCAAAATACATCGAGAAAAGAAAAGGTGGTAGGCGTAAGTGAAGTGGCGGAGCGCTCGAGGCAGCACAAGATGAGGTAGCAGACACGCTGACAGGAGAAGGCTCATAGGAGAGTGGCGAAGCAAGGAAGACGGCAGCAGGACACCAGATGTTTGTTTGTTTGTTGATTAGATTAAAGTCTCCGGACACATAATGCGTATAGGAGACGTAAATACGAAGTTCGATGATATAAGAAGATAATGTTCAAGGTGAAGAATTGTGTAGTAGCGGCGCGCTCAAAGGCAACATCGGGTATGTAAGTTGACTTGTCGTCGGAGGAAAAGGGGTTGCCCACAAGGAAGATCAGCCAAGGAGCCAGGGAGGAGGGACCACCAACAGGGGGATCTATAATACCTTATGGGAGAGGGAGCTATTGTATCCTAAGGGGACAGGCTTTTACAATGAAGCAGACCAGGTCTGCCAAACAGGTAAGAAACGGGCTTGCACAGAATAAAAGCTGGTTAAAAATAAAATCCTACAGGACCACGGTTAAAAACCTAACAATATTTACAGGTAACAATAAAAAAAGGGCGGGTTAAAACTAGTCCACAGGGCTAGAAAAAAGGGGGCCAAAATAGGCCAAATAAGTGTGATATAATATAATGAATAAAATATCAATAAAAACGCCGAGGCGAATCGGGGAGCAGAGAGCAAACATCCCAACCGACAATCAGCACCGAGCTAGGAGACCGCCCCACTCCGAGACCTTACTGCTATTGCATCAAGAGTGATCCTCTTGAAGCCTACCTTATAGTGACGGATGAGATCATCCAATTCTTTTTGGCTAACGTGGGGACTTATTTTTTCAATAATCCCCTCTGTAATACGTTCTAGTCTTTCTTTGGAAGACACAGGTAGATTCGAAGGTAGTTCCCTATCAGGGGACGACTGGACCGAGACATCATTCGACCTCTTGCCAGACGGCGCAAAGATGTCAGAGTCGACCTGGATGGCGATGTCAGATCCAGTCAAACTAATCGAAGAGCTAGCTGCGGACATCTTCCGACCCGCCAGGTCACGGACAGTGTCCACGAGCCCGGCCACAGCGAGTGTGAGTTTCTCCACCATGGTTTCTAATCGGTTAATGGCTACACAAGGGTCACCGCCGCCGACAAGCGGCGCGGGAAACACCTTGTCAGGGTGGACACCAGAAGATGTAACGGATTTTAAATAAGGGCAAAAAACGGGATAGGTGGGAAAGGGACAGGCAACGCTGCCACCAAAACAAGTACCAGACCAGGTCTGGTTAAGGAGCTATAAGATAAAGGCCGGCGCAGCGCCAGACAAGTTAAAGTGGAAATGTGTAAAACTGTAGACGGGGGTCCCCCAGGAAAACAAAACAAAAAACGCGACAAAACCAAGAAAGATAAAAAGGCCAAAGGGCCCAGACCGACAACAATAAAAGAAATGTCACATTTAAAACCAGGGCCGATCAAAAGACCGGAAAACCGAAGAAAAACTATTTTTTAAAAGCGGTAAAAATGCGCCGAGATAACGGCAGTGGTAGCAAGGTACCACATAAAAACGCGCCTTGAATCACTCTTGTTTGTGTGAGATATGTGCGCTATATAAATTCATGTATTATTATTATTATTATTAAAACGACAGCGCAAAGGCTGACACGCTATCGTCTGGAGGTATGTTTCCTCTTGGGCTTCTGCCCCCAGTCACTTACGTTTCTAACCCGGGGTTCAGGAGAACTACCAGCCTCGACCAACTCAATCCGATCGACAACAAACTGCACAGCCTGCGTAAATGTATCAACTTCATGCTGCGGCAAAATGCCGCGCAGAGAAGGTTCATATAGCCGGTAAGCTGGCGGATGAACTCGGAGCCTTCCGGACTGATAGGACAATCAGTCGAAACACGGATCTCGGACGGCGAGACCTGAGTAAAGCGGTCAACGGACTCTACGCGTCCGCCCTCGACGTCGACCTCAACCGGACAATCTGTGCCAACAGAACGAGTCTCTGGGAAGCAACGCTGCACAGGGTCCAGGCCTCTGGCAGTAGTACTTTCCTGCACGGAAGGAGACCGGTTGCAAACAGACAACCCGCGCACCACCCCCAACCAGGTCCGAAACGGACCGGGTGACGCTATTGACCAAGTTCTCTAGTCTCTTAATGGCACTCCAAAGATCACGAACGGGAACCGCGGGGTCTCCAAACAGTGCGGCAGGCGGCCCGGACCCGACCGGGTCGGCCGGGACACCCATCAAAGGCGCAGTGGGTGCCACACCCGACGCCAGGCTGCGGGGAAAATGGCCCTCAACCGGAGGAACAGAAGCAGGGACCGCGGAGGAAACAACAGCGGCGCCAATCCCAGAATTCGACACCCTACTCGAAACAGGGACAGATTGCTTTTTAGCCAGGCATAAGGCCTGAGCTCTAGGTATATAGGTTGCCGCTCTTATCTGGTTCGCCGGGGATTCTCGCGGCGCTCGTCGCTCGAGCAGGAGTGGCAGTCTTGCTCTGCGCAGGGGCGCTATCCACTCTGGCTACGGACTTAGCCGAATTTCTTGCCATTCTCGCGGTCGAGAGTACTGGCGGTCCCATGTCAGTCCGGCTTTGCTTCCTGCGGGGAAACTACTAGGAGTATCGTTCAGTCCCGCAGCCATGGCGGCATGAGACGATGAGGACGCACCGTCCTATGGGTGGCAGTCTGGAAGTCAACACTGTCTCCACTGCCTGCGGGTGATTCCGAGACGTATCTCCGACTCAACTTTCAACATTCATTTTCTTCCAGTTGGGCTCCCTAGGCCTGGCGGCGTGGATCTTGCGCGGAGGGGCCCGCCTCGCCTTTTCTGCGTTTGCCTGGTCTTCGGCTGCCTACCCTTCTTTCACTACGACAGGGCAACGAAGGGTACCCTGTGGAGATTGGCAACCTCCGGACAACAGGTGATTCACCGCCAGTGGTGCCCCGCGTCTGCCTTCCAACCCTCTCACGGCCTGTGCTTGGTCACCTCTATGCAGTCTCATCGGCACACCTCTTCGCGGACGGTCATGGTGTCCTTTGGCACCCCCACTACAGTTTGACTTCTCACTACAGCATGACTCATCACAACACCTTATTCATCATGATGATTCGTCCTTTGTCGTAGCGGCGCCACACGCTCCATCATCATACGATCTCACAACGTCTACATGACTTCTTATACCAACGGACTGTCAACATTGTCTCCTATACACAGCGTGTCCGGAGACGTTAATCTACCCAACCAAACCAAACCAACCAAACCTGGTTCGCCAGAAGGCGCTCCTGATGGGCGGGGCAGTTTAAGTTGGCGGCCGAGTGGTTGCCCTGGCAATTGGTGCAGCGGCGCAAAGCAGCCGCGCACTGGGCCCCTGCGTGGCCAACAGAGCCACACGAGGGGCACACCCGTTTGGACCGGCACTGTTTCCTAGTATGTCCAAACTTCTGACAATGATGACATCGCACCACGGACGCCACAAAAGGTACGAGCACAAACTCGCGACGGTTAAGCAGTACCCGCACAGAGGTAGACGGCTGTCCGTCGGAAAGAGGCAGCCGACGAAAGCATCGGATAACACAAGGATTACATTACATGACATGATTATTGCTGTTGGATTAGACAGTGCCACTGGCTTCATCTCCAGCCCCGATTCACGACTCTTCAAGTCTACTGCAGTTTTCCTGCTTATAGAGTCCATGGAACCATATGCTGCACCACTAATTTGTAAAGATGAGTGTGGGTACGGGTGGGGGAGTGGGTGAAAGGTGGGGGAGGAGGTGGAGGGGTGATATTGGCACAGTTCAGTTCAGACGGACTGCAAACAGAATAGACTGGAACATGGAGGATTCGTAAGAGAGTCCCTTTCCTTAATACACATTATTTTATAAATACAGACGACTTTGATGACCAAGTTTTGTTAACACGGGCGGAAGAAGGTGGCGTTGCAGAGGAGAAAGGTCAGGTTGAGGATTAGGGGAGAGAGGTTGTAGTGGAGGTGAGATGGGGGAAGGAGGAGGAGGGTCACCATCATAGTTCTGGTGAGTACAGTTCAAGCTCAGTTTAGAGAGACTACAGTTTCGTTGCGGATGTTTAGTTGTCCATTACTTTGTCATTTACGAGCATGTTTATTTTGTTATGCAGTTGACCTAAATCCAATAAATGGCCTTGATCGTGTGTGTGTAGGTGCGTGTGTGTGTGTGTGTGTGTGTGTGTGTGTGTGTGTGTGTGTGTGATTGCGCGCGTGCTCATAAAAAAACATTTCTTTTAGAAAACTGTGACAAGTGATGGTATTATTTTTTCTTATACATTACATTACATTACATAATTGTTGCTTTAGGTCCAGCGGACTCTTCCGAGCCAAATCAGGACCGGACAACCCCCAATCCGCATAAAAGATCTGCTGAAACAACCCTGGTGGGAAAACTGAATGCCCTCCACCAGCCAGTCACTTTACAATAAAGACATCCCACGCAGGGGACGGCTGAGGCTTCCAACAACCACCTTTGCAATTAATACTTCTAATGTTAACTACTCTTAACTACGTTCCCCATAACATCTGAAGAGAAGGAAAGTGTCCTATTACTGTTTGAGTGCTACGCTCTAAACAGCATTTAACGTCATCTCTATTACTTTTATATCTGTCCTACAGCGAACGTGAGGTCCTTCTGTATGAGGTTGGTCTAACCGATGTGTGTCCTCCTTGATATCCTCATCAAGATCATAAGACCAAAGAGAAGAGACAGTATTGCAACAAAGCAGTCTCTAATATAACCGACGTTTCCTCTTGACTATCGCTATCAAGGAGATCTTAAGACTATAAAGAAGGGACAGATTTATTACATCACAGAAATTTTAAAAAAAAAAAAACACACAAAAAAACGGCTGTAAGAGTGTCTCTCGCCTCCCCGACAGATGGAAATGGCGACAACTCTCTTCGTCCGCATCCCTCGTGTCTCCACAACGGGCCTGTCCGGCTGCGGGACCGAACTGAAAACTTGCCTACCCAGTGAAGATCCATACTGAGTTTCAGAGACCTTTTAGAACGAAACTTGAAACTACTTCAGACATGTGCCTTTCCGCTGTCTTTGAAACTCTGGTTGAATGCAGACCTCGACTGATAGACCATTCAGTACAAAAAGTTGGGTAAAACTCGGGAGTTGAGGAGGGAAAATGTTGGATTAAACACTGTAGTTATAATCTAATAATCTAAGAAATAAAAATCTTCTCTCTCTCTCTCTCTCTCTCTCTCTCTCTCTCTCACTCTCTCTCTCTCTCTCTCTCTCTCTTTTTTTTTTTTTTTTTTTTTTTTTTTTTTTAAATCATCGTAACTAGGAAGTGTATTCCTCGTGCTTGTCACCTGGCTAAATAAAGATCTGTTATCTGTTAGCACTTAATTCTGCTTTTAACTTTTTTGGTGCCGTTGGTGTTAAACGATTATTACTGTGGGGATGTTTCGTTTTTGCCAGGTGCTCGTGCGCGTCTGTGTGTGTGTGTGTGTGTGGGTGTGTGTGTGTGTGTGTGTGTGTGTGTGTTAGTCATTGTTTATACTGTTATAGAGTCCAGCGGAATGCAAAGTGCCGAATCAGGACCACAACTTGGTTGAAAGAGGTTAGTTAGTTAGTCATTCGTTGCTTACAGGGTCCAAAGGACTGCAAACAGCCGAATCAGGACCACAAAATTAAGACCACAACTTTGTTGAAAGAGGACTCACCCCTGATCGGTATAAAAGATTTGCTGAAACAACCCTAATGGTAACACTGAAGGCACTCCACCAGCCGGTCACTTTACAATAAAGGATCCCCGGCCATGCAGGGAACGATGAGGCTAATTCATCGAAACCCCGTTTACAAAAACAAAATGGAATATAAACATCATTATAAAATATTAACAAAACACGTACACATAAAATGCCTACATTGTTAAATAATAATACCTTAGAAAGCCCTAGTGACCATTTGGCTGAAAGCATCCAATATCCCCAAGCTGACCCAACAGACACAATACACAAATGAGGAGTTTGGGGGGAGTTTTGAAGAAAAAAAAAGTAGGTGACTAGTCTAGCGAAGAAGATTGATAGAACAGATTAGGAACCAAAAAGAACAAATGAGAATAACAGAAACACTGGTAATGTAAAGCACTAAATTTCCACAAAGTGCGGATACTATGTATACAACCACTTAAACGGGGGGGGGGGGGGGGGTAACTTTATTTATGGGAGCAGCAGTATGATATGTAACTATTGACATAATGTCTTGCACCTCGTTGTTCAAGAAATAAATCACATATAGCATACTGTTAAAACCGTTGTGCCAATATGACTGCATGAGTGAAGCCATGTATGAATGGCATGATGATGATGAAATAAACGGTGGGTCGCCATGTTCACGAGTTCTCTGTACTTGTATTGTATTGGGACATGTTTATGTGAACTTTAAGTGTATTGTACTTGAATGCAGGAGTGAAGCATTAATGATGTCATGCAAATTAAATGCTCTGGCGTGTCCCTATGTTTCGAAAACGTAAGATAGAATTGGTTCAGATGCACTTGGTGGAACATTGGGTATCTGTTAGTTGGTTTGATTGATTGATTGGGTTGCTAGTTATTCTGGCTTTATACTCGTCAACAACAAAGTAGAACAAACAACCATTGCATACACGTTACAAGTACATTTAGGTACTTTTCCCAAAGCTGGGGAGGGGCTTTCCACGTTTCATTTTAAAGAATAAACTCAACGAAAAGGACTATGATCTTTTATGTTTTCAATTTCATGTAAGTGTTGTTCCTAACGTATTGTCATTCATTGCTTACAGGGGTCCAGCGGACTGCAAAGAGCCGAATCGGGACACAAAATCAAAACCACAACTTGGCTGAAAGAGGACTCTCCCCTGATCCGCGTAAAAGATCTGCTGAAACAATCCCAGTGGTAACACTGCAGGCACTCCACCAGCCGGTCGCTGTACAATAAAGGCATCCCAGGCAAGGGACGCTGAGGCTAATTTATTGAACCCCCGTTTACAAAAACAAAACAAAATACAAACATCATTATAAAATATCAACAAAACACATACATATAAAATGCCTACATTGCTAAGTAATAATATCATAGGAAGCCCTAGTGACCATTTGGCAGAAAGCGTCCATTATTCCAAAGCTGATCCAACAGACCTCGCACATAAATAAGGAGTTCTGTCCAGGAAGAGTTTTCAAGAAAAATGGTAGGTAGTGACTGGTCTAGCGAAGAAGAAGATATATAGTTATAGTAGATTGATAGAACAGAGTAGGTTTGAGAAAGAACAAATGAGAGACAGCGGCAGTGGGAATTTAAAGCACTAAATTTCCAGAAAGTGGGGATGCTATTTATACAGAAACCCCCGGCACCCCCACGAGGGGGTTGTTCTTACCGTATGTCGATGTGCAAGGCAACACAATTATGATCATAATTATTCGCTGTTTTGTATATATAATTGTTGATTTGCTATCTGAAACTTATTGGATAACAATAAATTATCACAACGCCGCAGTTTTTAAGATCATAAGTTAGTTATTCATTGCTTACAGGGTCCAGCGGACTGCAAAGAGCCTAATCAGGACCACAAAATCAAGACCACAACTTCGATAAAAGAGGACTCGCCCCTGATCCGCATAAAAGATCTGCCGAAACAACCCTAGTGGTAACACTGAAGGCACTCCACCAGCCGGTCACTTTACAATAAAGACATCCCACGCAGGGAACGCCGAGGCTATACTCTAATTTATCGAATCCCCGTTTACAAATCAAAATAGAATATATACATCATTATAAAATATCAACAAAACACATACCAATAAAATGCCTACATTGCCAAATAATAACATCATAGGAAGCCCCAATGACCAGCTGGCAGAAAGCATCCAATATTCCCCAGCTGATCCAACAGACCTTACATACAAATGATGAGTTTTGTCCCGGAAGAGTTTTTAATAAAGAAGGTAGGTGACTAGTCTAGGGAAGAATAAGATAGTTTGGTAGATTGATAGAACAGAGTAGGAATGAGAAAGAACAAAGGAGAAAGATAGCGACAGTGGGAATTTAAAGTACTAAATTTCCAGAAAGTGGGGATACTATTTATACTGAAATCCCCGGCACCCCCACGGGGAAAAGAAGATCGTATAGTAGATAGATATAACATATTAGGAATGAGAAAGAACAAAGGAGAAATACAGCGACAGTGGGAATTTAAAGCACACAATTTCCAGAAAGTGGGGATACTATTTATACTGAAACCCCCGGCACACCCATGGAAGAGATGTTCATAAGTAGTGTACAAGTGAAGACCAAAATATAAAACACATTTTATTGTGAAATGCTCTGTTGGTTTGTATGCATCATCATAGAAAATGCATTCTGTTCAACTTTATTTCTAGACGAAAGTTTAGTCCAAACTTATTTATATTGGTGCGTTCTTTTTTATTAGAATTTAAAAAAAAAGAAAGAAAAAGAATCATTGTAAAATTGGTTTTCTGTATTGTGTTTTTATTGTTATTGTATTTGGCGATAGGAACGAGTCCTGGTCAACATTTTTCTTGACAATAATTTAGTTCAAATTTGTTTTTTTTTAAATTTATTGACCAATTCGTAAAGACAAAACTGTTATCAAAATATTACATGTGTATTTCGTAGGAACAAGTTTTATATCTTTTTTCTTTGTTTGTCAACGTGAACAATACAACATAAAATATAAAAAATAACAAGTGCTACACAAAGTGACAATGTTTTTTGCCATTTATAATCATTATTACAATAATAATGATGACATGTTCTTTGTCAATACACAACGTCAAAAATAGAACGAAAAAATTGCATTTAAAATATATTAATTTTTACTGAGATATAAGAATTACATTATTAAACAAAACAACAATGACACAAAAAACTAATAATACATTGAATAAAGCAAAATGAACAAGAGAAATGGGTTGTTACACCTGTCATGTATACAACATAATAATTAACAAACTTCACTGATTACAATTATTATTATTTATTTATTTATTTATTATTTATTTAATATATATTTAAAATTATCATTATTACTGAAACCTCTTATAATAAATACTACCCCTAGTTTCTTAACCTATAAAACTGAAACGGCATTTGTGATCCATTTGAACTGAATGACGAAATCTACATTTGACTTCATTACGGTTGTTGCCCACAAATTAATTTTGTGAAATAGTTAGTCATTGTTTATAGGGTCCAGCGGACTGCAAAGAGCCGAATCAGGACTACCAACAATTAACAACAAATTGAAAACTGAACAGCCAATCACTAACAAATAATAGATGTTTATAATATTACATATTATTACTATAATATAGGAATATACTCCTACAAGACCTGCAGGATTTAAAAAAGTAGTTCAGCCTTTAAAAAAAAAAAAAAAGAAAAAAAAAAGCTACTGCTATAAGGGGTACAGTATACCACATGAGAATTAGACTGAAACAGTAAACCATTTTACGTTAGTCAATAAGGAACTAAACATGTACATTGTTAATATTGGTACTTGTAAAGTAGTAACTTAAAATAATCAATACGACTGTTACTCGAAGAATAATTAAAAATGTAACCTCAAACCGCTGAAATAGTCTTTTATAAGTATGATTATTATTATCACTATTTCCAGCCCATACAATCTTTCATAATAAAATAACTACGTACTGTAACTAACCCATGGTCTTTTTCATGTTATTGATGAACATAAACTGTACTCTGTTCCCAACAACTGATAGTGCACAATATCTGTCAATATTGATTGATTTATTGTTGCTTTAGGTCCAGCGGACTCTTCCGAGCCAAATCAGGACCGGAATATCTGTCAATAAGAAATAGATTTGTTACAATATGTATTTAGTCAACAATGTCAGGCAAACAAAAGAGTGTTAACCAAATATCAACTTCTTGTCTATTTTCTCATGTCCTTCACTATAGCCAAGTTTTTCCTTGCCAACCAGCAACAGCGCATTATATATACTGATATAAAATATGAAGAAAAACATTACAAAACGGCCAACAAACTTCTATAAAACAGTTATGATTTCTTTTCCACACACACAAAAACAACCCATACACATTGTTGTTTCAATGGACGACAGATATGTGATACTCTTAATGACAAATAACATCAACTGAAACAATACATGCACACATATAATGCCTCAATGAACACTGAACTATAGTAACGATTAAGGTAACAAGTGACAACTTTTCATTAGACCATTTGTTATTATTTGAAACTCGCACATCTACAATAAACTGAATATATAATCGCAACATCTGTTACAAAGTCAAAGAAAAGTTACATAAAAACATGCATGCATTGTAAATTAGGCAAACTTTATCATTTAATAACACAACAACAAAAGAGAACAAAACAAAAGAGAGCCTTCATGCATGTATTCTACAACAACAAACTGTCACTAAAACGTAAAAAATCCGCATTCAAAAGACCACACAATCTAATCTGTTAAAGCAAGCATACAACACGATATTCAAAAGCATTCTAAATATGTGTTCCACGGTGCTTTCAATACTAAATAACGAAACGTTTTCAACAGTTGATTGATTGATTGATTGATTGATTGTTGCTTTAGGTCCAGCGGACTCTTCCGAGCCAAATCAGGACCGGACAACCCCCGATCCGCATAAAAGATCTGCTGAAACAACCCTAGTGGGAAAATTGAATGCCCTCCACCGGCCAGTCACTTTACAATAAAGACATCCCACGCAGGGGACGGCTGAGGCTTTACCCCAACTAATCAAACCCCCGGTTACAACAACAAAATAGAATACAAACATCATTATGAATTATCAACAAAACACATACATATAAAATGCCTACATTGCTAAATAATAACATCATAGGAAGCCCTAGTGACCACCCGGCAGAAAGCGTCCAACATTCCCAAGCTGATCCAACAGACCTCATACACAAACAAGGAGTCTTGTCCAGGAAGAGTTTTCAAGAAAAAAGGTAGGTCACTGATCTAGCGAAGAAGAAGATAGTATAGCAGATTGATAGGACAGAGCAGGAATGAGAAAGAGCAAATGAGAAAGACAGCGACAGTGGGAATTTAAAGCACTAAATTTCCAGAAAGTGGGGGTACTATTTATACTGAAACCCCCGGCACTCCAACGGGGGTACTGTTGCCGCAGTGAATCGGTCATGCCTATTAAGGAGTTTTCAACAGTGTTATAATGATCATAATAAGAAGACAACACAGCTAAACCTTTTTTTTTTA
This sequence comes from Oncomelania hupensis, assembly GCA_036898135.1. Lineage (NCBI taxonomy): Eukaryota > Metazoa > Mollusca > Gastropoda > Littorinimorpha > Pomatiopsidae > Oncomelania > Oncomelania hupensis. The sequence continues at coordinate 27,379,903 of CM072519.1, forward strand.
AAGCAACAAAACTTGAGAAGCATTGAACCAAACAAATATGAGAAGTATGGAAACTGAAATTGCAAACAAGACATTATAATTTGTCTTCTTTCTTTCCAATACTAAACTAAGAACAATTTTCAAATTGAAATATGATAATCTTATCACAGTGGTACAGTGTAACCTTAACATTTATAAATCTTGGATTGACTCTTTTAATAATGATACTGCAACAGTAGAATGCAAGCCTAAGATTTTCTGATGATTTATTTGAGGTCTGACCAGCATTTGAGTATCAAACTCATTAGGCCCAAGCTGTCTGTGTTTAATGCCAAGTCCGCTTTGGTGTTGTACTCAATACAGTGAACTCGCACTGTGTAATGGGTATCAATGATATTTTGCCCAAACACACTGCACATTGTTTGATTGATTTATTGTTGCTTTAGGTCCAGCGGACTCTTCCGAGCCAAATCAGGACCGGACAACCCCCGATCCGCATAAAAGATCTGCTGAAACAACCCCAGTGGGAAAATTGAATGCCCTCCAACGGCCAGTCACTTTACAATAAAGACATCCCACGCGGGGGGCGGCTGAGGGTTGACCTCAACTACGCGAACACCCCGGTTACAAAAACAAAATAGAATACAAACATCATTATAAATCATCAAAAAAACACATACATATAAAATGCCTATAGTGCTAAATAGTACAATCATAGGAAGCCCTAGTGACCACCCGGCAGAAAGCGTCCAACACTCCCAAGCTGATCCAACAGACCTCATACACAAACAAGGAGTCTTGTCCAGGAAGAGTTTTCAAGAAAAAAGGTAGGTCATTGATCTAGCGAAGAAGAAGATAGTATAGCAGAGTGAAGGACAGAGCAGGAATAGGAAAGAGTAAATGAGGAAGACAGCGACAGTGGGAATTTAAAGCACTAAATTTCCATAAAGTGGGGATACTATTTATACTGAAAACCCCCGGCACTCCAACGGGGGTACTGTTGCCGCAGTGAATCTGTCTTGCCTATAAAGGAAAGACAGGTTTTCAACTGTGGCTTTCACTGTTCCCTTTATAGGTTTGAACAATCTACAGTGGCAAGATTGCTCATGACCCCAAGGGGTACACTGCACATTAAAGTTATAATCTGTCAAAATATTCTCCATTCTAAAAATGTAAGTTTTTACCAAAATCAAGTGTAATAATAAAACTGATTCAACAACCTATAACGATTTAATAATATTTCATCTTTATTAATGAAAATTTGTAGAATTCCCACATTAAGATTTATATAATCTTGTCCTCCACACAGACTATGCAATAATGTTGTGGATAGCAAAGGGATCTATTGATTGATCGATTGATTTATTGTTGCTTTAGGTCCAGCGGACTCTTCCGAGCCAAATCAGGACCGGACAACCCCCGATCCGCATACAAGATCTGTCAAAACAACCCTAGTGGGAAAATTGAATGCCCTCCACCGGCCAGTCACTTTACAATAAAGACATCCCACGCGGGGGACGGCTGAGGGTTGACCTCAACTACGCGAACACCCCGGTTACAAAAACAAAATAGAATACAACCATCATTATAAATCATCAACAAAACACATACATATAAAATGCCTATAGTGCGAAATAATACAATCATAGGAAGCCCTAGTGACCACCCGGCAGAAAGCGTCCAACACTCCCAAGCTGATCCAACAGATCTCATACACAAACAAGGAGTCTTGTCCAGGAAGAGTTTTCAAGAAAAAAGGTAGGTCATTGATCTAGCGAAGAAGAAGAAAGTATAGCAGAGTGATAGGACAGATCAGGAATGGGAAAGAGCAAATGATGAAGACAGCGACAGTGGGAATTTAAAGCACTAAATTTCCAGAAAGTGGGGATACTATTTATACTGAAACCCCCGGCACTCCAACGGGGGCAACTGTTGCCGCAGTGAATTAGTCATGACTACAAAGGCAAGACAGGTTTTCAACTGATTGATTGATTGATTTATTGTTGCTTTAGGTCCAGCGGACTCTTCCGAGCCAAATCAGGACCGGACAACCCCCGATCCGCATAAAAGATCTGCTGAAACAACCCCAGTGGGAAAATTGAATGCCCTCCACCGGCCAGTCACTTTACAATAAAGACATCCCACGCGGGGGACGGCTGAGGGTTGACCTCAACTACGCGAACACCCCGGTTACAAAAACAAAATAGAATACAAACATCATTATAAATCATCAACCAAACACATACATATAAAATGCCTATAGTGCTAAATAGTACATTCATAGGAAGCCCTAGTGACCACCCGGCAGAAAGCGTCCAACACTCCCAAGCTGATCCAACAGACCTCATACACAAACAAGGAGTCTTGTCCAGGAAGAGTTTTCAAGAAAAAAGGTAGGTCATTGATCTAGCGAAGAAGAAGATAGTATAGCAGAGTGAAGGACAGAGCAAGAATAGGAAAGAGTAAATGAGGAAGACAGCGACAGTGGGAATTTAAAGCACTAAATTTCCATAAAGTGGGGATACTATTTATACTGAAAACCCCCGGCACTCCAACGGGGGTACTGTTGCCGCAGTGAAGCGTCTTGCCTATAAAGGAAAGACAGGTTTTCAACTGTGGCTTTCACTGTTCCCTTTATAGGTTTGAACAATCTACAGTGGCAAGATTGCTCATGACCCCAAGGGGTAGGTTTTCAACTGGGGCTTTCACTGTTCCCTTTATAGGTTAGAACAATCTACAGTGACAAGATTGCTCATGACCCCAAGGGGAAAGGGATCTATACAACCCCAATAATTCATTTGAGATCAACAAGGCCCAGTGCTTCATCTATTCATTATACGTAAAACCTTTTACATGTATTATTTTATGACATGTTCTGCCGACTTATATTTACTGAAAAATAGTTTTATATTTGTATTTATATTAAAAATAAACAAGAAATAACACTACTGAAGACAAACACTAAGAGATGTATATGATCAGATCATGCAGGTTGCAGCGAGTCTAGGAATCTAGGCTGAACTAGGGGGGACGAAAGGAGCACGGGCTAATCTTGCAGCATGAATAACACTTTTCAAACCTTGTACCACAGATAACTCTCACAAAAAGTACACTGTATGCAATACATGTAACTGGGAAATTAGATTTGTTGAACTGTGCTCTAATGTACTGGATTGAACTGAATTATTTTGTATTTTACAGTTAGTTATTCATTGTTACAGGGTCCAGCAGACTGCAAATCGCCAAATCAGGACCACAAAATCAAGACCACAACTTGGCTGAAAGAGGACTCACCCCTGATTTGCATAAAAGATCTGCTGAAACAACCCCAGTGGTAACACTGAAGGCACTCCACCAGCCAGTCACTGTACAATGAAAGTATCCCACGCATGAGGCTATACTCTGATTTATCGAACCCCCGTTTACAAAAACAAAATAGAATACAAACATAATTATAAAATATGAACAAAACGCATACATATAAAATGCCTACGTTGCTAAATAATATTATAGGTGGCACTATTGACCATTTGGCAGAAAGCGTCAAATATTCCCAAGCTGACACAACAGACACAAATTAGGAGTTTTGTCCCGGAAGTGTTTCCAAGAACAAAGGTAGGTGACTGGTCTAGCCAAGAGGAAGGTAGTATAGTAGCTTGATAGAACAGAGTAGGAATGAGAAAGAACAAATGAGAAAGACAGCGACAGTGGGAATTTGAAGCACTACATTTCCAGAAAGTGGGGATACTATTTATACAGGAACCCCCAGTACTCTAATGAAGGGGGGGGGGGGGGGGTATTGTATGTTTACTGTGTTGTGTATTACACTATTGTATTGTGTTGTATTGTACCGAGTTGTATTATATAATAGATCTATCTGTGACCTGCCCCAAAAACAAAATACATAGTTTTTCAGTCCGATATTTTTTTTATGTTACACACACACACACAAGTCCTGTACAAATGTGAACAAATAAACAATCTTGTCGTTTATAATATACTCAAAATTTACTGTACAAGATTTATTTCACAATTGATAAAAAAAATATATTAATAAGATTAAACTTTCACAAAGGACAATATTAGAAACTTTCATAAAAATGAGTATTCAGTAGAATTTACTGAAAAGCAATGAAGGCATTTCTGGAAACTACCAAATACAGAATTTGTGGTACAACTCCAACAAGACACAAACTTTACACATTATAGGAACTGGGCTAGGAGTAGTAGTACCAAGCAATAATAATTATCAACATGCACATGACACAATTTTTATAGTCATTTAACAGTACAAATATTAAAATTCGTTAACAATTCTGATCAACTGGAACATCAACATTTGTCATCACACCATAAAATGTTAATGGGAGTCTACTACAGCAATTCTGCATTCAATAATGCACACATTTAGTTACCATACATTTGAATTTCTACATTTGAAACATGTATCAAATGTAGTCAAAAAGTAATTTAGGACTTCGTCATTCTTCTGCACAGGTCATTCACACACGACAAAGAAACATTTTAAAACATTTGCTTGATATTCTTTAAATGCCTTTTAGCCGATTCATCATCAACTAGCCTTTCTTCAACCTACCGCAAGCCTATTGATTTTCAAATGAACACAAAAACGTCTTTTCACACACTCTTACATAGTACCAACAAACAAAATGCTACATTCAGACAAAAATTCCTTCCACAAATGATCACAGTTGACTTCCACTTCCCATTAGGATCAACACTGCTGCAAACATGCTGTACACAATTAAAATGTAAAGATATGTACAAGCCTTGTCTTATTTTCAGGCAAAACAAACAGGATGTTTCTGTGAGTTACCATTCACAGCCCACTCAAAACACAAAAGAAACAAAGTAAAAGCGTTTTATCTTTTTACTTCAACTTCAATGTGTTAATATTACAATATAATACATATTATAAATACACTGTGTCAGCAAAAAGCACAATAACGAGTTACTTAGAATGACAACGCTCTTCATGATGCAGCATGAGATTGCTTGGGAGTCAGCTTCAACTAGTATATCTAGTGAAATGGTTATAATTTGCCACTGGCAAAATGCTGTTTGCAGGACTGATGTTCATGCTAAAATTGTCAACAAAACATAGTTCTAAAATGCCCATGTAACCTTGAATGCTTTAGCTGGAGTCAAACAACGCTGCTCTGGTTCTATAAATGCTCAAAGAAAAAGAAGACAATTTCTTAAATTGTGCTACCCTGTCTCAAATGCAAATGCTAAAGAAAAATGTACTTTTAAAATTCCCACATTTAATTTGTCATTGTTTATAGGATCCAGTGGACTGCAAAGAGCCGAAACAGGACCACAAAATGTCCACATATACTTTAGCTGTGACTGTACAAATACACACTTATTTAAAAAAACACTAACACTACTTTCCTTCTCTATTTACACCACACACACACTATTCTTATTTTTAACTCAAAAAGCAGACAATTTCATAGACACTCACTACACAGAATATCTTTAACAATCTAAAACTGTAAAATGTAAACTCTGCTCAGACTTGACCAAATACAGAAGATCCTTTATAATCCTACCACTTTAAAACAAGCTTTGTTCAGACTTTACTGAATACAGGAAAGCCTAACTTTACATCATAAAGCATATGCGGATTTCAAGCTAAGCAGAGAGAAGGTTTGGTTCGAAAATGAAAGGCGCTTGACGTGAAATCCAACACAGCTTGGTATGCAAACATTCAGTCACTAGTTTGAAACTGATGAACTCATACGCAGACTAATTACCACTAATAGTTCAAAGTCGTTTATGAAGAAATGTTCTGTGAGAATTATTTTCTCTATCACTTATTATTTTGGGTCGTTTCTCTGTAACAAAAAACTATTCTCTGTAACAAAAAACTGGAAGGGCAAAGCCAATATGACTCACAGGCTCCTTATTGAACTTGCAATATTAACATGAAAATTACTGTTAAGGAAAAAAAGCAAAACAAAATTGTGGCATTAAAATGATCTTTTTATGTTCTTGAGATGACTTGACCTCCGCCTTCAAATACACTCATGGAATATCAAATAAACTACAGCAAAAGTTGTATTATGTCAACAAAACAGTGACCTTGGGATGACCTTGACCTTCTCATGACCTTTCATGCTCATGTATGATAAATAACCCAATGTTGCTTACTATGGGTTAAATAGAGCCATTCTATTATACGATTACCTATTTTTGGTATGATTTTGATGACCTTCAAGATCAACTCAAAATCAGGACATATATGAAAGATCAATCTGTCATCTCTAAATACAAGTTTGAACTTTTTATCTCTCATAGTTTAGTGTCAAGGTCACTTCAAAGTACCAATACTAAATGACTTTGGACATGCATCAAAGAATCATAAGTTTAATATTAATAACTTGGAAAAAAATAAAATTAAAAAAAAAAGGAAATATTTTTATTAACATTTGTTGACTATGTGACCTTCACCTTGAAGTGAAATCAATTATTAGCCGACAAAAAAAAAAACTATTTACAGGCATGCCTACCCTCAAATTTCAGTATTACTATTTACTTTTACCACCTATTGTTTTTGCACTCATCCTTTTTGATATTATGCGAAGAATCCAGTGATAGATTGATTTGCTGCCACATTTTTCTTTTCCAAAGCCTCGTAATTCTTGATATGCTGTGGGCCTTCCGCGTGCCGCTTGATGTCGTTCATGTCACCGCGGAGATGCCAAACTGGTTGGCACAAATCGTACTTTTGAGTCAGTGCTGCCGCGAATAACGAAAGGACACTTTTCCGAATACGAGGCAAGATTTGTCTGCCCTTTGCGCAATTTCTTTGAAGATTCAGATTCACCACTTTGCTTAGCCATTGGTTTGGACGCCATGTTTTAAATTCTCTCTCACGAGCACCGATCTTCACTGCGACTGTGCAAAAACTGGTTCGGCAAACTTTGGTGCCTCTACCGGAAACTTCGATGCCACATGTCTCTACTGCGACTGCGCATTGCAGCATTAAACAGGATTCGTCCGTCTTTGGAAAAAAGTCACGCGGTGCATTACCACATGCCAACGAGTTCGATTTTTTTCCCCCCAATGTTGTTTTTATGTATTTCTGAAACAAGTATCTATATTTTCCGTGGCGCTTGCCGAGTTGTTCACATTTCCAGAAAAAATACGGAAATTCCGTATGGGTAGGCATGCCTATATTTAGGACTCATCTCCCACATGATTGCAAAAATCTATATATATATTTTTTTTAAGGGGGAGAGGGGGGGGAGGGATGGAGGGGAGAGTGGTGGCTGAGTACATAGACTCACATTGCTATGCATGCTATTCAAAAAGGTCAGCTCAATAAGGAGTAAATGTATGCTTGCTTCAATCTGTGCATGTGCAAGAAACTGCACCTGAACTCACTATGCTTAAGTGAAATGTACATGTGTTATACATCTTTGTACTTTTATTTTATAAATTGTATTGTACTTTTGTTGTTATAATAATGAACCTATACTAAGATCCCAAATCTTTGGACTCAGGTTTACTATAACAAACTATACAATACAGCAACTTTCTTTTAAACAATAAATCAGTCAACCACAGACATCACCAGTAAATCAGGTACACAAACAGCAACTTGCAGCAGCAAAAGCACAGAGGTAGGATGGAATAAATGCCATAGTGGCAGGCTAACATTCTGAAATTCCTCCTTTATCAACAAACCCTATCAGAGCTGCACACCGAAATATTTCAACAGTGGAACGCATTGAGGCAGTGAATAAGAACATAACAATCTCTTCTCTGCTGGTACCTTTTATCCCTTTTTTTTTCAAAGTTAACTTTCATAACAAATATCTTTAAATTTATTTCAGTTCTGTGTATTAAGCTGTTTCCACTGTGACAGTTCAATTACTCAAATAAAAGCGATAGACCATATAGCTGCCAACCAAAATGGCCAGACCGATAGCGATGGGCTGGATATAAGACCTTCGCCGTTTCCATGTTTCGCTCTTTCGCTGACGCTCCTTCATGTTCTTGATCTTCTCCTGCGTCGTCTTCTTACGTTCTTCACGAATACGCCGCCTCACTTGATAGGTACTGCAACACGTCAAGACAGAGGTAAATTTGCATGAGGTAAAGGGAACATAAAAGAATATGATGAGGAAGTCTTATATAACTATTTTAAATTTGCATGAGGTAAAGGGAATATAATAGATGATGAAGAGGTCTTATATAACTATGGTGTCCTGAAAAGTGTATGTTCCTAGTGCAAACAGATGATAAAAGTAGTATTAGTAAAACCTGACTAAAGTGATGTGTAGCAACTGAATCACAACAGTCTATTAATAATATTTATAAAAATAATTATGATTTATAATAATAATAATAATAATAGAACTTGTAATGTGCACACATCTCAAGAGAAATAAGCGGCTACAGAGGGCAGTGAGAAGTTCTGATAGGAGGCAAAACATTAAACTACAAAACAAAAAACCCAAAAAAACCAATCCAAGTAAATACCCCCAAACATAAACACATTCAACCACCCCTCCCTACCCCCACCAAAAAAAAACCAGCAACTAACCTTTCTTCTTCCTCCTCGTCTTCTTCCATGTTCTCCTCTGCTGCAGAGTTAAAGGGGAAAGGAAGGAGGTTTTCAAACTTGGTAGGTGAGCCCTTCTTGGGCGGGAGGGCAGGGGGAGCTTCATCGTCATCGTCAAGCAATGTTCGCAGCTCTTCCTCTATGTCTACCAAGTCCTCCTCCGACAGGGATGCATCACCCCCTGAGCGGTGATAATCTGGAAGACTGGTGATTCTGGTGGGAGGAGGTGGTGGCACATCCTCATCCCTTATCTTGGGAGAACCATCTTTCTTTGGTGACGCTTCATGCGGCTGAAAGAAAAACCAGGATTGCTTTGAAAGCCAAGGCGGGGTTTGATATCGCTTCATTGCCTTCTTTTATAACTATTTTATTTTATACACCGTTACATTATCTGTATATATTTTTATGTTGAAAGTTTGTGTAATAATACAACAAATGTATCTTGAATCTTGAAAAACATGATGAACAAGCTCAGGGATTGAACCTCAACTGTCCCACAAGTTCAAGCTACGATGAAAATGCCATCCACTTTCCTTCTTCATTCTATCATCTTAACATCCAAATGAAAGTAAACACATTGTTTGCCCTCAACCGGTCTAACACAGTTCAGCAAATAAAATCAAATGATAGAAACATCTGAAGAGTGAAATCAAACATCACTGACAATGGCTTTCAGCTAGAAGCCCCATATGATTCATATGGTCTATAATACAAAAGTATGCAGAGGTGTTACATTTAGGAATCTGTAGTACAAAACAACAGACAGATATAAAACTAACAAACATCTTCAAAAGAAAACTTTAAAACAGGAAGTGAGATAATTGACTAATTGATGACATCATCACACACTTTGATGACATCACTACAATCCAAAGGCACACAATTTTGTGTTCATGATTATAGTTAATAAATAAACTGAAACATAGCTTGTAAAATAGTAGAGTAACAAAGTTAAGTAAAACGGATACTGACATGACTTTGAGATGACCCTGACTTTCTCAAGATCTTTAATTAACATTTTCTTGAAAATCCCCTCCCCCCCTCCTCCCCCCTTCCTTCCTACTGAACTCTTTTCCCAAATCACACCTGATCTTATCATACAAGCATTTTTTGTTGGCAACAAAAAATGTGACAGAATCTTCAGAAAAATAATTACGTTAGAATTATTATGTTACAAGAAGACTTCAAGTTCAAGCAATTACCTTGTTACTGTTGTAGGAGACGGCTTTTTAAAAATAATAATTACAAATTAACTAGAAGACAAATTCTTCTAAAAATACAGACTGGCCCTCTCTCTCACCTTAATATTTGAGTTAGCATCAGTAGCGTCTTGCCCCAGGATGGCATAGCCACCCTGTATGACACACTCGTATGAAAAACGCAGCTGATCCGGGGTCTGGATCAGCCCCATTCGATACGTTCTCATGGTGATCAGGATTTGTTGAATGTCTATACAGTCTAGAGTCCCGTGCTTCTCTATCTGCAAAATTCCAAAGCAAAATTATGTTTTTTTTTCTCCAGTAAGCATCTTGTGTAGTAGGGTTTTCTCTATCTGCATCCAATCCATTTCAATTGTTTAATTGTATGTCTGTTCATCACAATATTTTCCTGGAAAAATAAACAAAGTGAGGGTCAAAAAAAGAATCATAAAGACATTTACTTAACTGATTAATAATATTAACTCTTTCACCACCAAATATTACTGTTGTGGTAAGATTAAAGATAAGGCATTGCTGAAGCGGTTTATGCAAAATATTATATAAAAGTCATAGTAGAAACTAAATACAAATAATTTTACAAAATCGGACATGAGCGATGACCGGAAAAGCAAACAGAGATTCCAAAAGTAGACTATCATCGTTCAATGATTGATTATAAAGTTGATTTGTTGCTGATATGCCTTTCTTCTTCTTCTTCATAAAACAGGATGTGTTTGCTGTTTGTGTTTCCAAAGTTATAATTATGCATATTCCCAGTTACAGCATAAAAGAAATAAGAAATGTTTTTAAATGATTTTTTTCAATGAATTTTGATTACTTTTCCTGGAATAACTGCAAACCTACCTTTGCATTTCATTTTAATAAGAAATTTTAATATTGATGGAACGGAAATAGAAAGAACCAGCAAAATGTACATACTTTTTAACTATCATGTGTTGCAGATGATGGATACTTCCAACAACTTAACTTACTCTTACTGATACAAGATTACCAACTTTCAACTAGTCTTCACTTTCACTGCAAGTGGAAGAGGACAGCTGCATCAACTGTTGTCAAAGCCACTTGCCCATCAAGATACAACTGTAGCTTGATTCAAATAAAACAAGATTTTGAATACTATCAACCCACTCCCACCCCTTATAACAAAGTTAGAAAGGGTCTATCAAGATAATATTTATTATTTTTGCAAATATAACATATAAATAAACAATGTGCATACAAAAATGTGTGGCTGTATCTCCAAAGGTTTTAAAGTTAATGACCTTTTAGATGATGTGGATCTTGACCCAGGAACACGACCCATCCACTTCTACCCCACATAATCTGTAGGATAGGATTTCTTAAGATAATGGTTACTGCTGATAATATAGCATGAAGGTTATGTGCATAACAAATTTTGTGGCTGTATTTTTAGTGGTTTTGAAGATACAGTTGTTTTAGATGTCCTTACCAACCCAAAACACCACCCCCTTCCCCCTCCTCTTCACATGTTTATCATTTAGCTAGGGAAAAAAATCACTTGCATTTGACATTTTCAGTTGTTTTGTATGCTATATACAACAGGGAATACCTCTGCCAAATATCATGCAAATATATGCAGTAGTTTTAAGATAATAATAATACTGCGGGGCCTATCCTATACTATCCCGTAACTTGAAAGTGGTTGGGGCACCACAGATGATCATTTAACCAGCGTACTCCATCTTTCTCTGTCCTCAGCAGTTTTCATGGCTTCACTCATTGTCAAACAAGTCCATTCTCGATTTTTGTCTTCCCACCTCTTTTTCCGTCTCCCTCTTCTTCTGCATCCTTGCACCGTGCCTTGCAGGATGATCTTTGCAAGGCCTAATCTGATGCAGTGTTCCCGATTACGCACAGTAGTGCGTCAATTACGCACAAAATATGAAAAATGACGCAGAAAAATTTGCATGTATGCGTCCTGTGGACGCACACATTTTTTTGAATCGCTGAAGTAAAAAATACGACCAACGAGTGGCGAACTAATTCACGGCATAATCAGAATCAGAACCCAACTGAGACTGCCATTGCAGACGATTACAGATTGTGTCAGGAGTTGTCGTCCATAAAAATCGTATGCGTGCGCATTGTAAACTTCATCCAAGCAATCCAATCACTGAACAGAAGAAATCTTCGTGAATCCATTCTTTGATTCTATCTAGGCTTAAATAAACATTTAATACATGTTTTAATTTTTTTGTTTTATATGTTTATGATAACTAATGTGACGCTTTAACAGAGTTAAAAAAAAGTGAGGATTGGGCTTGTTTTTACATTTCTTTTTCCGATTTAGGGACTCTCAAAATTTGCACAAGGACTCTTAAAATTTTATACCTGGGAGTCCCAAGGACTCTCTTTTTTTGTTTGTTGAGGGAACACTGCTGATGCTCTGGTGACCTGGCCATACCACCGGAGTTTCAGTTTTTTCACCAAGTGACAACACAATGACTTGCTCACAGCACTTGGTGAAAAAAACTGAAACTCCGGTGGTATGGCCAGGTCACCAGAGCATCAGATCAGGCCTTGCAAAGATCAATCTTGCTAGAGAAGCTGTTGTTTGTGCTATCCTGGAGAGGACTTCCTGTCAGGACCCATTGCATGATCCAATGGCTCCTAAATATTTGAAGCTGTGCACCGTGTTGAGGGATAGGCCTTGGACTTTGATGTCCGTGTTGATGCCATTGGTGTTGTTGGACATCATTTTGGTGTTCTCTGTGCTATTTCCATTCCAAAGGCTCTGGAAGTGGTGTCCAGCCTCTGTGCCAGCTGTTCAAGTTCTTGTTCTTGGCCTTGGACTTTGATGTCCGTGTTGATGCCATTGGTGTTGTTGGACATCATTTTGGTGTTCTCTGTGCTATTTCAATTCCAAAGGCTCTGGAAGTGGTGTCCAGCCCCTGTGCCAGCTGTTCAAGTTCTTGTTCTTCTTCTTGTGTGATCCGTCGTCTGCCATGAAAGCTGTTGTGTCATTCCGACTCGTTGTCATCGAAGCGAAATAGAGGGGGATCAAATTTAGCTCGAGGTAGGGACCAAGTGTCAGGTAGGCCTTTTTTAATACCTAGGTAAGTTTACCGGCAGTTTTCCCCAAACCTAAGGCAGGGCTCGAAATTAGCGGGGGCCCGGGGCCAAAAACCCGCAAAGTTGATTTCGGGCTCGGAAAGTTGAAAAACGAAGGGCCCGCTTGGCCAGCAAAATAATTCGTCTGCTACAGCTAGCTCTACTCGGCAGTTTCGTATTTGGGCCAAGGGAAGCAACCCACACCGGTGCCCTAAATTTGGACAGAAAAAAAAAACATAGAAAAGAAGCGAAAACCCTTTAATTTTGCACTCAAAAGTGTAATATACACTTCAATATCTTTTTAATACAATAAACAAAAGGCTATGGCACAACATAAGCGCAAAATGTCCATCTTTGCAAGTACGAAAGTATGGCTACATATCGTCGCCATACAGTTGCTAAAACAATCGGCGATGGCGTATTTTCCCATTTTGGGGAAGCGAAAGACGCCCGAAGAAAACGTCGACGAAAGGAAAGAACAAGAAAAAGAGAGAAAAAAGAAGTATGAAGAGGAAAAAAGATCAAGGAACTACAATGAAGGGTGGAAAAAAAGATTTCCATGGCATGGCCTTGAAGTGAACGAGGAAGAGTACTGTTAAATTAAGTTTAGTTCCCTTTCATGGTTTTGTTTTGAACTTTTGTGCATTGAGGTCAGATTTTTTGTTAGGTTACTCATATTAAAAATTTAATGATGTGTATTGTGCAATACTCAGTCACAAAACTGAAAAGTATTATACAAGAGACTCACTTGTTTTCTATTTTGTTTAATGGCCATTTCAGGCTCACTAGTCACTGGAATATGTGTGTCACTGAATGTGTGCGTGTGTGTGTTTTTTCCCCTTTTTTGTTGGTAATGTTTGAAAGTGAAAGAAAAGGCAAATAAAAATGACATCACTCAGCAAAATTGGAAATTCAATTGTTTTTATTTTAGATTATCAGACAAATTGTACTTTCTACTTATTATATTGTCAATAATTCTTTTGTTTTTAGTTTGCATTATTTTTTAAGTTGGGCCCCGAAAGTTGCTTGTGGGCCCTCAAATTTTTCAATCAAGGGGCCCGGTGGCCCCCTAAGAAAAAAGTTAATTTCTAGCCCTGTAAGGTAAGAAAAAATTACAGCTAGGTCTACACCTTGAGATAAACAACCCATCGAATGGTTTTCAAGCGGATCTTTCTTAATACAGACTCAGGGGAAAATCTCTTCCTTTTTCAAACCATGTGACAGACCTTAGTTCTACACCATGCTTGAAAGATTATTCAAAATTTTTTTTTCTCCCGATTTTTTTATTTTAATGGCTTTATGTGTGCTTTGTATGCAGTAAAAAACTACAACATTTCATTGAATTTTAAATCATTGACTGATTACTGTAATAAAGTGTAAAGAACTTGGAACACTATACTTTGGGTTTTGAGTGTTCATGAACAAAAGGCAGCCTGAACTCTACCCCTCAGGACCCAATTTTCCAAGATTTTTGAAAGTCTTAAAAGAAGGGTTCCACATATTTACACGTAGCTTTTGTGTGTAACTATGTGTAAATACTGTTTTTTGAAATTGAAGATTTTGTCAACTCTGATATCTTGTAACTTCTAAACTGTACTATATATATGTTGGGGGGGGGGGGGGGGGGGGGGAATCTAAATTGTCTTTAATACATGCAGCAATAAAAACACATAATTCAGGCATATTAGCGAATTTTTGTAAATGTTTTGGGTCCATGAAAATGGTGTATTTTGCAAAGTTGTACAAATTGATTTTCATTATAGGTCAGGTTTGGTGTAGTGCCTTTCAAACGGTTTTTAATATAGGACAAATTTTTTGTGTGCTATGTTTTGAAATCAACTTATAGTTTTAAGATATAGTTATTTTATTCATAATAAAAAATTCTAGTATGAATAGACTGGTGATGAAACTGGGAAAAAATGCATCTGGGCGGACCAATTCTGCCAAAACTTTAAAAACTATCAGCTTAATTTTTTTTTTCCTTGTATTTTGTTACAACAGTTTCACAAAAAGCACATTTTAACACATATATTAAAAAAACTAATTTTGGGCTGTCACTACGTACAGTAACCAGAATAAGGGACTGTAGTTGACTTGCTCTTGGTTGCCGTAGTTGATAAATGTTGGTGTAACAGGATCATGTCAAACGTCAAATGCCATCAAAGCAAGTACCATTCCTTGCAAAACTTGGTCTGTTTGACATGACACAGTAACGTTGTGAAAGTCGACATTGGCATCCACGAACAAGTGAACTAAAGTCAACTATGGAGGTAAAAGAGTTAATAAAACCTAATTTATTAAATTCTTGGAATACAGAAATACTTAAAAACTGTAAATAGACCGAAAATGAAAATACAAAGAAAGAAATTCTTACATAAAATTAATTGTAACACAACGGGCAAATATAAAGCTGGTCTTTGTTGAAAGATAATGGCACAAACCTATTGTTCATAGTCTTGCGACACAATATTTCACTAGTCACTGTGAAAATTTAACTGTAAAGTTCTTATTACTCTGCCATGAAAACAGGAATAACTATCTTATCGAATATACTCCACTTGACTACTAGTAATACCACGTTGTGTTCAAGGAATACAAATATTAGAAAACAAACCACCAACCAAAATTCCATCAACAACACCTTAGAACTGCAACTAGCTCTACACTCTCACCAACACGAGACAGGAGTCAACGAGACAGAAGGTGCCGGAGCGTCCGATGCCAGCCGAGCAGTGAATGATGGCAGGGCCGACATCATAATCCAGGCAGCCAGCATCTCGCACTGCACTCAGGAAGTGGAGGAAAGCGGTAGGTGAGGTGGGCACCCCGAAATCGGGCCATGTGACGTAGTGGAAATGTAACACCTCTCTCTTGTCCCCCGACTGTTCAACAGTCAACAGCATAATTACAAGAGTTGCACAAAGCATACCAATGGGGGTATATCATATATAAAGAAACATAATCACATAGTAAAAGTCAGCTTAAAGGTGTCCACATGTAAAGAAATACAAAAAGGGGTATGAAATCACTCAGGGGTATTAAAACAAAAAGACTACTGAGAAGTATGAGAATTCACATTTTATCATTTGTTTTGTTTTTATTCAGACCACCGCCACCACCCACCCCATCACCCATCCTTAGCTCTCCCCTCCTCCCTCCCTCCCTCGTCTCTTATTCGTTAGCAAGTGTCTGATTTTATTTTGTATGAAGCCGGATGTTTAGAATGAATGTGTGAGTACTGCGCTTTGAACTGATATTGTTCATTGGGGAAAAAGCGCTATATAAACATCCTTATTATTATTATCAAAAATCTAACATGAGCCTCATCATTGCATGAAATGAAACGTCTTTACAACTGTATCAGCTAACAGACAGCTATAGCATGGTGCAACAGAACTGTACTTCTAATTATACAAATTATGAATACTATTTAAAATTGTAGATGGAACTAGACCATTAACAATTTTTACTGGAGGTTTAAATACCCCTTGCGTTTTAGAAATGAAACCCTGATTATGCAAGTTATATTAAACACTTTAAAGCATCCTACCGCTATCTCCTCGATCTCCAGCCAGCGCTGAAAGTAGTTGCCCTCATCTTGCTCCGCATGAATAGTCACCCTCAGCCCCACATCCTCAAAATCCATCTCATTTCTGCCCTCATTGTCCACACCCAGCGGCCAATACTGGGCACATTTCACCTGTTGAAAAGCATACACTATGCACAATAACATTTTTGTGACAAACACACACACAAAACTTTGAATAACCTTTTAAATAAAAAAATAAATTTTCATCACAAACCTTGCCATATTACACATGAAGTGCTTGCTATCTGGCAACAGTTTTCACACTTTCATTAAAAAGAAATTCTTCTTGTTCTGTCCCTTTGACAGTCTATAACTGATAAAGGGAGGCAACCATGATAATACAGCTTTATTACATAGCATTTGCATAAAACTTACTGGCTGTATAAGAGCAAGCACTATAATGTTAAAAATCATGTCAACAAATCAATATCCCACACCACAGACCTATCAATTCAGTACTGAATTCTTTCAAAGCATAACCAATCTGAATGTATGACTGCAGCAACAGCAAGGGAAGGTGTTATTTATACCAAAGTAAATTATAAGAAACAATGCAATTTATGAAGTATATAATTGAATAATTATTTAAAAAATAAACAATTATTAGTAACAATGCGATGTATAAGCAATTAACAGTGCTACTTACAGTTCCTTTCTCTATCACTCTGTTGAGCATAACTACCGCCTTTGATTTCTGTTGCCAT
Organism: Oncomelania hupensis; assembly: GCA_036898135.1. NCBI lineage: Eukaryota > Metazoa > Mollusca > Gastropoda > Littorinimorpha > Pomatiopsidae > Oncomelania > Oncomelania hupensis. The sequence goes on from CM072519.1 coordinate 27,397,063, forward strand.
ACCATCAGCCAAAAATCTCCACATGTGTTCTCTAGAGGACCCTGCAAAACAGAAACAAAAAATGTATTCAAGTGTAAGTTTGTGAACTTCTTATGCAGTCAAAATAAGACTTAAAATTTTTGTTCTTATGTTATTCATGACTCTTTTCATCTCACAACCAAACTGCAAATTAAAACAAGAAGAGAAAGTCTCTCAAATCATACTCTTTCATTCCCACTTATTCAGGGGCTGAGGTATGGTACATGTACTCATAATTCACAAAATAACAACAAAGAAGATAATTCTGGTTAGTGCTTCTGAAAAGCAATAAAGTCAATAGATGAGCAGAACTATCAAAATTCAATCTATTAATTCGGCAGTAAAAGAGTTAAACAATCACGTTTTAAGTCCTAAGAAAATTTTTCAATGGAGGGCACAAATCGTTAATCCTAATAATCAACATCTGACTCTTGACGTCATTCTATGCAGCAGTACTGAGAAAACAAATCAAAGAAGGTTATGCTGAACTCACCTGTGTTAGAATATAGCGGCGGTCAGCTTCTGGCACCGCCACTAAACTGGCATTGATGTAATCACTCTCTTCTTCATCTTTCTTTAGGACAATGCGACTGTGATCATCTGAAAGTGAAGGGTTGCATGACAAAACGCACTATATCCAAATTTGTCAAGTTGAGATATTTGGCAGTTTTTAAAGGCAGGCCTTGTAGCAGATATTCCTTATTTGTACTTATACTAAAAAAATGAGAACATTAAAGCTTTCTTAAAAACACAAATCACCAAATCAATGTTTGATATCATATTTACTGGACCATTTTTTATATTGACTGTTTTGACAAAACGCATTATATCCAGCGAAAGGCTATTTCACAAAACGCACTATATCCGTTACCTAGCAAAAAAACTATTTAAAGTTGTCTCAAAACTATTTAAAATTCACTGGATTCACAGCACATCTCCAACGAAGAATACAAAGCATGGAGATGAGGTGCTACAGAAGACTTCTGGGCATTTCCTATACCCAACACATCACCAACGACGAAGTCCGACAGACCATCACACAAGCCATTGGACAACACGAAGACCTGCTCACATTGGTGAAGAAACGGAAACTCCGATGGTATGGCCACGTCACCAGATCGTCAGGCCTTGCAAAGACTATTCTGCAAGGCACAGTGCAAGGAGGTAGAAGAAGAGTGAGACCGAAAAAGAGGTGGGAGGACAACATTCGAGAATGGACTGGTTTGACACTGAGCGAAGCGATCAGGGCTGCTGAGGACAGAGAAAGATGGAGTATGATGGTTAAACGATCATCTGTGGTGCCCCTACGACCTTCGGGTTACGGGACAGGATAGGATAGGATAGGATTGGAATAATTATGTAAAGTAAAGTGCAAAGATTATAAGTTTATAGACAATAATAACACAATGCTAACCATAATAACTAAAGGTAATACACCTGACTATTAATCAATTATTTTCACCACTGATATTAATTTACTAAATATAATAATAGGCTATTGATATTAATGATATGGATGATAATATTATTATTAACAAGACTTGAGCAATCAATATGAATAAGAATGCGAGTGGTCTTGATATGACTTTAATAGTTAACCGCACTTTTGTGTTAACAGAAACATTATCGGCAGTTAAAATAAACTCGGTCACACTTTATGTAGCACATGTCCTACTCCCCTCCCCATCTTTGTCACATCGTATTGGTCGCCTCCCCGCCCTCTTTCCTAGCCTAGGTGTTATGCAATTTGTGAACAACCCGTAATAATGATGTTCAACAATCAAAAAGCTGATCTCGCCTTGTTTAAGGAATCATAAAACTTCTCTTGATTTAGAGCAAGGTCTGTGGGTGTCAGGTTTGCTGCCAAGTAGCCTTTGCACTCTGCATTGTCATTGTGTGAGTAGGCAATGGCTGGGATTTTGCCACCACTGGAATGACGTGCTCGCTTCACTATTTCTTTTTTGTGTGTAGTCTTATCCTTCCGTTTTCTCCTCCCTCCAATTGTCAAATTAACTTCTTTCAAACTGTCATCAAAGTTATCCATCATAAATTTTGACGGATGGCTCCGTTTTATTAAGATTATAAATCAAATGTGCTAAATAAATCGCTTAGTTTACACTTATCAACAAGACTGGAGGTGTGGCCGGATATAACACTTTCGGGCGATCTGATTGGCTGAACGGATATAGAGCGTTTTGTCAAAAAGAGGCCGTGGCTCATAGCGCGTTTTGTAAAGAACTGTCATGTTTCGCTGGCCGTTAGTAACGGTTATAGCGCGTTTTGTGAAGAAATATTTTTACAGGCAGTTGCAGCTATAGGAGCTGAGTGTGTCAAGGGATACAACTCGATTTTGTTACTTTTGGCGTATAGCGCGTTTTGTCATGCAACCCTTCAAGTATACATGTGCACACAATTTAAATACTAGCATTATCACTGGCAAAAATATGCGAACGACTTGTTAAAAAAGTTGTTTCCCTATGCATTAGTGAGCGCGCGGGTGTATGTCTAAACAAAATGTGTGAGGGGCTGAAAGAAGGACCGATACATAACAATGATAGTAAGGTTAACAAATTAATGCTAATATCATTTCCTTCTGGCAAACAAATTTGAACCTGAGTCTGTCTCTAAGGACGATGATGCTTTTTGAAAAATGCCAATGGATACAAAATAAAGTTACAAATTAGTAAGAAGAGACCACAAAAAGATTTTAGACAATTCACGCAAAGTCATCCTTACAAATTTACATGGATTGACAATAACTTCCCTCCCCAGGGGAGGCGGCCCAGAATTTCCCTATAAAAAAGGGACAACAAGGTAAATAAAATAAAATTTAGAAAAATAAAATAAATAATAAATAATACATGCAAACTCATGCTTACATGGACTAACATCCCTGTATCTATTTTTGGGTCTGTTGTTTGGACTGCGGGCTTCCCCAACAGAGTATACTGGGTCCATAGTTGATAACGAAGCTTCATTTTTAACTCTCTGCAACAGAGAAAATAATTCATGTTTATGATCAGTACTTGCAATGAGGCTAGATAAAATCTTTTTTCTTCTTTTTCAAACTTTTACACTAGATAGTGTGCTCATAAAAAAGTTAATCCACATTAGTGAAACCTTTCTGATGGGCATGTGAGTAACTTAACTTTCACCGTTTGGGTCATACCATTATGTTTAATAATTAATTGTAAATATCTCATTAACTACTGGAAAATTGTAGGCACTCTCCAAAATCTTAAAAGACTACATGTTGCCAAAATATTGTACTTATTATAAATAATATGAAAAAAAAATCAACAAATAAGTTATCACTTTTGAATAAACCCAGAGGGTAAAATAGGCCCTCCAGGACCCATAGCTTTTATTAGTTTTAGGGGCGATATGTCACTTCCGGTGTGAGCAGACTCGAAATTTTCGCTCTGCCACTTCAACATTATTTTCTTATTCTAATTACTTCTTCCCACCCCCAAAACCTTCATAAACCTTCCCAAGACCTTCCCTCAACTATCTACCGTATTGTGCGCTTCTGCCATCGCCTACAACTTTGTCTACTTCAACCACAAGGAACCTACCCTACCGACGAACTTTCCACTGTCATGGCGGCCCCCTTCAAGCATCATTGCTGACTCGCAGGACAACTTCTACTGGAACCCTACGCCTCCTCCTTGCACCCATCCACCCCACTTGGACAGTAAGACCTCCTATCAAAAGGTACTGTGAAATTTGTTCTTCATTGACTTGCGCAAACCAACTTATGTGGTTGAAACTCGCCTCATCACCCTGGGCACTTGTTGCTACAGTGTGGCTTCTACTCCTCCCACCCCACTACGTACCAGCAGCTTCCCCAACTATCGACCCTACCCCAGAGGTGGTAACCATGACATCAAGAGTGCATATCACCAATGACTCCCATGCCCCGTGTGGCGTGTGTGACAGATCAGTAGGCTGGGAGTGTAAAGCCTTAGCCTGCGAGACCTGTGGCCTTTGGTACCACGCTACATGTGTTGACATTGGATCTTCCACCCACCAGGCCTTAGAGGAATCAGATTCACCATGGTTCTGTGCTATCTGTGGACAGCCAAACCCAAGCTTAACTGCCTTTGATATTTTTGGCCTTGATCACGACCCCCATACCCTGTCTGCCTCCAGCATTGCAAGTGATGCTTCCCTACCATCAACAGCCAACGGCTTCAAGCCGCTCCACTCCTCTACCCCTTCTCGCGCAGCTCAACAGAACAAGCAGAGAGATAGGCCTCTTCGCTTTCTAAATGTTAACCTGCAGAGTGCCACCGCTAAACGACCACACCTACCCAACCTTTTTGACAGCCTCAAGCCTGACGTTGTCATCGCCGTGGAAACATGGCTTGATTCCACAGTAAGCACTAATGAGTTCATGCCTCCTGGATTCAATACCATCCGAAAGGACAGAAACCGCAATGGGGGAGGGATCTTCATTGCCATCAGAGAGGGCATCCAATTCGTCGAGTGCGAGGAACTTGACTCCGAAGGTGAGAACCTCTGGATAAAGCTGCTTCCAGCGTGCAAGGGAGACCCCCCCACCCTCATCTGTGCCCATTACAGACCTGACGTCTCCGACGAAATAGGACTCCAACATTTTTTCACCTCAGTAAAAAAGACTTTGCTCTTGTTCCCTTCTGCCAACGTCATTGTCAACGCACGGGAGGATCCTTGTGCAGCCCTTACCCAAAATACGCAGTGATTTCAGGGAGGTGCTGCACCACCTGCCGTGGTTGCCTCCGGATCCGTAAATAATAAGTGGTGTGTGCAATTCAGGATAGAGTTATAGCATCAAAGATAAGAAACACGCGCGCATTTGCACCATAGATGTGTACACTCAGAATGTGATGGTGATATAAATCGAATTCTTCACTCAAATATGAAATTATGAATGATTGAGAACGATATGGTCTGAGAATGATATAGTCAAATACGATGGTATAGTACTTGGACAAAGATGTTCCAGCTGTTGTTCAAATTGTAATAAGATAAATCACTTATCTGCAGTATCGAGACTAGAGAATATACTCAAATTATCTTGCAGTCGCGGAGTGTCGATGTCTTTCTTTATATTGTTACTTCATTGTCGCTGGCTTTTCCATGATGTTATGGATATCTTGAAGTTGTCACCCGGCGACTTCTATACAACTCTCAGTCTGCACTTGTTTCTTCCGGCCTGCACCGATTCTTCCGGCCTGCACTGACTTGCGCCTGAAACGATCAGGTGGTGACCTAATGTCCCAAATATGAATGGATGACTTTTCTAGAATGAAGCACAAGTATGATGTAATGCTCGTTCGTCGAACCTTTAAGAAACGTTGTATAATTTATAACACACGATAGTTGATAATGAATGATAGATGAGATGACTGATGATCCTACTTTCATCCTTCCACTTCCATGCCTTACATACAATGACATAAACAAACACTTCTGCCAAGTGCTCTCCAAACCGGATCCTCTGCAAAAGATCTAAATCTAAACAGAATCATATATTTATCAACGCTGTTAAAGAAATCTACGAATCGGTCTAGAACGCACTAAGGCTAAAAAATGTAGAAACAATAATGGGAAAAATTATAATTATTTCATACGAAAACAAACTAACTAACGTGGAATAAACACATTTTTGTATATCTTAGAACTATCTATCTGGCGTCTGCTAGCCCAGTACAGGCTAACTAAATACGTACCCACAATGGTGCATGAATCATTATTATTGATACGTTTACCTGTCTAGCTATCTATCTAGCCTCTGTTAGCTCAGTACAGTTTAGCTAAACACGTACCCACGATGGCGCATGAAGAAAGAACCCAACGGTTCGTGACGGTCAAGATGGCTCCTGATACGGGTAACGCCCAGTAGATTGACGACCTTGGATAGTTGAACCAGTTGAAAGTTGGCGGACCTTTTCCACCCAAAGCTGATTCATTCAGTATCCTCAGGTACTTCTCAGTATCCCTCTTGGCTTCCTTCAACTGGTGTGCCTTGCACAGTTAATGCCGCATCTAGGAGTCTTCTTCGATTGTTGGCCCGTGAACGGTGTTGTTGACAAAATGTCTCCGTGCTCTGCTCTGACGCAATCGGTCTATGACGTATACACCGACGTCAAAACATAGAGTCTTGAGCATTTCATCCAAAGGCACCCAAAATATGTCATTTGAACAATACGAAAAAATAAAACAAACGATGTACCGTTGCTGTCAGGAAAACTGGCAGAAGAGACGCGTATTTTCGCGACATAGGTCCCTTCTGAAACTAAAAACTCTAGTTTTTAGCTAATTCTCGTTCGTGAAAGAGCGGCTCAAGTAGTCAGCACCCACGTTGTCTTTCCCTTTGATGATTCTCACTTTGTAGTCATATTGTTGGAGAGCAAGAGCCCATCTCATCAGTCGGCCGTTTTCTGTTTTTGACTTCTCCAAGTATTGGAGTGGTTGATGGTCCGTCTCAAGTATGAATTGCTTCCCATATAAGTATGGTTCAAACTTCTTGATGGCCCAGACGGATGCTAGGCATTCCTTCTCAACTGTGGCATAGTTTCTTTCCGCGTTCTTCAGTTTCCTGCTAGCGTAAGCCACTGGTTGCGGTCCCTCTCCGTGATCCTGCAATAGGATTGCTCCTATGGCTTTGTCAGATGCGTCTGTGCGTAGCACAAACTCCTTTTCCTTGTCGGGTAACCTCATGATGGGTTTGCTGCACAGATGACTCTTTAATGTGGAAAAAGCTTTTTCAGCTGTTTCGTTCCACTGCACTCGGTCTGGCTGCTTGGCTTTGGTCATATCTGTGAGTGGGCTAGCGATTTCGGCAAAGTTTGGAACAAACTTCCGATAGTAACCGGCTAGTCCTAGGAAAGCTCGTACTTCTTTCTTTGTAGTAGGTCTTTCTGCTTTTGCCAGTTTCCCTATTTTGTCGTCCTCTGGTTGAATCTTCCCTTTCCCTATTTGATGTCCCAGGTATGACAGTTCCTGGAACCCAAGGTGGCATTTTGAAGGTTTGGCTGTGAGTCCAGCGTGCTCTAGTCTTGTCAGCACTTGTTCTAGAGCTTCTAAGTGCTCCTCCCATGTTTCGGATGCGACTAGTATGTCGTCAATGAAGTTGTCGACATCGTCTCTGCCCATGGGTTGTAGTAGTTTCCTCATCATGCGGGTGAAAATTGCCCCTGCTGTTTTCAATCCAAATGGCATGGTGGTCCATTGGTATTGACCGTATGGTGTCGAGAATGCTGTCTTGTGACGATCCTTTTCATCGACTGGAATTTGCCAGTATCCTTTAGATAAGTCGAGTTTCGAAAAATATTTTGCTTTGCTGAGTTTCGCAAAAAGCTGATCGACGTCTGGCATGGGTTCACTGTCGAATTCGATTTCGTTGTTTAGTTTCCGGTAATCGATACAGAATCGAATTGAACCATCTTTCTTTTTCACCAGTACAATGGGTGCGCTGTACGCTGATATGCTTGGTTCTATCACTCCGAGTTTGATCATCTCCTGCACCTCCTTTTGGACGGTGTCTCTCGCTGCGTGGGGTAATGGATATTGTTTCACGTGCACTGGTTTTTCAGAGCGAGTACGCAAATGGCATTTCTCCAAAACCGTTTTGCCTGGTAGATCGCTTAACACTGTTTCGTGGTTTTGGCATATTTCCACGATCTGAGCTTTCTGAGATGCCTCCAACTCAGGGTTGATGAGAACATCCTGATGAGTCTCAGTGCGACCCAAAGGGATGGATGGCAGAGCATTTACGTATTCTTGCAATGACTCATCTTTCTCGTCGATGCTGATTTCGTCTTCAAGCATCACCACTGCTACTGCGGGTTCTGGTTCTCTTTCCACATATTCCTTCAGGAGATTTGCATGGTAAGTTTTCAACTTACCGTTGATCTCCACCTTGTAGGTGTATTGGTTCACTTTCTCCTGTACTGTGAAAGGTCCCTTCCAAGTCAATTCCAGTTTGTTGTTCTTCTCTGGAAGTAGTAGCAGAACTCTTGTTCCTTTTCTCAATTCTCTCATCTTAGCCTTTTTGTTGAATTGGCGCGCGTGTCGTGCTGTCGCCGTTTCCAGGTGTTTTCTGGCAATAGCGCATGTTTCCTCGATCCTGTTTCTCAAATCAGTCACGTATTGCGCGGCTGTTCGGGTCTCAGGCGCTATATTCGTGTTCACCCACAGCTCTTTGAGTATTTGTAGTGGTCCCCTTACTGTTCTCCCGTACAGTAATTCAAACGGTGAGAATGACGTGGACTCCTGTGGAACCTCCCTGTATGCAAACAACAAGGCAGGTATTAGTCTGTCCCATTCTGTAGGCTGCTCCAGACACATCTTTCTGATCATCCGCTTTAGTGTGCCGTTGAATCTTTCAACCAACCCGTTTGCTTGAGCGTGGTAAGGTGTCGTTGTTATCCCCTTGACACTCAACAATCGTTGTAGATCTTTCATCACTTCTCCAGTGAACTGTGACCCTTGATCTGTTATTATTTCTTTTGGCACTCCTACTCTGGTCCACATCGTCCATAGGGCTTCGGCAACTTCGGGTGCCTTGCAAGTTTTCAAAGGGGTTGCCTCTGGGTAACGTGTTGCATAGTCCACCATCGTCAGCACGTAACGATGTTTCCTATCTGATGGCGTGGTGAACGGTCCGATCAAGTCAATGGCTACCTTTTCGAATGGTACTCCCACTAGTGGCACGCGTCCCATGGGAAGTTTCCTGGTAGTTCCTTTTGGCGCTGTTCTTTGGCATGCATCACATGATGCGCAATATCTTTGTACATCTCCGATGATTCCTGGCCAATAGAAATTCGCCCATATGCGGTCGCGTGTTTTCTTGTTGCCCAAATGGCCGCTCATTGGCATGTCATGTGCCAGCTTCATGATACCGTTTCTGTACTTTTTGGGTACCACGATCTGCTTCTTGGTTCCTTCTGTCGAAACAAACTCTCGATAAAGGATGCCGTCCTTCCAAAGATATTTACATGTTCTTTTGTTGTCTCTACGGATGGGTCTTGGTGCTTTGGCTGCTTCCTTTGCACTGTTAAGGGTCTCGTCCTCTTGCTGGGCTTTCCTTAACTCGGCACTGGTAACTCCTCCGATAGTGTTTCCCTCTATCAAGAGCTCTCGGTTTGCTTTCCCTCTTGAACTGCACCGGGTCTCTACGTTGCAACAAATGTCTCTGGTTGCATAAACGGGAATCGTTTCGTTGTCATTCTTTCTCAAAGTTGTGGAGTTTCCAATCAATACTGGGTACAATGTGTCCTCCAAAACAAGCACTTCAGTCTCCCCAATAAAGAAAGGTGTGTCCAAGTGTACTTTCGCTAAAGGCACCTCTATTTCTTGGTCTGCTTTAGCGAGTTTGATTTTCGTTTTCTCCCCAGTGTACTTCTCTGCAGGGATCAGGTTTGCCTTCACCACTGTCATAGTGGCTCCGGTGTCACGTATTCCCTCCGTTAATGTCCCTTCGACGATGAGGGTACATTCCGGTTTAAACGGAATACTGCTGCATTTCTCGCACAATTGCGATCCCGTCTGTATTGCACAAGCGGCATTGGAAGCTGTTAGAGTCTTGACGCTGTGCGCTTGTACGTGACGGCTTGGCGATTGTGGCCTTGGTGACTGCGACCTTGTTGGACAGTCTGATGCCTTGTGTGGTCCGCTGCAACGATAACATTCTATGGTACCGCTTCGGCTGCGCTGACTCGATGCCCTAAATGTGCTTGAATTTCCAGTATTATGTTCTCCAGGGCTTGGACTGCGGCTGTCGCGCGAATCTACACTGGGCGATCTGTGTCTTTTCGCCTCTTGCTGGTGGTCCCTTCTAAGCGATCGATGGCGCTCTTCGAATCTGACTCGCGGAGTCTCAGACATCCTGATTGATTCAAATAATGATGCAGCCTCTACTGCTTCGTCGCCAGTGCTCGGCTTGTGTTCCTTGACAAATCGGGCTTTGTCAACTGGTAAGCCTTCGATGAAATGTGCCATGTCTATCAAGTCTTCCCAGTCCTTGACTGTTGATGATCTCTTCGATAGTTCGAACCACCGCTTCCTATACAACCTGATTCGGAACATGAATTCCTTGGCCATTTCAGTCGACGTCTGTCTTGCGTCTTTCAATCTCTTGCGGTATTCTTCTGTGGTTAACTGAAACCTCTTGAGCAACTCTTCTTTTAGAGTGTCGTAGTCGAACACGTCGGCATCACTGAGCTGAGTCATGATTTCTCTGGCCTTCCCTTTTAATAGAGCTATTAGCCTAACTCCCCAGTCTTCTTGCTGACAGTTCTCCGCCTTCATTACTCGCTCAAATTGTTTCAGGTATGTTTCGAGGTCGTCGTTGTCCTCGTAAAACGGCAGTTTGATTTTTATCCTACTTCCGTTTACAGAGTTATTACTTATCCTGGATGCGGAAGCCGTCGATTGAAGTTCTCGGTGCATTTCTAGCTCAAGCTCCTTCAACCTGATCGTAAGCTCCCGTTCTGCTTTCTGATTTTCCGCGACCTGTTCTTGTTCTCGCTCCCGTAAGCGAAATTCTCTTTCCCGCTCCTCTTTCTCTTCTTCATCTTTCCTCCGGCGCTCTTCTTTCTCATCTTCTTTTTTCCTCCGGCGCTCTTCTTTCTCCTCTTCTTCTTTCCTCCGGCGCTCGGCGTCTTCCTTTTCTTCTTTCTTACGGCGCTCTTCTTTCTCCTCTTCTTCTTTCTTCCGGCGCTCGGCGTCTTCTTTTTCTTCTTTCCTCCGCCGCTCGGCGTCTTCTTTTTCTTCTTTCCTACTCTGTGAGACATAATCTAAAAGGTCCTTACCTGTTAGGCCTAACATCTCCCCCTCGCTTTTCCACTGTTCCATGCGAACCTTCCAGTCTGGTATCTCCTCTTGGTCGTTCGTTCGTGACGTTCCCTGACGCGTTCTAACGCGTTCTTGCGACATTGTGATAATTATTGGGTACCCGCTGTAATACAATTATTACTTGAATATCTGGTTGTGATTCAACAATCACATGAACTGCTTTCGACACTTTGTCGATGTTCGTTTGGAAAATAAACTACTTTCAAGTGCCAGATAGCTTTACCATACATGCGTTATCATGAGCATGTTATCTACCTATAACGATCTCAAACGCAAGTTGCTTTCAAATAAACTGCTAACTGCACTATCTTTAGAGGTGAAAACGTCTATACGTATGTGAATACGAGTATAGTTTGATTCTCGTAACTTGTGTTAGATCATATATCGTGATGGTAACCTCGTACCTCTTCTCACGTGACTTACCGCTGTAACCCTTGCGGAAAGCCTAGATCTGCTAGTTACTCACCTACTACTGTGTGTATTTCCCAAAGAACGAACATTGTACAGGCTCGAAATAAAACTAAAATTATGGCTAATGCATGTTTGGTCTTATTGCTAGATCGTCCGATAAAAGTGGATGTTACACTATGGCAGAAGGTACGTCCACCCAGTTGTAATAGTGGCACCCTCCAACCGCCCGCATTAAATTTTGAAGACACACGTCATGGTCAAATCTTTGATGCTTATTCTCGGTTCTGATACCGTATCCTCAACTGACACACACACTTATCCCGGAAACGATGCCCCCAATATGTCAACGCACGGGAGGATCCTTGTGCAGCCCTTACCCAAAATACGCAGTGATTTCAGGGAGGTGCTGCACCACCTGCCGTGGTTGCCTCCGGATCCGTAAATAATAAGTGGTGTGTGCAATTCAGGATAGAGTTATAGCATCAAAGATAAGAAACACGCGCGCATTTGCACCATAGATGTGTACACTCAGAATGTGATGGTGATATAAATCGAATTCTTCACTCAAATATGAAATTATGAATGATTGAGAACGATATGGTCTGAGAATGATATAGTCAAATACGATGGTATAGTACTTGGACAAAGATGTTCCAGCTGTTGTTCAAATTGTAATAAGATAAATCACTTATCTGCAGTATCGAGACTAGAGAATATACTCAAATTATCTTGCAGTCGCGGAGTGTCGATGTCTTTCTTTATATTGTTACTTCATTGTCGCTGGCTTTTCCATGATGTTATGGATATCTTGAAGTTGTCACCCGGCGACTTCTATACAACTCTCAGTCTGCACTTGTTTCTTCCGGCCTGCACCGATTCTTCCGGCCTGCACTGACTTGCGCCTGAAACGATCAGGTGGTGACCTAATGTCCCAAATATGAATGGATGACTTTTCTAGAATGAAGCACAAGTATGATGTAATGCTCGTTCGTCGAACCTTTAAGAAACGTTGTATAATTTATAACACACGATAGTTGATAATGAATGATAGATGAGATGACTGATGATCCTACTTTCATCCTTCCACTTCCATGCCTTACATACAATGACATAAACAAACACTTCTGCCAAGTGCTCTCCAAACCGGATCCTCTGCAAAAGATCTAAATCTAAACAGAATCATATATTTATCAACGCTGTTAAAGAAATCTACGAATCGGTCTAGAACGCACTAAGGCTAAAAAATGTAGAAACAATAATGGGAAAAATTATAATTATTTCATACGAAAACAAACTAACTAACGTGGAATAAACACATTTTTGTATATCTTAGAACTATCTATCTGGCGTCTGCTAGCCCAGTACAGGCTAACTAAATACGTACCCACAATGGTGCATGAATCATTATTATTGATACGTTTACCTGTCTAGCTATCTATCTAGCCTCTGTTAGCTCAGTACAGTTTAGCTAAACACGTACCCACGATGGCGCATGAAGAAAGAACCCAACGGTTCGTGACGGTCAAGATGGCTCCTGATACGGGTAACGCCCAGTAGATTGACGACCTTGGATAGTTGAACCAGTTGAAAGTTGGCGGACCTTTTCCACCCAAAGCTGATTCATTCAGTATCCTCAGGTACTTCTCAGTATCCCTCTTGGCTTCCTTCAACTGGTGTGCCTTGCACAGTTAATGCCGCATCTAGGAGTCTTCTTCGATTGTTGGCCCGTGAACGGTGTTGTTGACAAAATGTCTCCGTGCTCTGCTCTGACGCAATCGGTCTATGACGTATACACCGACGTCAAAACATAGAGTCTTGAGCATTTCATCCAAAGGCACCCAAAATATGTCATTTGAACAATACGAAAAAATAAAACAAACGATGTACCGTTGCTGTCAGGAAAACTGGCAGAAGAGACGCGTATTTTCGCGACAGTCATCATCGCTGGTGACATGAACTTTCCCAGTTTTGACTGGAATAAGGTCATAGTAAAACCTTCACCTCGCTACCCCAACCTTCACAGACAGTTTTTAGAATTTCTCCATAACCATTCCCTCACCCAACTGGTTAACTTCCAAACGCACGATTTGACCACCCTTGACCTGGTTATCACCAATGCACCCCACCTTGTCCCCCGAATCGAAGCTGTCCCCGGCATCTCTGACCACGATGTTGTATACTTCGAGTGGAAGGCGCGGGTGACCATCAAGAACGGCCCTCCTCGCAGCATCCCACTGTACAGTAAGGCAAACTGGCAGCAGATGAGGGAAGACATGACCAGCCTCTACCAACAAATGCAGGACCTACCACCTTCTGCCACAGCCAACGACCTATGGACGATCTTCCAAAACAAGTTGCAAGAGAGCATGAAGAGTAACATCCCTCACAAAACATCGCGTCAACGAGCAAGTCAACCTTGGATCTCCCCAGAACTACGTAGGCTCATCAAGAAGAGGGACAGGAAATACAAGCTGTGGAGAAAATTCGGCACGCACGACCTACGCACCGAATTCCTGTACCTGAGGCGTGACGTCCAGCGCAAATTGCGGCAAGCCTACTGGGAATACGTTGGCGGACTCTTTGTACCAACATCCACAGAGACTGACACTGCCCCATCCGCCAAACGCTTTTGGACCTACATGAAACACCAAAGGGCAACCTCCACTGGCATACCAGCACTGAAACAAAGCGGTCAGCTCATCACGGACCCCAAGGAGAAAGCAGAACTCCTAAACAACCAGTTCTACAAAGCTTTCAGCGCCGGCGATACCTACAGCTTCGAAGAGTTCAAGGACAAGTGCCAAATGCCAAACTCAAGAGACGACTACCCAGAAATGGACAAGATCACTGTGTCCGAAGTAGGGGTGCTGAAACTCTTGACGTCACTCAACCCGTATAAGGCCCCAGGACCAGATGGGATATCACCTCGAGTGCTAAAAGAGCTGGCTCCTGAGATCGCGCCCATACTAACGCGGATCTACTCTACATCCCTTGATTCAAGCACCGTCCCACTGGAATGGAAGACTGCCAACGTTGCCCCTGTCTTCAAAAAGGGACAACAATACGATCCTGGCAACTACCGCCCAATCTCCCTCACTAGTGTCCCTTGTAAAGTGTTTGAACACATCCTGGTCAGCTCCATCATGACACACCTGGAGTCCAACAGCATCCTCACCCCACAGCAGCATGGCTTCCGCAGAGGCAGGTCCTGCGAGACGCAACTGCTTGAATCCACAGAGGAGCTGTCAGACAACATGGAGCGCGGCCTGCCCACTGACGTCGTAGTGATGGACTTTGCGAAGGCTTTCGACAAAGTGAACCACAGCCTACTAGTGCACAAGCTGGACCACTATGGTGTCAGGGGGCAGACGAACACATGGATAGCAAACTTTCTGGAAGGACGTACCCAATCCGTTGTCGTTGAGGGAGCCCGGTCTGACCCAGTATGTGTGAAGTCCGGAGTACCTCAAGGCAGCGTCCTTGGCCCTTGTCTGTTCCTCGTATACATCAACGATCTACCAGACAGGGTTGCCTCTACCTCCAGACTGCTCGCGGACGACACCATGCTCTACCGCGCCAGAGCGAATGACCACGACCAACAAATCCTCCAGGCCGACCTTGCTGCCTTGGAGAAGTGGGAGGAAGCCTGGAATATGGAGTTCCATCCCAGCAAGTGTGTCATCCTCAACATCGCCAGAAGGATGGCTGACCAAGCAACCCAGTACACCTTACATGGCCTCACCCTCCAAAACGTTACCTCCACCAAGTACCTGGGTGTCACCATACAGGCCAATGGCAAGTGGGATGAGCACATCCAAAGGGTCACCAACAAAGCAAACTCCGTTCTTGGCTTCGTGCGGAGGAACCTGAAAACCCGCCAACGTCAAGTAAAGGAACTAGCGTTCAAAGCCCTGGTGTGCCCCCACCTCGAATATGCCTCAACCGTATGGGACCCTTCTCAGCAGAACCTGACAGATGACCTGGAAGCAGTCCAACGACGAGCAGCCCGCTTTGTCATGAATGACTACAAGGCGACCTCCAGTGTGTCAGCAATGCTAGAGCAGCTGAAATGGCCCTCCCTTCAAAAACGCCGAACAATAGCCCGACTATCCACCTTCTTTAAAATCCACCACAAAACCATCCAAGTCAGATGCTCCCACCTAAAACCACTGCCATCCAGATCCCGGCGTGGCCACAGCCTACAGTACACCCGCATCCCCTGCCGTACAGACCACCGCCAGTCAGCCTTCTTCCCCCGGACCGTCCGCGACTGGAACCTCCTGCCCGCTGAGGTGGTGCAGGCACCGTCAGTCAGCGCCTTCATTACAAGGGCGCTGGAGGTGCTGTAGCCCACACCTCCACAATCCCATGCACCTCCCCCCTCTCCCCTCTCTTACCCAACAGCCCTGCCCCTTATCAAACCGTTTCCTACCCCCAGTGACAATATATCGCCCTATTGCGACAATAGTGATCATTATTGATCGTGGTCGGCAAAATGGAAGAAGAAGAAGAAGAAGAGAGAGGATAGTAAATTTACCTAGATCTAGGACTCATACTTTTTCTTTTGTGAGAAATAAAGAATGAGAGAATTACATATCACCAATTAGCAATTTATTTATTTATTTATTTATTTAATCACTTTTATTCACTACAATTCAGTTCAAGAAATCATTATTACCTTTTAAAAAAAATGATGACAGGATTTAAACATTGCTCAAATAAATAAAAAGAAATTCAGAGTAGAAAAACATAAGGTAAAACTATAAAGTATAAAATGTAAAAATGCATGAACACAGAAAACTCTTCAAATCATAACGCACTCGCATCTCCATTTACACACACATTTTATTTTATTTTACATAGCACGGTGCATAAACTGTCAAATCAAAGTGCACGATACTATATAACATTTATATAGCACTTGATCAACTCAAGTGCCGCTCAAGGCACTGGCCGATACAGGATCTATCTCAAGACGCCCGAGGCGCCACTTGCAGCCTTTGGGCACAGAGGCCCAGACGACTGAGCACAATCTTGGTCGACCGGGGATGGGGAGAAGAAACCTAGTGGGGGAGTAGTGCATGCTGGGTGTATTTATGTATCCGGTACTCACCTGTCTAGGACAGAAGATCTTTAAAGTTCATGTGATGGAATGCGTTCTTTTACAGGCTAGACCTCAGTGTATACTCTTATCCGATTATTCAATTACAATCATTAGTGTTCATTTTTGAAGTGCATCTTGCGCCAATGGCAAAGGGACCTTGATAATGGTGCATAAACTGTCAAATAAAGTGCAAGTGGGTGCAACAACAGTTTCAAATTCTATGTTACAATAAATAGTACTGCTGTATCATCTTAATTCAGTAATAATATTAAATATCCACCAAATATGATGCAAGAATCATAACATCTGGAATAACATCTAAGGATGTGATGCTATATATTATATGTGTGCCTGTTCACGTTACGGATGTTTCAAGTGTCTCTTCCTCAAGTTCCTGCCCAGATATTGAGGATGCTAGTACATTCTGCTGCATGCTGCAGCACACCGTTCTATTGGTCAGCAATAAGTACTGCTATTATTAGACTGCAGGCCTACCAACACCATTCACAATCACACAGCAACATCTTTGTTATTTTACGGATAGTCATACCCAGTCACCAGTGAACAGCAAAATAACTTTATTGTATGACAACAGCTTATAAATACCAGCAAAACAAACCATGAATCAAATCAATAAATAACAATGGTGCATCATTAAACCCCACTTCTCAAAGAGCATAACGAGAGTATTAACTGAAGACTAAATTTTGTACCTCGTTAAGGTTACATCGAGTTAGATTACACTTGACTTACTCCTAACTCTAGTCACTAGTGACAGAAATAGTAACAAAATCACATTTGTAGCACTACCAGGCAGTAGTTATTTTTCATATACAAATGGCAAAAGCGATAAGTAATTTTAATTAGCGCAATAAAATTATATTGAGTTCAGAACTTTAGATACAAATTTGTGTTTCATCATTCTTGCAAACTTCGACATCGTGAATACGCCATCATGATTTATAAATTTTTACACTTTAAAGCTAGCGAAATTTCTCACTTACCCGATATATTTCGTTCCACAATTTCCCTTCGTCGTATTCCTGGAACTCTCGTTCTACTTGCGACATCATGCCTACAACTGCGGCGTCTAAAAACAAAACAAAAAAATCAGTGTTTGGTGAAGTTACCGTACCAAAAATCCACCAACATTTCTCTCCTCTGGCTTTGATTGAGGAGCTTCCTTTTCCTTATAAGAAGCAATTCCATTGGACAAATCCAACTAATCAAAAAATATGTTAACAAATTGAACTTCCGTTTCGTCTGCTGTTTGTTTTGTGTTTTTGAAGAAGCTTTCGAATTTTCTAAGAAAAGAGGTTAACTATTGAAGTCTCTCGTTTCGATTCTTTAGTCATGTTCCAACCCTCTAGATCTATCGATAGCATAGGAGTGAGACTGTCAACTGGTGCTCTTGCATGTACAACAGATTCGAACTGGCAATTTTTTAGGTGTTGTCCTGTGATCAAAGCATGCATTGACTCCAGCAAACATAAAGATAAACGCTCGTCAGATTTGAAGAAAGCCCTTGTGGCCAATAATACGCGTCTGGTAAGAACAAACCATCATTTAATGGTAATGCACTAATGGTGTGGCAAACCCTTCATTGCATGACCCTGTCAATAAAAGTGAATAACGCTGCTTAGTGCACGATGGGGTACATCTGCTGGCTTATTATTATTATACTTTAACTATATTATAATAGTGCCGTAGTGGTATGGTTTACAGTCACTGGTCAAGCAATCAATTTAAAATTATGTTATTAGTGAAGGGCTAGATTTTGGGTAGGAGAAAGGGTTTTGCATGGTCTGTTTGGAAGAAGAAAAGTTTCTCCAACCCTGAGAATTGTCATGATTTTTACAAGCATGTCCCTCAGTAAAGAGGTTATTTCACCTAGGCCAGAAAACACCTGATGCTCTCCCCCGGCCCCAGTCAACCCCCAATCATGTGGATATTGGATCACTGCTGGTAGAAAAACACCATAGGGCGCAATCAAGAAGAAGATGCATGTTCTTTTTGTTGTTGTTGATTTTCATTTAGAACTTTTTCATCAACTGTTGACATTTGCCTATTGAGATCATCAAGATAAGGGCAGTATATTAGAACTGGTAGTTGTGTGTTGTATGGCCTTTTTAGGACTGTGTTCATTGATGTAAAAGTGAAAGTGTCGATGTGATTGATGTGCGTTTTCACTGATTGTGTATGTGTTTAGTTCATTAATTCCCATGACTGATTTTAACCAAAAAAAATAATCACAATATTAATTTCTAGGTTGCAGATGCTTTGGAAAAAGAGAAGTTCAAAGTGAAATGCCTCAACAGGCGCCTGACATTTTCATGGAAAGAAATGTACACCTTACATATCACACCTCTCTGTATTGCTGTGTTCTACCGCAACCTGGACATCATAAGCTTGTTGCTTAAAAATGGTATTATTATTTATAATAATTTAATTAATTAATTAATCTAATTATTATAAGGTATACTTATTATTATTTATTAAATGTTTTATTTTATTTTACTTTATTTTATTGTATTTATGTTTTAGTTTACATTTATTTTATTTTTATTTTCTATATTTTAAAAAAAAAGGTAAAGGTAGTCCCATAGCCTTGTGGCCGTAGGGGAGCGTGATGTTGGAGATCACACTTATCTTGGGCCAGCGTAATGAGGGTGATGCCCAACTCTCTCCCTCGCTGCTTTACCTTCCCCACCCTCAAGAGAGTAGGTACTCAATCACAGTTGAGTCAACTGGGGGCGTTGTTGTTTGTCGCTTCACACCTTAGCGGTCACCCATCCAAGTGCTAACCGCACCGGACGGTGCTTCACTTTCGACACAGTAGCGAGTGCTCCAACCACTGCACTATCCGACACCCCTATATTTACTTATTGTAATCTTATTTTATTTTTGTTTAATTTTTATTTTATTTTGTTTATCAATTATTTAATTAATTTTAATATGTATTTTATTGCATATAATTTGTTTTAAAATTTTTATTCTTATTGCAATTTTTTGGGTTGTTGATTTTTGATTTTTTTGGGTGTGTGTTTGCTTTAATGTAATTTTCAATTTCAGTGTATGTTTTTTTTTCTATCAATTTGTTTCAATTTCCTGTCATTAGACATGATCATCTTTATTGTTAACTTTCACACAGATTCCAACCCTAAACGCGGAGGTGAAATTTATCTGAGGAATTCATGGAAACGCTGCACAGTGGTGGCCAAATTATGTCCCTTTCTGTTAGCACTGGAGGATCAGCCAGACTCAGGATGTCCATTTGTGCCTGAGGTGGCATCCATGTTGCTGGATGCTGGTGGGTTGTATGATTCTTTAGAATATTCGTCCATCCATCATCCCCCTCTTTAAAATTATCCAGCCCTGAACAGATTGTCACGACATTTGGTGTGTGTGAATTAGAATAAAAGCTACTGCAAGTAAAAATTCCACTCATGGTGGAACACACAAGAATTTGTCATTAATTTTCTTTAACATGTTTCTTCTTTAATCCCTTTACTACTATACCTTCCATGTATACTGTAGATTCAGGCAATGTGGGATACCCAAGCACTAATGATGTGGAGGAGTATTTACTGGAATCCCTTGATTGCGTCAAGGGAGATAACATCATTAATATTTTTAGTCCATTCTAGAGATATTAAAATGCGTTTTCCTTCTTTTACATGTTTTAGAAGTCTGAAATTCTAGACAGTGAAGTACGCATAGCTTTACGTACGTTAGCTAAATAAATATTCATTATTTTTAGGGACGGTTTTAGAGATATTTCTGCACATGTAACAAATGTGATAATACATTCTAAAAGTTGAGATAATTTTTGTTATACAAATGCTTAATTCCTTTGAATAATAAATCTTATTCTAAAAGTTTTGTAAAGTTTACAATAATTTAATTATCTGCAATTTGTATCTGTATTTTGGGCAATTTATCGATTCTGTTTAAATAAATCCATCCTTATCACAACTATTATCATAAATCCATCCTTATCACAACTATTATCATAAATCCATCCTTATCACAACTATTATCATAAACCCATCCTTGTCACAACTATTATCATAAATCCATCCTTATCACAACTATTATCATAAATCCATCCTTATCACAACTATTATCATAAACCCATCCTTGTCACAACTATTATCATAAATCCATCCTTATCACAACTATTATCATAAATCCATCCTTGTCACAACTATTATCATAAATCCATCCTTATCACAACTATTATCATAAATCCATCCTTATCACAACTATTATCATAAATCCATCCTTATCACAACTATTACCATAAATCCATCCTTATCACAACTATTATCATAAATCCATCCTTATCACAACTATTATCATAAATCCATCCTTATCACAACTATTACCATAAATCCATCCTTATCACAACTATTATCATAAATCCACCCTTATCACAACTATTATCATAAAATCCATCCTTATCACAACTATTATAAATCCATCCTTGTCACAACTATTACCATAAATCCATCCTTAACACAACTATTACCATAAATCCACCCTTATCACAACTATTACCATAAATCCATCCTTGTCACAACTATTATCAAAGTTGAGAAAGCAGTATGGCAAGCAGGGACTGCAAAATCCCATTTCCCGGTTCCCGGGGCAAGTGAAAAAGTTGCCGGGAAAAACAAATCATAAAAGTCAGTTGCCCAGGGGTAAGTTAAAAGCTGTGAAAATAAAAACAACACAATTTGATCATGGGCACCAAATCATGTTTACTTTGATCTGCATAGGAGTCTTTTTGGAATTTTGACATCGAAACATGAGAGGGGAAGTAATGTTTTGAGCGGAAAAGATAAAAATAGGTTACCTGGGGCAAGCTCTCGTTGAAATAAATTGCCAAACCCTGGCAAGCAATTAACATGTACTTTTAGACATTAACACATTGTAGGCAAAAAATGAGCATTTTCAAAAGTTTTAATTTTCTTAGCCGTGTTGTGACTTGGCAGTAATTCATTGATAATTATGATGGAGCTTCGGCAGTAACATTCCAAGGTGCCAATATTACTGTAACAACAGCTATACAGCAAATGAAAAATTGTGTACAGGGCTCATACGGTCTTTGAAGGTCTTTAAAAGTTTGGAAGAAACTAGATTCCATTCTCCATGCCCTGGAAAATCTTTGAAAACTTGTTAAGAGTTTCTGTGGCTTGTGAAAGTTTGTGAATTTTGACAGAGTGCACAATCTCTGCTCCTCAGATTCACACAAATAAACAAAGATGACAATAAACATTTGGATGATAGAGTGGAGATGCATTAAATTAATTTCACTTTTTTGTCGGAAATTAGTTCTTACCCTTGCTGACTCCCCCGTTTGGGGTGCCGGGGGTTTCAGTATAAATAGTATCCCCACTTTCTGGAAATTTAGTGCTTTGAATTCCCACTGTCGCTGTCTTTCTCATTTGCTCTTTCTCATTCCTGCTCTGTTCTATCAATCTGCTATACTATCTTCTTCTTCGCTAGACCAGTCACCTATCTTTTTTCTTGAAAACTCTTCCAGGACAAGACTCCTTATTTGTGTATGAGGTCTGTTGGATCAGATTGGGAATATTGGACGCTTTCTGCCAGGTGGTCACTAGGGCTTCCTATGATGTTATTATTTAGCAATGCAGACCTGCCTACTCTCCCGCTTTTGGCGGGAGACTCACGCTTTTGACATGCATCTCCCGCTCTCCCGCCAACGGTCCAATTTCTCCCCAAGATACTTGTGTGGGTGAATGTGTCACTGATATTGATAAATGACTGTAAATCACTTGACTGTTAGTGTTAAATCACAATTTTTGTTTGTGCGATGCATGCATTTTGTCGATGATGTCGATGCCAAAATCTCCCGCTTTTTGATCCCCTGTCTCCCGCTTTTACTCTGAGGGGGGTAGGCAGGTCTGGCAATGTAGGCATTTGATATGTATGTGTTTTGTTGATAATTTATAATGATGTTTGTATTCTATTTTGTTTTTGTAAACGGGGGTTCAATAAATTAGAGTACAGCCTCAGCGTCCCCTGCGTGGGATGTCTTTATTGTAAAGTGACTGGCTGGTGGAGAGCTTTCAGTTTTACCACTAGCCTAGGGTTGTTTGAGCAGATCCTTGATGCAGATCAGGGGTTGTCCAGTCCTGATTTGGCTCGGAAGAGTCCGCTGGACCTAAAGCAATAATCATGTAATGTAATGTAATGTAACCCTTGCTGAAGGAAGCAAAAGTTAGTTGCAAAGATGTAGGGATCGTGCAGTTTTAATGATTTGTGGTAAATTTCAGCAATCTAATCCGTGTTTATTAGTCTTGGAACATTTTTATATGGTCTTGAAAATATGGGAATTTGGGGATGATTTTGTAATACGAACCCTGTGTGTACTTGAGAGACCGTGTAGCATGACAAATTTGTGAACCTATGTTTCAGGAGCAGACATCAACTCAAGGGAAGGCTTTGTGTTCCGAGAGCAAGAGGAAGAAGGAGGAAGCATGGAATTCGACAACAAAATCACTCCACTGCATTTCTTCTCCTGTCGTCATACCCACGCAAACTTTTCACTTCTGCGTTCAGGCAGAATTTATTCTAGAACAGAAAATGCTAATAGTTTTAGCAGCACCAGTCAGTCTTCTGATAGCCAGCAAGGAGAAGTGGAAGGATATCAGGGAAACGTAGAAGGGAGTCCTAACAATAATAATGCAGTGGAGGAAGTGTCTAGGGAAAAAAAAGACGTACTAATTTCACATTATATGGATAACTCTAACAAAGTTTTAAATCTCAATGACTTGGGTGCAGAAATTTGTGAGAAAACAGGGTCTGTGGAAACTGCAACTAGCAACAGTACTTTAAAACCCAAACCCACTACTAGCAACAAACTTGACAATCTGTTGAGCCTAACAAACAGTGCCTTACAGTCAAACCATGATGACAGAAGTAGCAGTGAAGCCACAACTACAAGTCTTCAGCTTTGTACCTCTTCTGAGAATGGCAACCATTATGAAAGCGAATCAGGCAGCTGCAGGCTCGTAAGCATCAAGTCTAAAAGAGGTAAAGAGACTAACATGAAAGCTAAAGGGGCTAAACAAGAATTTCGCCATCATAACTACAATCCACTCTCAGAAGTGGTGTTTTACTTTCTCCTAGAGAAAGGGGCAGACATGTTAGCCCTTGATTCTAAGGGCAGGACCCCGCTGGAAGGCCTCCTGGAAAATCTGGCATCCAACTGCCATCAGTCGGAATGTAGTGAGCGGATGCTGATTCGAGCGTTGGAGCTTATTCGACGGGGAGGTTTCCTTCGTGGTCGAGAGCACCTGCGAGGGGATTTGGACTGGTATACCTCAGAGTTTGCTCTAGCAGCAGCAGCCAGCGAAGATGCCAAAATTCTTCTCATGCAGTTCCTAGATTGTGGCTATGTTTGTCATAAGGAAGAGCAGCAGCTGGTCAGTGACTATGAATTTGTTAACAAGTTTGGTTCAGACCTAGCTGAGCGACTCTCCGGACACTGGGTGCCTGATCTGAAGCATCACTGCCAGCAGTTCATCAGAGGCCTGGTTTGTCGCCATTGCTGCAGGCAGGACACTGATTGTGATGAGAAGTTGCTGTTGAACATGTGCTGTGTGAAAAAGTTGGAGCGTTTGCCTTTGCCAAAGCCATTGGTAGACTTTGTCAGCTTGAAACCACAGATGTGTAGACTGAAATGAGAGGAATTCAGTGTGTAGACTGAGAAGTTAACAAAAACACTTCTAGATATGTATTTGATTACAAAAATTATTTAAAGAGCATCGTACATGTATACATTGGTTACATTGAAGTGAATTGCAGATCAGACCATCTTGTTACTTGTACTTTATCTTGTTATTTGTACTTTAGGTGATTTTTTTTAAATATCGATATATTGCAGTATGCCTTAAGTTCTGAAAAGTACAGTGTTCATAATGAGGAAAAGGGACTCACTTCATCACTATTGTTTTTAATAGTCAGATATCACGTTTTGATAAACATCTCCATTTTCACTACAATTGTGTTATTCTCTTCCTGGTTGAAACCCCTTGGGGTCATGAGCAATCTTGTCACTGTAGATTGTTCTAACCTATAAAGGGAACAGTGAAAGACCCAGTTGAAAACCTGTCTTGCCTTTGTAGGCATGACTAATTCACTGCGGCAACAGTTCCCCCCGTTGGAGTGCCGGGGGTTTCAGTATAAATAGTATCCCCACTTTCTGGAAATTTAGTGCTTTAAATTCCCACTGTCGCTGTCTTCATCATTTGCTCTTTCCCATTCTCGATTTGTCCTATCACTCTGCTATACTTTCTTCTTCTTCGCTAGATCAATGACCTACCTTTTTTCTTGAAAACTCTTCCTGGACAAGACTCCTTGTTTGTGTATGAGGTCTGTTGGATCAGCTTGGGAGTGTTGGACGCTTTCTGCCGGGTGGTCACTAGGGCTTCCTATGATTGTATTATTTCGCACTATAGGCATTTTATATGTTAAGTGCTTTGTTGATGATTTATAATGATGGTTGTATTCTATTTTGTTTTTGTAACCGGGGTGTTCGCGTAGTTGAGGTCAACCCTCAGCCGTCCCCCGCGTGGGATGTCTTTATTGTAAAGTGACTGGCCGGTGGAGGGCATTCAATTTTCCCACTAGGGTTGTTTTGGCAGATCTTTTATGCGGATCGGGGGTTGTCCGGTCCTGATTTGGCTCGGAAGAGTCCGCTGGATCTAAAGCAACAATAAATCAATCAATCAACTTCCTGGTTGAAATGGTGCATTAACCACTGTCCATCTGCCCATAGACCACAGAATCTCAGACACTGAAGGAAAAATGTGTCTAAAGGCTTGAACTGACTGACTACTGTTTACACCTGCTATATGTTAATTAATTGTTTTCTATACTATCTCTTTATCCGACATTAGAGTGATAGAGTTGGTGTGGTGCTTGCCATTGATTGTATTACTCTCAGGTGCTATACTTTTGTTCATTATTTACAATTTATTTATCATACAAATTTAGTGTTTGTTTCTTATTATTAATTGTTAAATGAATTTAAAGGCTAAGGATAATTACATGTTTTTTAAAGTAATGCTAAATGGTTATTGTTCACAGTAATCAAGAAGTTATGAGAGGCTGAGTTTTCCCTATCCTGAAATTTTTATGCTGATTATGTTACGTTTTCTGACTTCACTTTTAACGCCAATGAATTGACAGAAGATCATGATATTAGTGCTATGATATCGTGCCTTGTGGAAAGGTTCAAGAGATTAATATTATAAGAGTGATCTTGCACTTTGTGGAAAGGTTCAAGTGATCAATAAACAAGTTGCCATTTATTCAAAGATATTAAAACCACATTTGACCTTATTTTAAACATGTTGAATATATTATAATTTGTAATCTCTTTTTATTTTATTTTATGGAGACAGTCAAGATGTTGTTTCTAGTTCTGATTGAGAGACAATATAAACAAAGTTTTTTTTTAAAAATATTACATTGCATAATTTATTAATTGAATTAAAGCTGGGATATTTCAGTTGATGTATAAGGTTGATATTATTATTATCTAATTGACTGTCCTGATTCTAGTAAAATAGTTACATACAATCTTGTGTTGTGCAATGTAAAGTGGGCTTGGGAGTGTGTACTATTGGGAGGGGAAGGGATCGGAGACAGGGTCCCTTTAAATATCCGTTTCTCCTCTTTTTCTCAGTGACCCGTTTCCTGTTTCATTTTACGTTTTCACAATTTTTTTATAGATTTTTTGGGCCACAGATACGGGTGGGTGGGGAGTCCTTTTGAGAGCATCAAGAAGCCATTATTCCCCTTTGTTGTGAAGTCACTGAACGTGAGCATTAAGACAAACGCTACCTTATGATTAGTGACTCATCCCCTTCCTCTGATCCCCACCCACTCCTTCATCCCCCACCACCTATTATTCCTCACCGTCCACCTCCATCCCCTTTCCTAAATTGTCGAAGACTGAACTCTTCTATTCTGCGTTCACACTAGTGTGTGCCTTACATCAGCAGTGTTCGATTTACAGGGTTAAGTTTGAAGACCTTGTCCTTTTACTTACTACATAAGTTATTGATTATTTATTGTCAGTTGTGCTGAAGAAATTATGAAATAAGTACGAGATATTTAAAACATTTATTTACATTATTTTACTTAATAAATAATAATAAGAAATAAATAATACTGGATTCTGTATATACCTTATTCCTATAACACTTAATACTCAGCCTCAAGCGTGGCGATCTGTCACCAACATGCATTTCCCCCCCCCCCCCAATCCCCTCTGGGAGAGAGGGGGGTTTCTATATGAATAGTACCCCCACTTTTTGGAAATTTAGTGCTTTAAATTCCCACTGTTGCTGTCTTTCTCTTTTGTTTTTTCTCATTCCTATTCTGTTCTATCAATCTACTATATTATCTTTTTTGCTAGACCAGTCACCTACCCCCGTTGGGGTGCCGGGGGTTTCAGTATAAATAGTATCCCCACTTTCTGGAAATTTAGTGCTTTAAATTCCCACTGTCGCTGTCTTCCTCATTTACTCTTTCCCATTCCTGCTCTGTCCTATCACTCTGCTATACTATCTTCTGCTTCGCTAGATCAATGACCTACCTTTTTTCTTGAAAACTCTTCCTGGACAAGACTCCTTGTTTGTGTATGAGGTCTGTTGGATCAGCTTGGGAGTGTTGGACGCTTTCTGCCGGGTGGTCACTAGGGCTTCCTATGTTATTATTTAGCAATATAGGCATTTTATATGTATATGTTTTGTTGATAATTTGTAATGATGTTTGTATTCTATTTTGTTTTTGTAACCGGGGGTTCGAGTAGTTGGGGTAAAGCCTCAGCCGTCCCCTGCGTGGGATGTCTTTATTGTAAAGTGACTGGCCGATGGAGGACATTCAATTTTCCCACTAGGGTTGTTTCAGCAGATCTTTTATGCGGATCGGGGGTTGTCCAGTCCTGATTTGGCTCGGAAGAGTCCGCTGGACCTAAAGCAATCAATCAATCAATCAATCAATCAGACCAGTCACCTACCTTTTTACTTTAAAACTCTTCCAGGACAAAACTCCTCATTTGTGTGTGAGGTCTGTTGGATCAGCTTGGGAATATTGGACACTTTCGGCCAATATGGTCACTGGGGCTTCCTATGATATTATTATTAAGCAATGTATGCATTTTATATGTATGTGTTTCGTTGATATTTTATAATGATGTTTATATTCTATTTTGTTTTTGTATACGGGGGTTCAATAAATCAGAGTATACATGTAGCCTCAGCGTCCCCTGAGTGGGATGCCTTTAAATAAACCGGCTGGTGGAGTGCCTTCAGTGTTACCACTAGGGTTGTTTCAGCAGATCTTTTTATGCGGATCAGGGTCCTCTTTCAACCAAGTTGTGGTCCTGATTCGGCTCTGTGCAGACCGCTGGACCCTGTAAGCAATGAATAACTAACTAACAAATGTGCATGCTCATATACATGTTTCACACACTCATACATACACAACAAATGCGCATTCATCCCTCAAACATTTGGTGTAAAGACAGGAAGATCGCTGTTAGAAGATGGAATGGAAATTAGTTTTGTATTTTTTAATTTAGATTGTCTGCATTATTAACTAGCCCTATAGCCCTTTTCTTTGTAATAATAATTTGTTGTTGCTTATTAATACTATGAAGCATTTTTTTTTAAAAGATTAAATATGTATTGCTGGAAATAAACCGCAATAAATCTATAGAAATATTTTTATATATTTTGTTTGAGTGGTGTTTGTGTATATGTGTGTATCTATGTGTGTCTGTGTGTGTGCACATGAGCATGAATACTTTAAAGTACTTTTATTGGTTCTCTGTGCCTTCATTTTAGTCTTCAGTTTTTGTTCCCCCTTCTTAATCTTAGCATTAGCTGCCTAGTTAGTACATTATTTATTAAATCATTTGTGAGCTAAACCTTTGATATTTCAGAGGAAAATCTTTTAAACTTAAACAGGACAGAACTTGTTCATAGGTTTATAGGCCTCAGCACTGTAACACATAGACTCTGGAATCAAGAAGTCTGGGGCCAAACCCATAGTTTATAATGCGTTTTGATCTGGGACAACAGTTATTGCCTGGGACTACTGTTTAGGACCGTGCCATGCACTAGACCACTGGATAAGGCTGTCCAGAGAATTGACACCTGCAATTATTAAGAAGGCTAGTGTTACATGGTGGGCTGGCACCTTAACTGTATCGACACGTACAGAGCTTTAGAGACAGTCATTCTTCCTGGTTTTTGTTGAAGTTGTTTCAAATTGATGACTACTGCTTCGTTTTGTTCTTAAATATTGTTGTTAGTTCTCGACCTATATATAGCTCGGAAACTACTGTTTTTTGGCTTTGTGCATCCTGCCGTCCAGTGGCCGTCCAGCATCTGAAGGTGACATTTGCACACTTTTCCCTAAAACTAATGGACAGATTTCTTTGAAACTTGGTATTTAGTTAGGAAATAGCGAACCCTACCCAAATGAATCCCCCCCAAAAAATGCATGTTGGATGACGTCATCATGGTGATGTCATAATTTGTTGTTGTAGTTGTTTTTTCTAAAACTACTTTTTCCCAAACTACTGGAAGGATTTGGTTCAAGTTTGGCATGTATTTAGACTTCACATGTGCCTTCAAAATAAAATCAAACTTACGCAAATCGAGTGACGTAATCATCCCGACATAATTGTTTTAAATATATTTTGTTAATTACAAAAACATTTGTTTAAACTTTGTATGTAATTAGAGTGTTCAGATTCCTTGAACCTTAAATGAAACTAAGATATATTGAGTGACATCATCGTATGATGTCATAATGGTGACTTCATAAATTGTTTTTTTCTAATCCTTTTTTTCTCCCAAACTACTGGAGGGATTTAGTTCAAATTTGGAATATACTTTGACTTTACCTGAACCTCGAACGTAAAACCAAATTTATACAAATCGAGTTACGTAATCATGACGACATCACCTTTTAAACTTTGCATGCGCTTTTTCTCTGAAATTAATGGACGGATTTCTTTGAAACCTACCGTGGGGGTGTTGGGGGTTTCAGTATAAATAGTATCCCCACTTTCTGGAAATGTACTGCTTTAAATTCCCACTGTCGCTGTCTTTCTCCTTTGTTCTTTCTAATTCCTACTCTGTTCTATCAATCTACTATACTATCTTCTTCTTTGCTAGACCAGTCACCTTTTTTTTTTAAAAACTCTTCCGGGACAATACTCCTCTGGGAATATTGGACGCTTTCTGCCAAATGGTCACTGGGAATTTCTATGATGTTATTATTTGGCAATGTAGGCATTTTATATGTATGTGTTTTGTTGATATTGTATAATGATGTATGTAATATATTTTGATTTTGTAAACGGGGGTTCCATAAATTAGAGTTTAGCATCCTTGCGTGGGATGTCTTTATTGTAAAGTGTCCGGCTGGTAGATTGCCTTCAGTGTAACCACTATGGTTGTTTCGTCAGATCTTTTATGCGGATCAGGGGTGAGTCCTCTTTCACTTCTCTGGTCTTGATTTGGGTCGGAAGAGTCCGCTGGACCTAAAGCAATAACCATGTAATGTAATGTAATTTCTTTGAAACTTGGTATTTATTTAGTGTGTGTGTGTGTGTAAGAGAGAGACAAAGAGAGTGCGAGGGAACTCTGCACCCGTTACGGTCCAGCACTTGTTATTGTTGTTGTTGTTCTTGTTGTTGTTGTTGTTGTTGTTATTGTTGTTGTTGTTCTTCTTCTTACTCTTCTTCTTATCATCATTATTATTATTATTATTATTATTATTATTATTATTATTATTATTATTATTCTTTGGTGCCCATAATAAGAATTTAATAGTCCTGGTAGCGTGGTAATTGTATTTTAAAAGGTTTATTTCTTTCATACATTTCATTGGTGGGATTCAGTTATATTCAGTTTCCCCCTGATTCAGACCCTCGGAATGGTAACAATGTGTGCAGCGTAGTATAGTTAATAGATACTCTGTACTATGATAACAGGGTATCCAGTCCTCTCCTATGCTGAATATTTGGGACCCTCAGAGTATTCATTAGTCTTTGTCGGATGGGTGGGAGCATTGTTTGCCGTATTGGGCAGTAAACGTCGTGTTTTATTTATTCACTGCTCTTCTCTGGAGCTGGGAGTTAGTTGTGTGTGTGTGTGCTTATTAGGGGTGTGTGTGAAACTGAAAGAAATATTTAACAAGTGAGTAATGAATGTTTCTTGAATTATTTGGAATTCGTCCTGTCTTTTCTTTTCTGTTCTTTTCGTTTCATTTCTTCTATTTCTTTCTTTCTGTGGCTCGTTTTTTTTCTTTTGTTCTTTCTTTATCTTTTTGGTATATTTTGCTTCATTTTATTTCTCTTTAGCTTTATTTCTTTTCCCTTTTCTTCTTTTTGTGTTATTATTTGAGATTCTTTTCTTTGTTTCTGTCTTTGTTTCTTTGTTTCTTTCTTTCTTTAAGCTTTACCTTGCTTATTACTAACTCTTTTTGTTATTGCTTCTTTATTTTATTTCTTTTCTTTTTTGTGTGTGTTTTTTCTCATTTTTTTCATGCCTTCTTTTTGTGTTTCTTCTTTGTTCTTGGATTTTTTTCGTTGTTGGATTTTCTTCTTTGTTTTCTTCCTTTCTTTTTTAGTTGCTTTTCATTTAATCAGGAGAAACAGACCCGAACAACGCGGTTCATTGGCAAAGGTGGAATTAAACTTTCTACATATTGACTGCAATGGCTTTGCTCCAATTTTTGTGTCTGTTCCTGGCAATGCGATGCGCCAATGCGTGAGTATAATGCGGTGGTGGTAGTGGTGATCCTCCTCCTCCTCCTCCTTCTTCTTCTTCTTCTTCTTCTTCTTCTTCTTCTTCTTCTTCTTCTTCTTCTTCTTCTTCTTCTTCTTATTATTATTATTATTATGACGATTATTATTATTATTATTATTATTATTATTATTATTATTATTATTATTATTATTATTATTATTATTATTATTATTATTATTATTATTATTATTATTTTATTAATGATTGAAACACAATGTTCAGGTAAACTAGAAATCACATTGTTTTTTTAATTTTAAAAATCCGTATTGGATTAGAAAATAACGTTGTTATAAAAACAATCCCTTACTACGTCGTTTGAGTCACGTGCAAATTACAATAGACATGAGTGCTGTCAAACCTATCCCTATCATCTCTGACTGAAGTAAAGGCCATTTTTATTCCAGTACAATCTACAACACAAAAAAAGGATTGCTGTAATAGCGCTCTCTCTAATTCAAAGATCTACTCAAGGCTCTACTTAGCCAGCTAGATCCAGAAAAAGAATATAAATGGCCTTTGTCAGGTTCGAACCCACATTGCTCAAAGCACACACAATAATAATAGGCTACAATTATGATGCAAGTTTACCCACAAAGGAATGCACATCAGAAACCCGATTGACAATGCCAGACCTTCAAATGTATCCAATTTACCCATTTCATTAGGTAATTATTGCGTATTCTGACATTTTTACCTGCCATGCCGAAAACGATCGCAGTCCATATTTATGAATTTTAAATGTTATAAAAAGCATTGTGTACACTAAATTATAGTTTAAGCCAGTCTAAAAAGCTGTATTAATAGCCTTTAGATTAACTTAAGAATGAATGACTGTTTAATTAGTTCTTATTCTATTTATAATGTTAAAAATATATATTAATAAAATGCATATTCTTCTTTTATCGGGTTGAAGCTGCATCAGTTTAGTATTGGACCTCATTAACTTACTGTTTATATTCTTCATTTAAAACAATAGAACTGATGTCTGCACAATAATTACTGCATCACTCTAGTATAAAACCCAGGACGAGACAACGTCCTCTTCTAGTATACGTCACGTTTGTCTCCCTTGATTTTTTTTCCCCATTGCCATTGTACTTTATAAAATGATTCAGACCACAGGCGTCCGGTTCGGGATGCTAGAGCGTCGATCTCTCTACTGTTATATCTTGTACTAGTATGATATTAAGCTTCGTCATCTCTCGCATCCAGATACCGTTGCCTTAAATGGGGTGGCCTCGTGGCGCAGTGGATAAGTCGCCGGTTTCCTATGCCGAAGGTCGCGGGTTCGATTCCCGCGAGGGGCGAACGTATGTGACTTAGATACGAGACTATTGAGGTCACAGAGGGTTTTCTCCGGGCACTTCGGTTTCCTCCCTCCCTTCCATAATGGTACAGGACGCAGTCAATATTAAAGTTTCAAAAATAAAAATTTCGATTTTCTTCCGTCTTCTAATAGCGATTTCCCTGCCTTTACACCACCTGTAGGAGTGATGGATGTGTATTTGGTGTGCGTGAGGGTGGATGAGACAGGTGAGCGTGTATGTTGGTATAGATCGCCGCGCTTTGACCCTGATTTATTTTTGGGAAAGGCGCGTATATAGCATCCTGTATTATTATTATTATCATTATTATTATTATTATTATTATTATTATTATTATTATTATTATTATTATTATTATTATTATTATTATTATTATTATTATTATTATTATTATTATTATTATTATTAATGCAATCACAAGTGACCAATAATAATAATAATAATAATAACAACAACAACTATAAAGCACCACCACCACAACAACAACAACAACTATAAAGCAAATTCTGGTATTAAACGCTAAACCTATTCACACATAGCATACAACTAAGAGCTACAGACATGCAGTATAGGATGACTGTTGGCATACTTTGTGCTTTTAATGATGGCCCTGCTACCCCACCTGTCGGTTAATTACAGTAATGATGATATGTTTCTCTCTATTTCGACCAGCTTGACTGTCCTGGCATGTCACGACCGAACATTTTTTTTTTTAAGGATGGGTAGAAAAAAGGTTAAAAGAGCTGTTAAGCTTTAAGAAAGACGTAAATAAAATCATCAAATTTTCTTAAACTTTAAAGACATTTTTTTAAAGGTGCAGGTAAGAGGTGCTGCCGTGGAATTTTGGTCCAATGCAGTTAATTACAGTTAGCACAATGGCATCACGTTTTAGGTTAGTTTAGTTTAGTTATACTTTATTTTAGCTCTGTTTAGCTTAGTTTATTCAGCAAAATAATATTATACTAGAATCTTGCACTAAATGTTAGAATGTGAGTTTTGCCGATCATCAAACTGTGAAACTTTAGAATTACACAAAACATATAGCTGGAGAGAGAGAAAGAGAGAGAGAGAGAGAGAGAGAGAGAGATAGAGAGAGAGAGAGAGAGAGAGAGAGAGAGAGAGAGAGAGAGAGAGAGGAGGGGGGTATTGGAGATGGGTTAGCTATTAAAGTTACCAACTGTATTATTATTATTATTATTATTATTATTATTATTATTATTATTATTATTATTATTATTATTATTACTATTATTATTATTATCATCATCATCATCATCATCATCATTATCATCATCAATCTTTCCTCCTGTAGTGAGGTGTACAAAATGTCAACGTTTGAACAATACTCAGAAAGACTGCATTGCAAAACAGAGATGCTGCAGATGTGGTGATTATCATGAAAGAAAAGCATATAAAGCCGTTGTTCCACACTTCGTCAACTGTAATGGAAAGCAATCTGCTGTTTATCACGGCAATGATAAGAAAATTCTGTACCGAAATGCACCACACAAAAAAAGTCAAAAAGGTTCATGAGCCTGAAAGAGGGAACAGATATGGTTTCAAAATCATCTGGTACAGAGTCTTATGCCTCAGTTGCTTCAAAAGTTCCATTTCATCCATCATCTTCTGAGCACCTTTTTTTTAAACAACGGTAATTCCAATACTTAACATCAAGTTTCATGAGTCAAATCTGGAGTTGGAGGATTTGTACAAAGAAACGTATAAACCTGCAAAAGTTGAAAACATAGATTTGAAAGATGACACCAAAATACAGCTTCAGAAAGCCTTTCACAATAATATTGCCACATCACTGAAACAAATAATGAAAATCAAACATCAGACTACTTTTCTCAAAAAGTAAATATCCTCCTTACCCTATCCTAACCCGTAACTCGGAGGTCGTAGGGGCACCACAGATGATCGTTTAACCAGCGTACTCCATCTTTACTCCCCTGTCCTCAGCAACCCCGATTGTTTTGCTCAGTGTCAAACCAGTCCATTCTCGAATGTTGTCATCCCACCTCTTTTTCGGTCTCCCTCTTCTTCTACCTCCTTGCACTGTGCCTTGAGGATGGTTTTTGCAAGACCTGATGATCTGGTGACGTGGCCATACCATGGAGTTTCCATTTTTTCACCACTGTGAGCAGGTCATCGTGTTGTCCAATGGCTTGGGTGATGGTCTGTCGGACATCGTCGTTGGTGATGTGCTGGGTATAAGAAATGCCCAGAAGTCTTCTGTAGCACCTCATCTCCATGCTTTGTATTCTTCGTTGGAGATCTGCTGTAATGGTCCATGCTTCGCAAGCAAATAGGAAGATGGAGATGACAAGGGCGCGCGGCAGCCTTACCTTAGAATGTAGACTTATGGTCCTGTCTTTCCAAATTGGCTTCAACCTCGCCAGGGCAGCAGTTGCTCGTGCGATCTTGGAGAGGACTTCCTGTCAGGACCCATTGTCTGATACAATGGCTCCTAAATATTTGAAGCTATGCACTGTGTTGAGGGATTGGCCTTGGACTTTGATGTCCGTGTTGATGCCATTGGTGTTGTTGGTCATCATTTTGGTCTTCTCTGCATTTATTTCCATTCCATAAGCTCTGGAGGTGGTGTCAAGCCTCTGTACCAGCTGTTCAAGTTCTTGCTCCAGCCAATCCATCAATGTCATCCGCAAAACGAAGGTTAGAGATTGCTCTTCCCCCTATGCTGAATGTGCCTTCGTGATCTGCAAGGGCATCTGACATGATGCGCTCTAGGAAGATGTTGAAGAGTGTTGGAGAGAGTAGGCATCCCTGATGCACACCGATTGTTGTTCTGAACCAGTTTCCGATGGCGCTGTTGTGGAGGACTGCACTGGTAGCCTTGTCATACAGGCTTTTGATGACTTCAATAATTTTAGGGCTGATGTTGTACACTATCATGGTTGCCCACAGGGCTGCATGCCAAACTCGGTCAAACGCTTTCTTGAAGTCTACAAACACATGATGTAGATGTTGTTGGTGCTGTAGGTATTTCTCGGAGAATATTCTGAGGTTGAAAATCTGTTCAGTGGTACTTCGCCCTGCCATGAATCCTGCTTGCTCTTCAGCTATGATTTGTTCAGCTTGGGGTTTCAACCAGTTGAATATTATTTTTAGGAGGACCTTGCTGGGATGGCTGATGAGGCTGATGGTGCGGTCATTTTCACATTCCTGAAGGTTACCTTTTTAGGGAAGAGTGATGACAAGCGACTGGGTCCATGGTGTAGGCCACTCCCCACTCTTCCAGATCTTGTTACAGATAATGGTGAGTGCGTCAATCATCGCTTCTCCTCCTGCTTGAAGCAGTTCCGCGGGTATGTTGTCCACTCTCGCTGACTTCCACTTCTTCAGCGATTGCACTGCTGCCTCAACTTCTTCTCTGAGAATTGGGAGGATTTCTTCTTCTTCTTTGTTCTCTAGACATGCTAGAACTGATGGGTCTCCGTTTGGTTTGTGGTTGTAAAGGTCAGAGCAGTACTCTGTCCATCTGTCCAAGACTTCTTGTTCTTCTGTAAGGCATGTGCCAGACTTGCTTTGGATCGTGGAGGCCTTGGGCTGTTTAACACTTGTCAGCCGCTTCACAGTCTGGTAGGTCTTCTTGCTGTTGTTCTTGTTCAGAATGTTCTCTATTTTCTGGCATTGATCTTCTATCCAGTTCTACTTTGCTGTGCGCATGCCTTTTTGGATGTCATTGTTGATTTTTCGGTAGGCATCAGCTCCCTGTGAGGTGTTCTTTTTCTTTTTCATCTCTCTTCGTTTATCACACAGGTCCAAAAGTTCAGGTGTGATCCACAGCTTCTTCTTTGGCCGGTGCTTTCCAATTGGAATGCCAATTAAAGAAACATATTGTATATAATGACAACAACTATTAAGGACACACAGACTCATATTTGACTAGCACGTTAGGAGTCTCTAGACAGGTTTATAGTTTAGCATAAATATTATATTTAAATTCTTGGAAAACAAGATTTAGCAAAAACGTATCTTGCATTTGTAGTAAAAATTTAACAATTCAACATTTACTAGTACAATGCAATGAATAAAAGATACTTACCAAACAAATATTGAGCAACACCCCAAGATTTAGATTTAAAATCATTTGTAAATATATCCAAAGCGTTATTATATTGTCCAGTAGGTCATTTATTATAAGAATTTAAAAATAATACAACTCATAAGGACCGAAGCATGGCCTTTATCGGCAAAAAGCTCCAGTGCAAGACGTCATCAAAATTATTTTGTGAAATTATTTAATGCATTTTATTTATTTATTTTTAATTTTCTTTACATAATAATAATAATAATAATAATAATAATAATAATAATAATAATAATAATAATAATAATAATAATAACAAAACAACATCAACAACAGTAATAATAATATTAATAATAATAATAATAATAATAATAATAATAATAATAATAATAATAATAATAATAATAACCTGACCATGACCTCTCACAGCAAATTACGAGATAATATAGCCTCAGCGGCCTTGACTCATTGTATGACGTCAATTTTGCAACATAGGCCTATTCTATGTTTGATGTTTTTTGTGTGTGTTAACACCTTTTTTTTTTTTTTAAATTGGTTTTAATTTTTTTAATTTTTATTTTAAATTTTGTTATTATTTTCAAATAATAATAATAATAATAGTAATTTTTTTTAATTTTTTTTTATAATGAAATATGTTGTCTAATATCACAAATGTGATCGTGAATAGACGTTAAATAAAATAAAATAAATAAATAAATAGTAGTAGTAGTAGTAGTAGTAGTAGTAGTAGTAGTAGTAGTAGTAGTAGTAGTAGTAGTAGTAGTAGTAGTAGTAGTAGTTGAAAGATTATGAGCATGAATTATTATTTAGAGTGTCTTGGTTTTAGGTAGAGCACTTTGCGCTGCCGTGTCAGTTTCACAAGAGACCTAGCTCACTCTCAAAGTTTGACTTTTGAAACTATTGTTAACAATGACTTTTCAACGTCAGCCTAAATTCAAATAGGTATACTGATAAATATTGAGGCTAGTGCCTCGCCTACTGTATAACACGATATAGAGTCATTCGTTTTAATATAAAAATCGTACACTGCAGGCTATATGTACACAAATTATTTGTCTGCATTTTTCTCGGCAGCACTTTTATTGCGCTGGCGCCTAAGGCTTTCCACCCGGGCTGGCGGTACACGGTGCATGTGATGGTGATGGATGTGCCCAAACTTGGTCACAGGACCACCGTTTATGGCACCATACTCAACGGCGAGCGCAAGACTCTCGGCGTGGGCGAAGTCTCACTGGACAGTGGTTAGTTTGGTAACGATTATAATAACCACAATATATATATATATATATATATATATATATATATATATATATATATATATATATATATATATATATATATATATATATATATATATATATATATATATATATATATATATATATATATATATATATATATATATATATATATATATATATATATATATATATATATATATATATATATATATATATATAATTAGTATATCATCAACCCAGCTGCTTGCACCACACCACCACAAAGTCGTATGTTTGTCTTCTAATTAAAAGAAGAATTACACATAACATAAAACACTTTTAAAACGACAACATGTTATCCACTCAATTTGAATTGCCAAATTTTCGGTTTTAATAACCTTCTTCAGGGCATTACACTGTCAGTGACACTGACACTGACAGTGTAATGCCCTGAAGAAGGTTATTAAAACCGAAAATTTGGCAATTCAAATTGAGTGGATAACATGTTGTCGTTTTAAAAGTGTTTTATGTTATGTATGTATATATATATATATATATATATATATATATATATATATATATATATATATATATATATATATATATATATATATATATATATATATATATAGAGAGAGAGAGAGAGAGAGATATATATATATATATATATATATATATATATATATATATATATATATATATATATATATATATATATATATATATATATATATATATATATATATATACCTGTACATAGACCTACTAATATAGCTTGTTTGGGCGTTAAAATAACAACATGAAGGCCTATTCAAGGAACTTGCCGGTTTTCTGGAATGTTATTAAATTATGGTATTAAGACAAGCTAAAAAGGGTGAACAAAACACTCGTAAAACACACCAGATTTAAAAAGATGTGTATAGGGTAAGAGCAATTGCGGTCACTTAATTGCACTTTCCAGACTTCATGATAGATCGATGACGCAACTTTTTCTAACAGCGATCGATCTACCTTTCTCGGTGTAGTTTTCAGGTACCCATTGAAGTATATTTTTGGTCTATCAAGTTTGTATCCTCGTGTTCTTTGGGATTTGAACTGTCTGTCATTCGAATTTTTTACTTAGTAGCCGGGTTTAGGACTGGCTTCACCCCATGCCATTTTGAAGGAAACTGCCACCCCCAAATCCGGATGCGGACCCCGACAACAAAAGTGGACCTCCACCCTTAGTTAATTAAGACTCACGCCATTCAGCACAAAGGTAACTTCCATTTACTGTAATACATCTAGACATGGAGAAAAATGTATATTGGTTGACCAGATACGACAATATATCAGTTATGACACACGCCTTCACGAAACTGAGCTGGACAAATGGGACGTCCTTGACGTCTTTCTCTCCCCTCTGCGAACCCAAAGTTTACGAGAAAACTTTAACGGTGTTTTTCTGTTTCCATGAAGGTGTACCTGGGCTGTTGACGATCAAAGTAGCCCTCAACATCAGTCCTGACCCAAACGGAGTGTACACTCTGCAGCTGGATGCCTCTGGGGGCCTGACCTTCTCCAACATCACGTCCCTCTACATGGCTCCTCTCTCTCAGCTCACCTTCGTGCAGACGGATCGCACCTTTTACACACCTGGAGAAACAGGTAAGCAGCGTTTTCTTTACATTTAAAACCAATCTTTTGTTTTAAATACTGTCATCTCATACCTGTTATGTTGTACTAGATTACTTTAGCACAAATAAAGTATGTACTTTAGCACAAACGATGTATGTTTTGTGGCTATTAATGGTTTATTAACTAGTACCACTGGATGCTTTGTAGTATTTAACTATGTAATCCCTTCCGTGTGTGTCTGTGAACAAATGTTGACATTTGAATTGCAGTTTGGAAAATAACCTGTTATCATTATTATTTCATCAGTACGCTTTCGTGTAGTCACTGTCAACAAAGACCTGTTTCCACAAAATGTGGCGAAAGACATCAGCTTTCAGGTATATCAATTTTTTTTCTCTCTCGTAATTTCTAATATTTCATTTGTGACTATGGTTGTGGATGGAGACGCAGGCCTCACAGCTTGTGCATAAGTGTATATCATACTTTATGAGATATAGAGAGAGAAAGAGAGAGAGAAGGGGGAGGGGAGACAAACAGACACAGACAGACAGACAGGCAGGCAGACAGACAGAGACAGGATGATTGGCAGAAATATACATATTTAAATTTGTATGTATTTTTTATTTTGTTAATTTAGCACAATGAAGTATTATACTTTCATTACGATACGTTTCACAGTAAGCTTATTCCTATTCCTTTTGCAGAATCCTTCTGGAATCACAGTCGCGAGGTTCTATGACAATGGCTTGAAAGGTAAGTTTCTCTCTCTCTCTCTCTCTCTCTCTCTCTCTCTCTCTCTCTCTCTCTCTCTCTCTCTCTCTCTCTCTCTCTCTCTCTCCCTCTCTCTCGCTCTTTCTTTCTTTCTTTCTTTCTTTCTTTCTTTCTTTCTTTCTTTCTTTCTTTCTTTCTTTCTTTCTTTCTTTCTCTTTCTTCCTCCCTCCCTCCCTTCCCCCTCTCGCTCTCCTTTGTTCTACGTTGTTAATGTTATAACATTACCTTATAGTACTGAATAGTTATTGTTACAAGACCCAAGGGGAAGATGTAAAAAAGCGCACCCAGCGCTTACCGTTTTATCCTTGCAGAATAGTCTAAAATTCTTATCTTATCTTATTTTGTGTTATCCTCTCTTTCCTTATCTTTTCGTTCTCTCTGTTCTTTCCCTCTTTCCCACCCCGCTCAGGGGCAACTTTTGTTTTCACTCTGTGCTGACAATGAAACAGGTTTGGGTCTTTCTCATACTTACATATTTTTTGTTTTCTTCAGGTGTATACGAAAACACGTACATTTTGTCCGCTTTCCCTGGTCTGGGTCAGTGGAAAATAATCGTCAACTCAACAGTAAGAGTTTTTCTACTCTCTCCCCTCTCACCCCCAACCCCCCACCTCATTTCTATCTAAATCCTCTCCCTTCATCTATTATTCGGAATGGCCTGAGAGTAAGAGTAATTGTGAAGATTATAGTCACACGACACCGAAAGGTATAGGCGACTACTGGTCACATTATTCTGACACCGGCGAACCAGTTGATGGTAAGGGGAAAATAATATGGTCATACGTTGGCCAATCCGGGATTCGAACCAGGTACCTTTCGGTTACTAATAAGCCGCTCTACCAACTGAGCTAGCCTGAGTGTGTGGTGCAGCGCTGGAGATAAAGAGAACCGACAAGTCCACGGGCCTGCAGACATATCTCAGTGATCAATAGAGTTACAGAAGGAATAAGCTTACAAAGAGATAGATTTGTAGCGAGTCTGAGGTATTTTTTTCTTTGCAGCAATTACACTTTTATTCTCTCGCAAAATTTTGATCTAAAACTCACACTTACAATTACTTTAAGAGAGCGTAAATAAATTCATAATTTAACCCTGCATAATAGTACCAAAAAAACTCAATATTTAATTGGGAAATTACGTTTTTTACTTTTATTGTTTAGTGATTGTTGACCAATTTTTGGGCTGCTACGTTCTTTATGCACGACACTTTATATTTTCGTATTGTTAAGTTTTCATGTGGTGTTTTTCAGCAAACGGACATAACTGACGAGTACGTGTTTGGAGTACATGAATTTGGTAAGGTTGTATTTGTTTTGGATTTTTTTCTAAAAGCAGCAAAAACTTTACATCTATCATAGTAACAGTATCAATATTGAATCGTTATATAGAGTTATACAATGATTTTTTTTACCCCTGAAAGCACCGAACACTGACAAAAATTGAAATGCTATTTCTTTGTAACCATTTTTTAAAGTGCGTTTGAGGTCGATATCAAAATTGCGCAAAAACTTATAAAATGTCTAACTGGCGCTAAGGGGAGAGCCTTTGCTAGACCGCGAGATGTCGCTAAGGCTTTTTTGAGGGTTTTCACTTCAATACAATGGAATAATAAACTGTTCGAAGATCATACTATCTAGTGTCAAAGTTTGAAGGAAAAAAATACCTCAGACTCACTTTAATAGTATTATGGTGGTAGGCTTTTGGGTAGATACACTTGAACCCACAAAATGCGTTTCTACGGGTCACAACCACTTTAACTTCTTTTCACCACTACCGCAGCTGATGGTTATAGACAGGTAGAGAGTGCGGTGGCAAATGTAGAAGTCTCTGTAACTTCATAACTTCGTTCTAGAAATGCCCCAATTCACGGTGGACGCAGCAGTTACTCCGCAGCTACTGGTCAAGGAGAGCCCCAGTGGTCAGAAAAAGGTAACGGTCAGCGTGACGGCCAAGTGCGCGTGTGGCAGAGGCATCATCGGTGATCTGAGGTTCAAAATCGTTGGGTCCAACGCCATCTTCAACCAAGTTATCTCCAGCTCGGTACGTCTCAAAGGCAAACATTGATAACGATGATGATGATGATGATGATGATGATGATGATGATGATGATGATGATGATGATGATGATGATGATGATGATGATGATGATGATGATGATCTATAGTTTTGTGGAGCGCCGATTTCCATGTGATCATAACATATGCGCTTACAGAGAAGATACCTCGA
This sequence comes from Oncomelania hupensis, assembly GCA_036898135.1. Classification (NCBI taxonomy): domain Eukaryota; kingdom Metazoa; phylum Mollusca; class Gastropoda; order Littorinimorpha; family Pomatiopsidae; genus Oncomelania; species Oncomelania hupensis. The sequence goes on from CM072519.1 coordinate 27,439,539, forward strand.
GCAACAATCAGATGTTTTTAATAGAGAATCCAATATAAATATTTGTGTAGTTTGGTAGACGAAATAGCATTCTTTTAGTTTATTTATCAATTTATTTGTAAACTTTGAATGCTAGTAGATTTCCGTTTATTCCATAGTTTCATAGAAGCAGACCTTCATTGCTGGGCTTGATGAAACTGATGTGTATTCTTTCAAAAAATGTTGTATACCATCTTTTCCACGAAAATGCCTACAGTATTATTACTTTTGGAAGTTACAGGAAATACAAAGTAAAAGTATAAATAATCTTATAGTTGAAAAATAAAATACAAGTGATAAGAAGAATATGGAAATCGAGGTGTTTTTCCTTTGAAGCTTGGAGCAGTTCTAATAAGAATAGTGTTGTATAAACAGGTTGAGCCTCTATCCTCAACTATTACCCCTGCTCTTGCATTTTACATAAATGTAACCTTTTGTATTCCTTGCTTACTAATTTACCACGACTCTCTGCTAGATCACCGACAGCAGTGGCCACAAGAACATGGAGTTGGATCTAACAGAGGCGGTATCCGCAGCCAGCGACAGCGGCGAAACCATCACCATCAGCGCCGAGGTGACGGACAAGGACGGGCTAGGCACCTACAGCAGCAACGTGACGGTCAAGGTGGTCAAACAGCCGTTGAAGATGTTGTTCAGCAGGACACGAACTGACTTTGTCTACCGCACTGGCATGCCTTACCAAGCTGTGGTTCGTAGAGACCAATCTCACAGACAAGAAATAATTGTCGTCGTCATCGTTATCGTTGGCGTTGTTGCTGTTATTGCTCATTGTGGACATCGACATTGTTACCGTCATCGTTATCGGCGTTATAATTATATCATCATCATTCATCATCATCATCATCATCATCATCATCATCATCATCATCATCATCATCATCATCATCATCATCTGTTGAAATGCTTTTATGTAGACCTACATTTAGAAGTTGTTCTTTTTCTAAATTGAATAACAGTATAACTTTGGACAAAAAAAAAACCCCGTCGAGAGTACTAGCGCTAAAAAAATTAATTAATTAATTAAAAGGTAAAAGGTTTTTCAAATGCCGATAAAAGTCAGTCAGGGATGAAAGTTTCTACAGGGTCTTGCTACTTTTACCTACAAGATTTTACTTTATCAAGATGTCTAGCAGTAAACTGTCTTCAAGCCATCACACATTTAGATCTATCTAAATTGTAGAGTCACAGCTCATTCCCTATCCTATCCTATCCCGTAACTCGAAAGTCGTTGGGGCACAACAGATTATTGTTTAACCAGCGTACTCCATCTTTCTCTGTCATCTGCAACCCTCATGGCTTCTCTCAGTGTCAAGCCAGTCCATTCTCGAATGTTGTCCTCCCACCTCTTTTTCTGTCTCCCTCTTCTTCTCCCTCCTTGCAGGATGGTCTTTGCAAGGCATGATGCACAACATATTTGCCTACAGCAATATCCCCAACAGTAAAATATTGGATTTTTTTTTTCGAATAATGATATAAATGTCGATTGAACATAGGTCGAACTGACAGACCCACTAGGTGATGCTCTAGCCTCAGAATACATGGGAAACCCTCTGACCCTGTCCTTGACGGACACACTGGACTCTGCTAACAACGTGGAACATCAAGTTCAGCTTACTCCTGACCAGAAAGTCGTCGTTTGGAATCTGCCCTTCATCAACTCCACTGGATCCCTGACATTGAAGGTATCATGTGCAATTTTGTCGGATTGTGAGAAGGAGAAGTGCTTAGACTGACGGCTGTTAGCGTTGTTTGTTGTTGTTGTTGTTATTTTTGTTGTTATGTTTGTTGTTGGTTGGTTATTTATTTGTTTGCTCCGGTTTCTATTTCCTCGTTCTTTCTTTCTTTCTTGCTATTTTTTCTGCTTCTGCTTCTGTTGTTGTTTTTTTGTGTTGTTTTTTTACCTTCTCTTTTTTTTCTTTCTTTTTTTTCTTTCCTTCTTTTTTTGTCTTTCTTGCTTCCTCACTTCAGTTCTAGCGTTTACCAGTTTAACAGCATAGGGAGTGTTTTATCTCCGTTAAACTTCATTATCCGTTCTACCAGGCATAATTATTATAAATAATGTGTGTTGCTAAAAATGCTGTTATACAGGCAATGTTCATATACCAAGGGAAGAAGTATGAGATCATGACCACTGTCCAGAGATACCGGACTCTGAATGAAACAGTCACACTCAATGCTCGATGGGTCTCCTACTTCCCTGTAAGTAATGCTAATTATGTATCGACTGTAGCTGCTCATTTGATAGGCTAATTAGTCGCTTCGTTGACTTGAAGCTCATTTGGGGTGGCCTCGTGGCGCAGTGGATAAGTCGCCGGTTTCCTATGCCGAAGGTCGCGGGTTCGATTCCCGCAAGGGGCGAACGTATGTGACTTAGGTACGAGACTATTGAGGTCACCGAGGGTTTTCTCCGGGCACTCCGGTTTCCTCCCTCCCTTCAATAATGGTACAGGACGCAGTCAATATAAAAATTTCAAAAATAAAAATGCGATTTTATTTCCGTCTTCTAATAGCGATCTCCCTGCCTTTACACCACTTGTTTGAGTGATGGATGTGTATTTGGTGTGTGTGTGAGGGTGGATGAGACAAGTGAGTGTGTATGTTGGTATAGATCGCCGCGCTTTGAGCCTGATTGATTTGGGGAAAGGCGCGTATATAGCATCCTGTATTATTATTATTATTATTATTATTATTATTATTATTATTATTATTATTATTATTATTATTATTATTATTTACTGCACATGACTGGGGTTTAGTTTTACTTCAATACTTTACGCCTCTTTATCTTCTTCGAGATCTTGTTGTTGCTTTTACCTACAAGGACAGTTGTTTCTTTGGGTGCTTGTTGTTTAGAGTATTAACACGTAAAAGTTCACTATTCAATAAGTATGTTGCTGCTGGGTTCTTTGTAAATGTATTATTTAACACTAAACTAGGCCTACGTGAGCAGCTATTGAAATGAATAAAACCGCTGTATTAGAATAATTAAATAATAGTAAGTCGTGATATTAAATTTAGTAAGTTATTCATACTTTGTGGTTTTATTGTAATGCAAGCAGTTTTCAAATACACTGGTGTCCACTGCTGAGATTAGTTGGTGATATTTAATTCTGCTTGTAGTTAGCAACAGGTTCATCGCACGGCGGAAGTGTCTTATCAATGCAAACTAACACAATAACATAAAACACAGATAGCGATTTATAAGTTAACAATTAACATGCTGATGCTCTTTTTATTTGCTAGCCACTGAACATGGGCACCATTACTTCATTCATCGTGGAAGCTCCAAAGAATGTCAACTTCTCTATCATTTCTTACATGGTATGTGTTACAGTGATGTAGCAAACATTAATTACAAAAGGAAAATCACATTGAGTTTCAATGAGGAGTACTCTATACTCGTAAAAAGCACTGGGAGTAGACATAAGACATAAGAATATTAATTAACTACGTAAAACAATGGTATGGCGTGGCGACAATAGCACAACAATTCTTTAACATCTATTGCTTTCTCTGGCACTACTATTGTGTACACAACACAGTAAGGAACAAGGAACGGTATTCAAAACTCATTAATTACATTAATACTATATATAATAATTGTCGCTTGGCACAATCTAGTAAAACCCAGAATGACAATAAAGTGTGGATTAAAATACACACGCGCGCCCATATACATCAATCTTATCCTATCCTGTCCCGTAACCCGGAGGTCGTAAGGGCACCACAGATGATCGTTTAACCAGCATACTCCATCTTTCTCTGTCCTCAGCAGCCCTGATGGCTTCGCTCAGTGTCAAACCAGTCCATTCTCGAATGTTGTCCTCCCACCTCTTTTTCGGTCTCCCTCTTCTTCTACCTCCTTGCACTGTGCCTTGCAGAATAGTCTTTGCAAGGCCCATATACACCGCAAGCACAAACCCACTCAGTCAACATTCATACATGCATTCCCCCACCTCACACATACCCAACTCCCACATACACACACCCACACAAAACACCCACACCTAACACCCACATACCCCCTACACACAAACACACACTTCCACCCACCTGCTCCACGCCCACACAGACCTGAGCTAAAGAATATCACATGCATAAAATTATATGTGTAAGCGTACATTAAATATCTCATCATAGTAAAGACTGTCTCGGCTTAGGACATTTACAGGACTGCTGTAACAGTAGCATCTAAAAAATAATCCAGGGTTAAGGGAGTGATGACAAATAGTTTTCTATGTCCGCTTCCACATTAGGGTGAACCCCTATTAGAGCTAGTTATAATATTAAGATCAGGCCGCGTCACCAGAGCATCAGGACTTGCAAAGACCCACCTGCAAGGCACGGTGCAAGGAGGCAGAAGAAGAGAGACAGAAAAAGAGGTGGGAGGACAACATTCGAGAATGGACTGGCTTGACACTAAGCGAAGCCATGAGGGTTGCAGAGGACAGAGAAAGATGGAGTATGCTGGTTAAACGATAATCTCCTGGTACCCCAAGGAATTTCGAGTTACGGGATTGGATAAGATAGGATAAGATCAGGATTAGTTGCAGCCGTTTCATTTTAAATGTAGCCTTTTTTTAGACGCCCCATCGTTGGGGATACTTTCGCTCTTTCAGATCATGTCACGCGGCAATATTCAAGCGTCCGGCGTGGTAACGGCAGGACAGCGTGTTGACGTCAACGTGACCACAGCAATGTGCCCCAAGGGGCGGATCATCGTGATCGGCGTCACCTACGTCCCGCCAGGCAGTGGACTCAAACCCGAAGTCATCGCTGATAGCCTAGGCCTGAAACTGGAACACTGCAGAGGCGTGAAGGTAGGCCAGCGCCTAAGGTTTATCTGTAAAAATGACAGTTGTGGGATTAACTAGGTCGACGAAGATAATAGCGATGACCACACTGAAGTTTGCAGTGCAAGTCTTCTTGGTTAAAGCGAAACCACGCTTATGATCATGAGTCGTAAGTCCATCCTGAATCTCGCACCGACACATCATTCTTTCTAAAGAAGTTCTTCACTATCTGTCAGTCAACGATGATAAAAGAGGGAAGAAAAAAGAAGGACAATCTTCACAATTTATCTTTGCCCCTTTCTCCTTCTCAGGTGACACCAAGCCTGCAACAGACGTCGGGTGGGGAACTGACCACCCCTGGTAGCTATGCGACCTTGAACTTGGACGTGACGTGGACGAACCCTAGCATGCAACACACGAAAGCTGTGGGCGTACACGACGTTTACCTGCTGGCTGTGGACAAGGAGTTGCTGAGAATGCAAGGCACACAACAGGACATCACACCTAACAGGGTAAGCATGGTTAGAGGTACACATAGGTACTTAGTGTTCCTTGTGTCCTCACAACTACTTCGAAATGCTGCTCAGCAACAAGTCAGAGTTAAAGAAAACCTTTAAAACGACGACGGTAGTGTTTTTATTGTTGTTGTTGTTGTTGTTGTTGTTGTTGTTGTTGTTGTTGTTGTTGTTGTAAAGAAAGTGACTGCTGGCGAGTATAAGCAAGGGAGACAAAAGGTTTAGGGAGACAATTCCTACCTAAACTTGTTGCCTTCCTTTTTGGTAATGTTTGCTTTGTTTGCTTGTTGATCGATTTTAATGCTGATGTTGGCGTTGCTAATAGCTTTGAGGTTGGTTTTATTTTACTGTTCGCTTTAACAGATGGTGATACTACACTGTTTCTGTTAGTTTTAACGTGGATATTGATTGTGTTGTCGCGTTGCTGCTGATGTTGATGCCGATGCTGCAACAGGTGGAGAACGGGCTGAGCAGATTCAACATCACACCATCGATAGAGTTGGGCTCCAACGGGATGGAGGTATTGGAAGGTTCTAGGAGGAGGAAAAGAGACGTAGCATGGACGGACTCCTACGCCGACCTCACCTCTGCCGTCTCCACTGGGGAACTTCTCAAAGTGAGCCTACAAGATACAATAGAGAAACGAAATATTTATTGCCAAGCAAGAGAACGCAATAGGAATATATTTCTTCAATGCTGCAGCACAATGAAAGCCTAGCTTCTGTGAGGCATTTATGTCTGTGTGTCTTTCTTTGAGTGTGTGCGTATGTGAGAGAGAGAGAGAGTGTGTGTGGCTGATGGTTTGTCTGTAACTGTCCGCTGCTCTGCGTGTTTTAAAATCAGTTCGAAAATGTCATACCAATGGAATATTAGGGAGACCAAACGTTTCAGGCTGTGATTGTCTCGCCCAAAGAAGTGGGATGGGAGTTAAATGGTAGCATGTTGGATATGGTCCTTATCAGATGTTGTCATCCGGGGAAGAAGGGAATGATAGGCTGCCACACAATACTCAGTAATGATAGGCTGCCACAATACTCAGTAATGATAGGCTGCTACAATACTCAGTAATGATAGGCTGCTACAATACTCAGTAATGATAGGCTGCCACACAATACTCAGTAATGATAGGCTGCCACAATACTCAGTAATGATAGGCTGCCACAATACTCAGTAATGATAGGCTGCTACAATACTCAGTAATGATAGGCTGCTACAATACTCAGTAATGATAGGCTGTCACAATACTCAGTAATGATAGGCTGTCACAATACTCAGTAATGATAGGCTGCCACAATACTCAGTAATGATAGGCTGCCACAATACTCAGTAATGATAGCAATACTCAGTAATGATAGCAATACTCAGTAATGATAGCAATACTCAGTAATGATAGGCTGTCACAATACTCAGTAATGATAGGCTACCACAATACTCAGTAATGATAGGCTGCCACAATACTCAGTAATGATAGGCTGCCACAATACTCAGCAATGATAGGCTGCCACAATACTCAGTAATGATAGGCTGTCACAATACTCAGTAATGATAGGCTGCCACAATACTCAGTAATGATAGGCTGCCACAATACTCAGTAATGATAGGCTGCCACACAATACTCAGTAATGATAGGCTGCCACAATACTCAGTAATGATAGGCTGCCACAATATTCAGTAATGATAGGCTGCCACAATATTCAGTAATGATAGGCTGCCACAATACTCAGTAATGATAGGCTGCCACACAATACTCAGTAATGATAGGCTGCCACACGTTGTCCGCGACTTTCTGCCAGACGCTTTCTATATTCAGGGACTTGGCGTAGTAATGCTGACTGACCTGAACTGGTTGAAACCTCTGGAAAATGACTTCTCTTCTCCCAGCACTGCAACTAGTAAGTTTTCCTCCCCCGCGTCCCTACTCCTCCCCCTTCTCCTTACCCGTTCTCTACCCTTTTTTTCCTTGTTGTTGTTGTTGTTTTTGTTTGTTGTTGTTGTTGTTGTTGTTGTTGTTGTTGTTCTTCTTCTTCTTCTTCTTCTTCTTCTTCTTCTTCTTCTTCTTCTTCTTCTTCTTTGCTCTCAAAATGTGGGAGTGAATTTTTTTTGTGCTATTATTGTATTTGATTTGGAGAGGAATGCTAGCCTACTAGTCACCAACATACTATCACTCCCTTCCTCTTCTTCAGTTACGTTCTCCAATTCTCTCTCTCTCTCTCTCTCTCTCTCTCTCTCTCTCTCTCTCTCCACTTTCTCTCTCTCTCTCTCGCTCTCTCCTCTTTCTCTCTCTCTCTCTCTCTCTCTCTCTCTCTCTCTCTCTCTCTCTCTCTCTCTCTCTCCTCCTCCTCCTCCTCTCCCCTCTAAAGGTTTAGTCTCTGTCGACTATGAAACTATAAAATAACTTATTTTCCTTTCTTTGCGGAAATGTTCTTGAATTGTGTGACAGGCACGCTACCAGTCACCAACCTGACTCGCCCCGTTCAGAGGAAATACGCTGACACTTGGATTTGGAAATCCGGAAAGACAAAGTAAGTTCCATTAATTGCATTGAACAAATCTGTCTGGCTGGAAGATCGCGCTATGCAAGACTGTAATTTTGCCCGCTTCCTCCTCCTCTTCCTCCTCTTCCTCCTCATTATTATCATCAGTGTCATCACCATCACGTTTATAATAAGATACGCTGCAACACAAATGTATAGTCCACTAAACACATGTGTCTTTTACTCCCGATCCCCATTTATCCATAAATAGCAAATACTAAGATATATTATAAGCTTAAAATTCCCCAAATTGCAAGGCTTTGTTTATCTTTGGCGAAAACAGGTTTACCATAAAACTGATCCCCCACCCACCCACCCACCCACCCCACCCCTGGAAAAAAAACGTAGTCGCAGCCTGTGGCGCGCCTAAACCCAACCTACCTAATATTAGTTGTGATGTCGACATTTTGCTGGCATTGTTATTACATTAAATAATGATACAGTGGGCTTTCGTTGCTGAAACCAACTGCTAAAGTTTAAATTTTCCATTTCGGTTCTGACAGGAAGTTATTTCCCCTGTTTTAACGGCACAACCGTGTGACCTTTGACCCTACTTCTGAGTGAACCACCGGCTTGAAGTGTACGTCTTTGGTGTCTGGGTTAGGATAGGGTCTGTTTTAATAACCTAAAAGGAAAAGCCTTACGAGCAACTGTATTTACAGGCTCTGTCTCTTACAGGCTTTTGAAGATGCTATTTCTAGCTCCAAAATGTTGGAGAGCCCTAGGCACAAAATCTACGGAATTTATTCATTTAAAAAATAACTACACTTTCAAATGAGTTATGTTTTGTTGTAAGGTTATTTATTCCGTGGGGCAACACTCACGGTGAATGTTAAAAAGATGTTTCCATTGGGCGTGGGAATAATGGAAAAGTGAGTTATTATAAATTGTCTGTGGGAAGAAATGGCTTCCCTTCAAAACAGCTGTAAGTTGTTGGTGACGTTTTTTGCTTGCCAGTGATATGGGACGGCTGTCGGTGGTAGAACAACTGCCGGATAGTGTTAAGACATGGGTGGTCACTGCCTTTGCCGTCAAGGACGAAGCTGAGATGGCCGTCACTGCTGACATCCTAGAGGTAGGACTATAGTACAGTATAGATTAGATAGAGATAGGTTGTATAAAACGCTAGGACTGAAGTATACTTTCCGATATCTACACACACATGAACACACACACACACGGACTCTCTCTCTCTCTCTCTCTCTCTCTTTCACTCACTCACTCTCTCTCACTCTCTCTGTCTCTCTCACTCACAACCAAATTGTATACATGTACATAGTATACATTGTTTCAATGTGCAGTGTATAGGCAAGAGCAATGATAGCATTTGGAAGATTAGAAGGACAAGGGAGATTAAGTGGGAAGATGGGTGGCTTAAAAGGAATTTAAACTCTGTACTTTAAAGGGTCAAGCCAATGTTGAGTCGGTTGAAAGTCGACCCCTGTGCGAAAAGTTGTTTGTACCCATTGACAATTGAACTTATATCTCCTGCATCCCGGGTAAGCACTCTAACAACTGAGCTACTCTGTCCAATATGCTTTTAAACTTGTGTGTTTGATTTCCTGTCACCCTTTTATCTCCTCTTTGATATTTTCTTGATATTTTATATCCTATTTCATTATGTTGTGCTGCAAATTTTAAAATTGCAGCTGAGGGCCACGAAGCCTTTGATGATCAAGCTCAAGGTCCCCTACAACATTCGCCGCATGGAGAAACTAGAGGTCACGGCCACCATTTACAATTACGACACTGTCAACATGGATGTGAGTGGTGTTCATTGTTTGCCATTCTCAAGTTACACCATGCTTGCCACTCTGAAGTTAACCAGTGATTGCCATTCTCAAGTGAAACAATGTTTGCCATTCTCTAGTTAAACAATAATTGCCATTCTCAAGTTAAATAATGTTTTTACCATTCTCAAGTTACACAATGCTTGCCATTCTCAAATTAAATACTGTTTATTCTTTAAACCTCATTAAAAAAATTGAAATGGCTAATCTCTGAGTTTTTTAAAATTATTTTTTTCCTTATTTATTATGCTTTTTGTAATGCTCAATTCTTGTGGTGGTGGTGGAACAAAAAAACCCACAAAAATGGATACTATTTTTTATGTATTGTGCAGACCTCTGTTTCTCTGACACCCTCCGAGGATTTCATTACAACGGGTGATTCCAAGAAGACCGTACTGGTGAGAACACTTTGAAATCACTTTACTTTCTTCTTATACAATTATTTCAGAATATTGTCAAAGCATATCATGTAAAATTTGCTTTGAAGTCTTGTCAAATTAGTTAAAGAATCTTGTAAAGGTCTCTCAGAATCTTGTACAATTACTTTAAAATCTTGTAAATATACTGTAGAATCTTGTAACATTAGTCAAGAATCGTGTATGGGTACTTAGAATATTGTAAAATTAGTTAAGAATCTTGTTACAATATTTTAGAATCGTGTAGAATTTGTCAAGAATTTTGTAAAATGACTGTATATGTGGAATCTTGTAAATGTAAGTAGGATCCTAAAAAACGTTTTAAGAATCTGCCCTGTTATATAATATTGCCTTTTTTTTGTGGCTCAGTTTTAAAATACATCTTAAGCAAACTAGTATTGTAATCAAACTATTTGCATTTAGGTGAGAAGCAATGACGTCAGCGCCGTGACCTTCTACATCACGGGTAGCAAGATAGGGACTTTCAGCGTCAGGGTCACGGCCACCGCCCAAAGATCAAGCGGGTTTACTATCACAGAAACTGTGGCCCAGATCTTGGTAGTCAAGGTAAGACCAATGCATTGCGAATGATGATGATGAGGGGGAGGGGAGGATGGTGATGATGATGATGATGATGATGATGATGATGATGATGATGATGATGATGATGATGATGATGATGATGATGATGATGATGATGATGATAAGGATGATGATGAGGAGGAGGAGGAGGATGTTGATGAGGATGATTGATGATTGGTGGATGATGTCGACGATGGGATCTATTTTCAGCCAGAGGGAGTGGAGCGAAATCGTTCAGTTACTATCCCAGTCCTGTTGACCGCTGACCAGCCGACCTTTGACCGCAATGTCACGGTCACTTACGACAACTGGACCATCAGTGACCTCATCGCCGGTTCTAGAAAAGCCATGGTCAAGGTAACAGGTCAGTGGGCTTTGAATATTCTTTTGACTATTTCTAAAGTGATCCAATTCTCTAACCTTGATGCCTGATATCTAAGAATGACTGTGGTTCCGTGCAGGCGACATGATGGGCCACACAGTGAGGGGGATGACGAGTCTGCTACAGATGCCTCATGGCTGTGGCGAGCAGAACATGATCACCACCGTCCCTAACGTCTGTGCTCTCGCCTACCTCGCCGCTGTGGGCGATCTCCATGCTGACTTTGAAACTCAGGCCAAGAACAACATCATCATGGGTGAGGAGGAATGTTGACATTTAAGGAGATGATGGTGGTGGTGATTGTGGTATAGTGCTGAGGAGAAGAAGAGAAGTCTGCTGGTGCTTGTGGTAGTGACGATAGTGGTGACGATGACGATGGTGACTAGGGCGATGGTGGCGATGATGACGGTGGTGGTATTGGCGAGAAGCAGAAATGGAAGAGTTCAGTACCGTGTTGGGTAGCCTAATCATAGTGATGGTGAATATGATGAGGAGCGGGATGAGGAAGAAAGCATACGACGACAGCCACGGCAACGACGTTGAAGTATTGGACAGTGGTGGTTGCATCGACGACTATGCTGCAAATTGACGATGATGATGATGATGATGATGATGATGATGATGATGATGATGATGATGATGATGATGATGATGATGATGATGGTGATGATGATGATGATGATGATGATGATGATGATGATGATGATGATGATGATGATGATGATGATGATGATGATGATGCTTGCAGGCTACACGCGGGAGATGCAGCAATATCGTTGGCCTGACGGAGGTTTCAGTGCTTTTGGTACCAAAGATACCTCACCCAGTACTTGGTTAGCGATCACTTTCTTTTTTAAACGAATATATCTATTACTTCACTTCCTGTTCCCTCCGTTGTCTTTCGCTGTCTCTAAGTGAACTTTTTTTTTAAAGTTCATAGTTATATATGATTAAATATGAATGTTTCACTATGAACGATAAAATCATAAACTGCATATTTCACAGGTTGACGGCTTTCGTGTTGCGGAGCTTTGCGCGAGCCAGACGCTACGTGCCGGACACCGTGGACATGGTCATGCTTAGAGAAGCAGTCAATTTCCTTTTCTCCAGGCAGACCACGGGCAACGGCAACTTCTATGAACTGGGCAAGGTCATCCACCCTGAAATGCAGGTTAGGAAAGCTGTAGGTTAGTTTATGAAATGAAAAAGATCCATCGTCGTTTTCTTTGTAGGGTAACCTACCGGTTGGGGTATCGGCGTGATTCAGTGACAGAAAGCTCGACTTAGATCTTAGATCAAACTTTGTTTTTAATTTTGGTAATCACATTATGTTGTTTGTTATAACACCCTTCTTATTGTGTGTTTTAGAGTGATACGGGATCCACTGAAGCGCTGTCCGTGTACGTTGTGATCTGCATGCTGGAAGCGAAGAAGCATGGAGTGGAGGTATGTATGATCATTGAAGGCTATTCTGATTACTATTGGTCTAAATTACTATTGGTCTAAATTACTATTGGTCTAAATTACTATTGGTCTTGGTCTAAATTACTATTGGTCTAAACTATTATTGGTCTAAATTACTATTAGTAAAAAAAAGATTACAGGGAGCTGACGCCTACCGAAAAATCAACAGTAATATCCGAAAAAGCATGCGCACAGCAAAGGAGACATGGACAGAAGATCAATGCCATGAAATAGAACAACAGCAAGAACGCCTACCAGACTGTGAAGCGGCTGACAAGCCCAAGGTCTCCACGATCCAAAGCAAGTTTGGCATATCCCTTATATAAGAACAAGAAGTCTTTAATAGATGGACAGACTACTGCTCTGCCTTTACAACCAAGCACCAAAGGGAGAGCCATCAGTTCTAGCATGTCCCCAGAACAGAGAAGAAGACGGAATCCTCCCAATTCTCCAAAAAGACGTTGGGACAGCAGTGAAATCGCTGAAGAAGGGGAAGTCAGTGGGAGTGGACAACATACCCGCAGAATTGCTTCAAGCAGGAGGAGAAACGATGAATGACGCACTCACCATTATCTGTAACAAGATATGGCAGAGTGGGGAGTGGCCTACACCATAGACCCAGTCGCTTGTCATCACTCCCAAAAAGAGTAACTTTCAGGAGTGTGAAACTTACCGCACCATCAGCCTCATCAGCCAGCCCAGTAAAGTCCTCCTGAAAATAATACTCAAGATTAAAACCCCAAGCTGAACAAATCATAGCTGAAGAATAAGCAGGATTCAGGGCAGGGCGAAGTACCACTGAGCAGATTTTCAACCTCAGAATCCCCTTCTTTATCACCCAATCTTGCGAGAGAGTGCGTGCGATTTGTGATCAGCTTGTGTGGACATAAGTTTTATGCAGTATGCTTATGTTGTGTGATAATAATGGATGTGTATTTTGTAAATGTTTATAATGTTTCTTAGAACGCGAGTGTGAAAGATTAACTTTTATTTTTGTAATATATGTACATATGTATTTTATATTGTATTTTATTATTTTTATGATTTTTATGGTTATTCTACATGTATGTTTATTTTTATTCATTTTCGTTGTATCCAAGTGCCCCAAGGGGTTTTATGGAATAAAGCGCTTTTGACTTGACTTGACTTGACTTGCGAGAAATACATACAGCACCAACAACATCTATATCATGTGTTTGTAGACATCAAGAAAGCGTTTGACCGAGTGTGGCACGCTGCTCTGTGGGCAACATTGAGAGTATACAACATCAGCCCTAACATTATTGAAGTCATCAAAAGCCTGTATGACAAGGCTACCAGTGCAGTCCTCCACAACAGCGCTATTGGAAATTCGTTCAGGACAACAATCGGCATGCCTTCTCTCCCCAACACTCTTCAACATCTTCCTGGATCGCATCATGTCAGATGCCCTTGCAGGTCACGAAAGCACAGTCAGCATAGGGGTAGAGCAATCTTCAACCTTCGTTTTGCGGATGACATTGATGGATTGGCTGGAAAGGAACAAGAACTTGAACAGCTGGTACAGAGGCTTGACACCACCTCCAGAGCCTTTGGAATGGAAATAAGTGCAGAGAAGACCCAAATGATGACCAACAACACCAATGACATCAACACGGACACCAGAGTCCAAAGAAAATCCCTCAACACTTGGATAGCTTCAAATATGTAGGAGCCATTGTATTAGACAATGGGTGCAGACAGGAATTCATCTCCAGGATCGCACAAACAACTGTTGCCCTGACAAGGTTGAAGCCCATTTGGAAAGACAGGACCATCAGTCTACATTCCAAAATAAAAATGCTGCGCTCCCTTGTCATCTCCATCTTCCTATACGCTTGCGAAACATGGAGCCTCACAGCAGACCTACAACGAAGAATACAAAGCATGGAGATGAGGTGCTACAGAAGACTTCTGGGCATTTCCTATACCCGTCACATCACTAACGACGAAGTCCGACAGACCATCACACAAGTCATTGAAGAACAAGATGACATGCACACAGTGGTGAAGAAGCGGAAACTCCGATGGTATGACCACTTCACCAGAGCATCAGGCCTTGCAAAGACCATTTTGCAAGGCACGGTGCAAGGAGGCAGAAGAAGACGGAGACAGAAAAAGAGGTGGAAGGACAACATTCGAGAATGGACTGGTTTGACACTGAGCGAAGCCATGAGGGTTGCTGAGGATTGAGAAAGATGGCATATGATGGTTAAACAATCACCTGTGGTGCCCCAACGACTTTCGAGTTACGGGATAGGATAGAATTGGGATTGGTCTACCTTTTAATTGCGACTCAAGCAATCTTTGATTCCTAATCAGTGATTTTGTTTCACTATTATTAGCTTGTATAGTTTAAAACGCTTCTTTTCCTCCTCTTCCTCCAACAAAAGTCCCGCTGTCTTTTTCTTCTTCTTCTTCTTTGTATCAGTACACATTTAAGTTAATCTGATGAGATAAAATCTGATACAACTTCTTCGTCAAATATTTTCTAACAATTGTTCTCCTTCTGCGACGTCACAGATGAACGAATCTCAGCTGACGTCAGCGGTGAACTATGTGACGTCAGTGGCGGGCGGGGACAAGGTGAAGCAGAGGCGCTTCCTGGCAGCTGTCACAGCTTATGCACTGGCCCTGAACTTCCAGGGCACCACCAACACTATCGCTCAGGCCAACGTTGAGAGGCTGATTGGCAATGTGTTTGGTACGTTTGTGGTTAAAAGGCCTACATCAGACAGTTTCAAGCAACTACAGTAGGATTATATTTAAATATAAACGATGTTTTTTTTTAACTAAAGTCGAAAAATTTCTGAGACCATCACAGGGCTTGAATATTAAATGGTGAGAGCAAATTATTGTACAGTACAATCACCTCCGTGCACTCAACCAGAAGTTAACGCCAATCAGTGGAACTCGCATTCATTTAGTTCCTTCATGGTAGCTCAGTTGTTCGATGTTTGGACAGTATGCTTCAGGCTGCAAATTTGGCCTATAGGGTGATTTGAGATAAGTCATGATTTCGATCAACGCCTTGAGCAGTTTTTTGGACTGGTGGGTGCGCTGTGTAAAAACAATTCGTTTAATTTTATTTCATGATAAATAACCAAATGGCATGATGAGGAATCAATTAGTTCACATTTGAGTTTAAAGCTTGTGATTTGTTGTAAATATTATTTATTTAGCCTATACCACACACACTTTGTAAGCGATGACCATGAATAAATTGGTCAAATGTATTTTTCCTTCTTCTCCCGACTACAGCACTGGGAGCGCCGTGGAGAGACCGAGATGAGACGACGACCAGCACCAACCCGCAGTGGTACAGTAGTGGTCAGAACTACGTCACTCCCGAGGACGTGGAGGTCACTGCCTACTGCCTGCTGGCCTACATCGCCATGGGCAAGGGGCTGGACGCCAGGCAGCTGGCACTGTGGCTCATGAAGCAGCAAAACAGCCAGGGCGGGTTCAGATCCACCCAGGTATGTGCCTACCGTGTGGATATAAAAACGTGCGTAAGATGATGGTGATGATACTATTATAATAATGACGATGATTGTTATAGTGAGGCGAGGCTTGGTACGAACGGCAACGCCATTCTGTGCTGAGCGTCTCTGTAACGCCCTTCACATAGAGGGCGGTGATATGACCCAGTGCGGGAATACGTTGGGAGGATAGGTTTTCTTGCTGCCAGGGAGGTCCCACACCCACTTGTTATAACCTGATATGCTGAGGACTCCCTTCAGGTGCTGGGGCTCACCAACTTAAAGCCTGGCTAGAGGAGCAGACGCAGTTAGCATTGGTTCTGTGGCGGAGAGTGCGTCTGATCCGAAGTTTGCGCTTGAGCGCCTGGTGACTGTGAAACTGAAGGTAAGTGTGACAGGACTTTCTATATCCCGCCAAAGAGAGCGAGTCGCCGTCCCTGATGAGGAGAGTGTGGAGCGTGGCGATCTTGTTCTTCTCCTCTAACCGCTGTGCAATTTCAGGACACGGTGGTGGCGGTCCAGGCGCTGGCCAACTACACGGAGATATGGCGCAAGAGTCAGATGGACACAACACGCAGTGTGGTGGTCACTAGTCTTCAGCCTTCTGTCAACCCGCGATCCGTCAACATCGACAGCACCAATTCTGCCCTCACCCAGATCATTGATGTAAGTTATGTTGTTGTTGTTGTTGTTGTTGACGGTGGAAAATGGCGCGACAATTTCGTTTCTTGTGTAAAAAAACAAAAGGCCAATATTCTATTTTTCTTTCCACAGCTACCGGAAGATACGTCCCGAATCAACATACGTGTGACAGGACAGCCAGGCAGCATGGTCGTTGTCAAGGTAATGGAAACATTTCAAATAATGAATTTCAATGTACTGCTTTATTGGTGAGGTTGGAGTTGCAAAGGTTGGGGTTAAGTTGGGATGCAAACTTATTATTTACTGTGACGGTATTATTATGTCAATAATCGTCGCGACTCGTCGACGACGGCGTCACGCGTTCCGAGTTCTCACACTTCATCCTCCCCTCCTCTCTCTTTTGTGGTCAAGGTGTTGTGGACGTTCAACACGTGGCCAGAGACTATCCAGAATCCTCCGAGCTTGACCCGTGAGGTGACCAACAATAACAAGAAAATCATCGTCTCCACGCGAACCTCCGCTTCCGCTACTAAGGCTCGCCACCATAGTCTCCTGACTTGCGTCAAACCGTGAGCTACTGGCAGCAGTTTATTCTTTATACTGTCAAATATGCCTCAGCTTCCGTTATACGACAAGATAGAAGCTGGTCTAACCCAATTTTAAAGTCATTATTGGTACCTACTGTGACAACCTCTTTGACTGTTCCACAGGTTAATAATCCTCTTAGTCAAAGCGTGCGTTTACGATAACAACTAGTGTCAGCAGTCTTAGCTTCTAATTTGTTTTTTGTGCCCTCTGGTTATAGTTCTGTGTGACCTAGTTAACAGGGTTCCGTCTCCGATGCTTTGGCTACCACAGATTCAAACAGTTACTGCTGTGGCCCTGCCTATTGCTGCATATTTTTAACATAATGTTAATGCTGCAGAGAACCGAACCTGAACTACCACGGGATGGTGGCTGGCACGCTGAACCTGCCCTCTGGACTGACGCCCACCAACCTGCTGGAGGCCAGAAACCAGAGCGTGTACTTGACCAGACTGGAGAAGGAAAATGCCACTGGACAGGTGCACTTCTACCTGGATCAGGTGAGCACACTTTGCCATGTAAGTGGGCAAGATTAGTATGTCTTTTGGTGGATCGTTTGCCTCCATCGTTTCGCTAATTATTTATTTATTTATTTATTTATTTACTCATTTTTGTTTGTGTGAATAATCTCCGTATGACTTAAATTCCTAAAATTAATTCGTTTATTTATTTCATTTTGCGTTTGTATTTTTGTGAGTTCGCTACACTTCTGACTCGTTTATTTCCCCTGTTAGCTAGCCATTCCAGGTCGCCTAGGATTGTGCTCAGTTATCTGAGCGTCAGCTTATGTGCCCAAAGGTTTCAAGTGTGGCACCTCGGGCGGTTTGAGTTAGATCCAGCGCCTTTAGCGGCTCTTGAGCTGGAAAAGCGCTATATAAGAACTCGGTCAAACGCTTTCTTGAATTCTACAAACACATGATATAGATGTTATTGGTGCTGTAGATATTTCTCGCAGATTATTCTGAGGTTGAAAATCTGCTCAATGGTACTTCGCCCTGCCCTGAATCCTGCTTGTTCTTTAGCTATGATTTGTTTAGCTTGGGGTTTCACATAATATTCAAGTGCTTATAACCTATAACCAGGTAACCTAATTATAGCTGATCATTGAACATTGCGACTTTATTTTTAATCAATAAAGGCAAAAGCAAAGAACGACATAGATCTCGACAGTGTTTTAACCAATATATAATTATTTTGTTTTCTATTGCAGCCTCGTGAAATGTGCTTTAACCTGGACATAGAAGAGAAAGTTGTGGTGGAAAACATCCAGCCCGGATCCGCAGAGCTTTATGCATATTATGATCCAGGTTTGTACTTTAACAAACACACACACGCGCACACGCACACACACAACACACACACACACAAAGGGAGGGAGAGAGAGATTTTTTTAAATTTATATTTTAATTTTAAATGTTGACCTGACAGGATTCTTACGCGACAGGAGTAAGTAGTCTGAGAATTTCTAACACCCTCACCCCCCCCACCCCAACTTCCACCCCTCCCTCTCTCTCTCTCTCTCTCCCCGAGGTAATAGGTTAAAATACGAGTTCTTTCATATTTCACACCTAAAATAGTTCATGTTACAATCGCTGAATAAAAATTTGGAGATCAACTGATTGCCGAGATTGATGAGAACTTGGGAGGGGAAAGGGGAGAATAAAACGTTGAACTATTTACTACACTACTCAAACGTCTTTTTTCGTACATATTTTTAAAATTACTATTTTGTTTCATAATGCCCGTGAATGCGTGTCGCACCGTGTACATTCTCATTACAATAAATATTCCTTTTTACTTCGTTTGTTACCAGATATCAAGTCAGAGGCGGAGATTCGCTTGTCATGCAACGGCGATTATTGCCCTTGCACTGGAAGCGGTTGCACCAGCAAAGCTTCCACCACCTCTCCAGTTAGCTCCCTTAGTTTCAAGTTAATGCTGTTCATTTTCATCATGTGCACCAATGTCTTTGCATGAAATTTCAATGGAACTTTTCTTTTTACTGCTTTATATTATTAGATTTGTAAATAAATAATTTATTAATAAGACCTCGCTTTCTAGTTATCATTTTGTTTTCGTCAAAATAAGGTTTCATTTCATTGTGTGGATGTGAAAAAGAGCAGAACTTTCAATTTGCAACGCTTATGGCTTGTTTTTAATGGCAAAGTGACCTTAAAAACAAATGAAAGTTCAGTGATCATTTATACTTAATAAAACAAATTTGTTCATAAGCAATATTCTTCAAGAAATGGATATGAACCTCGCAGCTTGAACCTTCAATGTAGAAAGCCACCAAACCTGTTGAAAGGATAATTGTTCCAATTTTTTTATATTGTTCTCAAGCCTCTTAATTCATAAGGAAGCTTATGGACAAGAGTTGTTAAATGCGCAGCGAAACTAATAATTTTCCCAATACCGTGACAAGTTCCATAAGAACGTGATTGATAAATTCATGCATTGGCTTTGTACATTAGTTGAATTATTTAACTTTTTTTTTTTATTGTGGACGTTTAAAATATTTGTCTCTCATTTGTGATACAGAAAACATTCATCAGTTTGAGTGGCCTAGTATAATCTGCAGCTTTCATTTTTGCTTTTTTCATGTCATCTTTAGTGCCACTTTTTTTTTCCTTAAATATTTTTCTTGTGCTTTCTTCATGTCATCTCTTAGTGCCACTTTTTTTTTCCTTAAATATTTTTCTTCTGCTTTCTTCGTGTCATCTTTTAGCGAAAATTTTTTTCTTGCTTTCTTCATGTCATCTTTAAGTGCCACTTCTTTCCCCTAAAATATTTTTCTTCTGCTTTATACGTTAATTTTATTTATCATTTCAAATATCTGAATATACATTGCTTTCTTTAAATATTTTGATGACACCAACACAGCAGTCCTGTATCCTTAACCGGGAATATTGTCATTGGCTTTATCCCTAGTTTGTTTGATGTATATTTTTATTTTTGTTGCATTTTTGTAGGTTTTTACATTTTGCTTGGAAATTTTATGTTCATAGTGAAACTGTCAAATTTCTCAGCTTAATAAATTGACACACAAATGTCGTGTACAACAATGTTGTGCTTTATTCCATGCCATTGATGTAATTTTTATAAATACACTTCATAACGATTTTAAAAAAATAAAATAAAATAAAAAAACTGGTTAACAAATAATTGTTTGAATAAAACTGAATTTCCCAAAACAATAAAACCTAAATATTATCAAACCCTAAAAAAACAAAAACACTATTTCTTTCCAATTCAGTGTAATTTAAAACTGATCACATTGTGTAAAATATTCTTCAAAAACAACAAGGAAGAAAAACTACATTCAGCTGAACCATAATCTTCAATAATCTTTATGTGTTGACCCGTTGCCTGGCATCAAATGTGATTAGAATAATTCTGCTTATATGATCTTCCCTATCATAATTAAACGAGATGGCAACCCATTCAAATGTATTTAAAAACACCAACCCACATTTGCAACATTTTTGTTTAAAAAATTGTTGTGTTTCATTTTTGTTCAAACACAAACAAAAGCAAAAATAAAAAGAAAATAACAAATATATATATATAGATCTAATAATAATAATAATAATAATAATAATAACAATAATAAATGTAATTTATAAGTGCCACAGGCCACATGTATCCCTATTACAGTGAGAAAGAAACCATACATAAATACAACCTATTGTTACAGGTTGATTGCCCATGAGTTTATGTAGCTACATACCAAACATCATCCAAATCGGTTCAGCTTTTTTAAAAATAAAAATCAACACATGTTTAGACAAACATTGACTCAAGCGACCATGACCTTTGCAGTTTAGCAAATATGATAACATATGATGCTAGCTACTAAGCCAGGTATTGTGTCTAAGAAGTTTGTGGTTCTCAAGATATGCATGGTGTGCAAAGGGCTGATCAACTGACACTGACATTTTGATGATTCTAATTCCCGACCATTTTAAAATATTTCCAAAAATACAAAAAATGCCCAATGGGATACATTTATGTCTGTACCTAGAGTAACACAAACTATACATAAAAGCTTATAAATAAAGGATGCTTTTATAATACAAAGTCATGGTAACATATCACAACATGAAGAAGAATAATGATGTTACATTAAAAATAATATAATAGGAAACAAGGTTAACAACGAAATGAAGGCATGACCCCTATGCAATGTCAATGGATACACATTAAAATAAACATGCTTGTTGTTTCAGTGGACAGTGATAAGACACCTAAAACAACACGCAAAAGAAAGAAACATCAGATTTATATATTTATTAATAAACGATTTATTAATCTGTTAATAAACACGTCCAAGAAATTAAAAACTCATTTAAAACATTTATCGAAGTCCAGATGAGATTCAATAGAAGGCACATTTCCACATACAAAAGGAAAATCTATGAACAAGTTAAGAGTGTATATTATTTCAATCAAACTCTTTTGTACATATGCAGAAAGTTAACACGTCAAAATAGGGGACTTTTTTTTTTTTAAATAGAGGAACACACAGATTGCACTAGATAATAGCTCGGTTCAGGACCCAAAAAAACCCACAGTTATTATATTTATTATTTTAAAAACCAACGTGTGTGGAACTGAAAGTAAGTTTTAAGGGAAACAAGATTAATGAATACAAGAAAAGGACAGACATCTATATTTAAGAATTAAACAATATTTGTACGGATTTTGTGATTTTATCAACAACATAAAAAGGAGTTGTAAAATAAAACAAAAGTGTAAAAGTCAAACACCGCAATGTGAAACAAAATAAAATAAATAAAACGGAAATAAAATTTTAAATTACATCAAAATTAAACAAAATAATAATGTTAAAAAATAATGCCACAATAGTTCTACAAAAAATAATAAAAATAATAATACCACCGCGATAATTGCTTTTTTAAATTCAGAATATCTAGAAAACATTGCATAAATAAATTTACAAAAAGAATCACCAAATATAGTAATAGGTAGCAATACAAAGTAATGTCATGCAACAAGAACAATGACAGGGGAGAAAAACATGAACACATGAAAAACTCGCAATGGTTAGTTTGAAAGAACAGCTAGGTGCACACTTGTTTAGCAGACAAGAGATCACTTTTATGAACAGGTGGAAGGAACAAAAAAGAGACTGGCACTTCTAAGTTATCTGTAGCTGTAGAGGTGTACATTTACTATCACTTTCTAATGCTCTTGTTCATAAAACTTCCCCATGGAAAAATAGGTGCATGATATTTTATTTTTTTCTTATTTACAACACCACAACAGTTTTGTTTCTAAACCATTTGCATTCCAAATTCCACTTTTAGTGTGCCAGGCAACTGCAGTGTCAAGATTGTTGTCAAAATAGAACGTAGAAACTGTTTTCTGCGAAATCTGTATGTTATCTTTGTGCTGGCATGTTTGTTACAGTCTAGCTCCCAGGTTTCAAGTTCAGCATTCTCACCGTTTGTGGTGGTTATAACAAGATGCACCACATGGTATGTGGTCATGCGGTATGTTATGTACACATGAGGCACATGAGGTATCCATGTGGTAATGGGTTATGTTATGCGCTCATGTACAGGGTACATAACAGTACATGAACTTTTGCTATATTACAAGCACTGCAGAAACCTTTTTTTTTTGGCAATGGCACTGGAAGTCAAATACTGAAACATAATAAATCCTAATATAACTGATTTCCCCTCTGGACTTTAGTTGTCAATGACTGACCAACAAATCGAGCTCTGTTAAATGAGAAGAAAGAAACAAAATGTGATTACTGAACAAAGTACTATATTACCTATGTACATTCTGTAACACAACCATCATCAAGACAACAAACGTCTCTCCGGGTCGAATACTTGTCCAACAGAACTGAAATAGTCATGTAATCCGTGTTTAAAAAACAAAAACAACTAAGAACAACTATGAACTCATAACTGTACATTAATTTTATTTTTCTAAAATATCATTTAAAAAGGGAAGAAAGAAGATTAAACTGGCACGTAACATTTTTCCAAAACTGGAAAGTAGGTACCTTTCAAATGTGAAAACACAAAACACTAAATCAATATCCACTCCCTTAACTTATTTCTATTTTGCAAATGAATCAACTTCTTACTCATAAGTTCAACACAATAAATTCTAACTAGTGTGCCAGCCCAAATAAATCTCTCAGATTCTGAAATCGCAGGAACAACAGATCTTATACATTCCTACAAAGTTTGTAAATGTGAATACGATTTCAAAATTAAAATTGGACATATAAATACAAAATCTGTGTTCAGGCTAGCCATAAGGCAAGAAACCTGAATTTCTCTGGAACTGTGAGGGATGATATGTTTGAAAGAACATAAATCACTCCTTCCCAGCCTAGAGAGCGACAAAAAGGGTGATAAGCAGACTGAGGGTGATGGCCAGCAGGGTTGTGGTAAGGGGGGTGATGCTGGTGGCTTGACCGATGGGGGGATTGCAAGTGTCAGTGTTACACTGCAACGCCAGAGTGATCGGCCCCTCATCTCTTGTTTCTGCACATGAAACAAGACCACAGTTGAGCAGGGTTGAGTTTAATCAAACTGGCTATGACTCTCTGACACCCAAATAACGAACAATGCACTTTCTCACTCAGTTACACAACACACACAGGCACACTTTTCTATATCGCTCTGACACTCACACACACATTTCTTTCTTTCTCTCTCTGTCTCTCTCTCTCACACACATAGCATAGAATAGCAAGTTATGGCACACAAGCTAAAAAGCCTTTAGCCCTCATTTTATCCCTTGCCTCTTTAGCCCTCATTTTATTCCTTGAAGGTCACCGACCCATGACTACTGACCTATCAATTTTTAATACCTTTTTGTCTCAGTTCCAAATTTGTGGAGTGAATGCATTTATCTAGATGGTTTTTAAACGCATTCAGTGAACTTGTATTTTTTACGGCCTCAGCTGGTAGGTTAATCCAGGTCTGTTAGTACAAAACTGCGATTGCTGTTACGGCATAGTAAGCTTATAGTTTATGACATCTAGTAATCTTAACATTACAGTCTCATCAAAGATGAAGTGGTGATGGGATCATACAGCTCGTGCACAATCTTATAAACTTCAATCATATCCCCCCTCAGCCATCAGTATTCCAGACTAGGAAGTCCCAGAGACCTCAATCATTCAAGATCATTCACTCCTGCCATTTTCTTAGTGAAGCGTACGCACACACTCTCTCTCTTGCACACTCTATTTCTCTCACACAGACAACAACTATCTCACTCACACAATTTGACCTTTTTCACTCACTAAATAAAGCATTCCATCTCTCACTGGACACGGGGAAGTGTAATCTAGTTAATAAGTTGTGGTTTCCTGGCAAGAGTCCTATTGAGTGGAGCTGCTATGCATTTGCTGAGGATATCCAATCTTATTACTGCCTGGAATAACTATATTCAACTTAAAAACTTGCCTAGGAAATGTAAGTAAGTGCATTAAAAAAAGTATAATGATAATATAAATGAAATACAAATGTTGTACCTGGATCATAATAAGCATACAGCTCCACAGTTCCAGGTTTCATATTCTCTACTTTCACTTTCTCCTCGATCTCTGTTTCAATACACTGGGTGGCAGGCTGGTGAAACAAAGAAAAGACAATGGGGGTAATGGTACTGGTAATGCCATTCTCATAAATACAACAAGTGATAAAAGTGCATTATTCAACAATATTCAATGAGCTACACTTCATCCATCAATCATACTGAAATAAACAACTGAAAAAAAATGAAGATTCATTTACCTTCAAAATAACCATCCCAATGTTGACTGTTTCTATCAGCCTTCCTTCTCACACACACCTTGCTATCTCCCACTTCCCCACATGTACAGCTCAATCTTGTTGGAGGGAGAGAAGGTGCCCTGTTGGCTTTGCTGGGAGGTGGTTTTCACCCATGAAAATTGTGTGTGTGTGTTTGTATGTGTATGTGTGTTTATGAGTATGTGTGTGTGTCTTTCTTTCCCTCTCTCACTCCCTCTCTCTCTCTCACTCTCTCTTTCACTCTCCCTCTTTCTTTGTCACACACACTCTCTTTCACTCCCTCTCTCTCTCTTTCTCTGTGTTTGAGTTTGTGTGAGCCTGTGTCCACCTAGAAAATGTGTGTCAGATGGTGTCACTTTCTGTACTGTACTTATTTGTTTCTGCTTTTTTGTTTTTTGGTGCAAAAACTAGCAATGTCTGACCTTGTTTCCCATCACCAGCATCATTTCTTCTTTACTGATTCAGACCACCGCCGTCACACCCCAAGATCCCACCCCCCGTGCCATAGCTGCTCTCTTCCTCCCCCTCCATCCCTCGTCTTTTATATTTTCATTGTAAATATTCTTTTTCATGTTTGTATTATGTCTTTGCATAGTTTATTAGTGTCTTGTTTTTGTTTCACTTATTTTCGTATGTAATTCAATGTTAATGTTACGTATAAATGCGCGAGAACTGGAAAAAGTGCTATATTAATACCCTTATTATTATTATTATTAATATCACTAAGTCAGTGAGCATTTAACACATATAGCAGTACTGTCAAATGTACTCCTGAGACACAATTACGAAACAAGTTTGCTAACCTCATGCATGTAGAAGTGAACCTGGTCTGGAGAGCCCTGCTCAATGCGTGGAATATTGGGGTTCATCTTTCTCGTTTCCTCGATGTCCTTCACCTCAGTGCCAGAGGGCAAGTTCATGGTCATTACCACCATGCTACTGTACTGCAGGCCATCCTTCCTACAAGGAGAAGAAGTAACTTAAATTAGAGGAACATACTTGTTGCATGTATGAGAGTCAAAGAATACACATTACACTTAGTTGGTTAGGTTGCATCATCACTATTATTAGCTTTTGACTTTGATTCCTGAATAGTCAAAATACATATATCACTATAATTGGCAAATATGTTTAAAGCGAGTCCGAGGTCGAGATCAAAATTGCCCAAAAAAATTATTAAATGCTAAGAGACCTCTATTTGCTCATATATTCATACAATGTCTGTGTGTCTAATATTTGCA